>WOXC01004177.1:0-486937 GCA_011680675.1 Gymnobelideus leadbeateri
AATTAAATTATAAGAGGAGAAAGAAGGGGCAAGGAAATGCCTGCTGACTAATCCTAATGTCTACATTATATGTTTATTTCCAAATTATCCTATATATAGTTTGTTTAAATGTAGTTGTTTATGTGTTATCTCTCCTGTTAGACTAGGTCCCTGAGAGCAGGAATTGTCTTTTATGGTTCCTTTTTATCCCTGGGGTATACAGCATAGTGCCTGGCATAGTAGGTGCCTAATAAAGGTTTATTGACTGATTGCCTTCAGTATAAGGTGCTTCTTGGGAAATCACATGGGGGCAGGCAAGGGTTATACAATTAGAGCCATGTAGAGAAGGGCTTGATAAGAGCTTGAAGAGATATTTGAGGTAAGCCAATGGAACACCCAAGTGGGATGTAAGGATAGAGCACACTACAAGGGTGCAGAGGAAAACGTAGCTCATCATTTCTCCTCGGCACAGCCTTAGGTGTCTGCACAGCCAAACCTGAGATGTATATAATGAGCATCAGTGCATCCAGGAAATGTCCTTAAACAGCTGAAAGAGCAGCAGAATCGAATGCACAATTAGTTAACTTCATTCTATTTGGGTTGTTAAGATGACTGGTTTGATCGACCATTTGCAAGGCAATCAATCGCTCAGCAAGCGCAACCAGATGCCAACAGCAGCCTCTTGGAGTAGAAGCCTACATCAATTAAGACCAGAGCATTTGAAAAAGATGAAATGAGTAGTTTGGGTTGGAGGCCCCAGACACCCATTCCTAAGGGTTTTCTTCCCGTGGAGGTTCCTTTCTACCTTCCTTCAATTGCTTACAAGGCCTCTATTCTCCCTTGGGCTAATTTTCTTCCATTATATCTTGAGAAGGAATCTAAAGACAGTCATTTACGTTTTAGCATCTATATTCAGTCACTCAGTCTCCTTACAATGTTTCAGTGACCTCCTAAACAATTATAAAGTCTGTGTCTCATGTTAAAGGAATACAGAGCATCTTTGTATAAGGAGGGGAATGGGTACTTTGCAGCATCCTTAGAACTTGGGCTTCAATCCTGTGTGATCCTGGGTAAAACACTTAACATCTCTGGAGCTCACTTTCCTCATCTACAAAATGATGGGGTTGGGCTAAATGACCAACTCCAAAACTACAATCTTGCGCTCCTTATACTCCTTTAGTCAAGCACATAAGACATACAAGCAATGTTCAGGGTCTTGAGAGGTTGCACGATATTGAAGAATAAGCATTTGGACAGGGGCTTAGAATACAGAACTCAGGTCCTGATTCTGGACACTTACTAGACATGTGACTGTAGGAAATTTTCCAGGTTTCACTTTCCTCATCTCTAAAATGGGAGCAAGAAACATTGTACTACCTCCCCTCTCACTTCCACCCTCCCCACAAGGATTTGCCTTTAAGAATAGAAGTTTGCCAGCCATTTTGTGCCATATTAGATGTGAGATGCTGTTATGATTGACTTGGGTAGGAAGGAATCCCTCTTCCCGTTTCCAAATTGTACTGGATTAATCATTTCTAAATTCTCTTGTTTGTTTAAAAAAAATAGATAGAGAAAAAGAAAGAATCCTCCCACTGAAATGCTTGCTAGTAAACAAATCCAAGAAACTTTGGTGGAGATTATGCACTCCTGACAGCCTAAATGTGATAAGTATATCAAGATTCAGTGTCCCTTTATTAGTTTCCCTGTACAAGAGAACACCACGGCTGCCAAACCTGAATCATTACCCTCATTTTTCCTGATATAATCAGTATGAAAATGGGGACTACCTGGATATTGCCTCAATGCGAACTGTTCTAACTAAATAAGGCAAGATCAGAGCTATGGCATCACTGACTGATTAGGGGGTTGATTAATGCCCCTTCCTTATTTTCATTCTCTGGCTCCAGACAATGCATATGCCACTGATTTGTTATAGCTAGCACCTGCTCTGGAATTAAGCCCTCTCTGAGAGGTTTGCCCGGACTTTGGAAGAACATTAAATTCCTAGGCCTCTGAGGATGACTAACTTCTGGCAGAAACTTCCTTTAATCCCTCTTTCATGTTTCATGTCGACTGAACCTATAGCCCAAAGGAAACACCCCAAAGCTGTGATACCAATTTGTTTCTATTCCATTTGAGTCTGTATGGAACACCCCTTACAGGGCCAGTACTGGCCAAAGTGCTGGAGGCAATGGGTCCCAGTAGGCATAGCTCTGAGCAATGGGATGAGGTTAGAGAAAGGCAGAGTGTTATAGAGAGTGTTATTTCTGAGTGTTATAGAGAAAAACTTTCTAACAATAAGACCTGTCCAAAAGCAAGTTGAGCCTCTCCCTCTGGAAGTTAAAAAATCATAGATTTAAGACTGGAAAATATCTGAGTCCACCCAGGCCAACCCTTTGATTTTACAGATGAGGAAACTGAAAGGTAAGGCTGGTTATTCACTTTCCAAGGCTTCACAGCTCCTAAGGTGGGATGTGAACCCATGCCCTCTGACTCTAGAACCAATGTGGGTCTCAATGCACTATATTCTTGGATTTTCCCTCAGTAGATATTTTTTAGAAGGAGAGCACATTGCAAAGAGGAGTCTCACTCAATATAGGTTGTGCCAGATGATTGTTGAGTACTCTGATAATTCTGGTTTGCTAGGATTCTGGGAGAAAAAGAAATCATAAGGTATAACATGTTTTCAAGGGGCTGATAGTTTAATTGGGAAAATAATGTATATACATATAGAGCTATGATTCAAGAGGATGTCTAGAAGAATTGATAGAAGAAATTGTAGAAGATAGTCTCGGGAACTGAATGCTTACTGGAAGACATATAAATTAAATAGGGTCCAGAAAGACTTTTAGGATTTGCTAGAGAAGACACAGTAGGGTATACAGGAAAGAGTACTAGATTTGGAGACAGAGGAACCAGGTTTACTGATAATACCTATATAGCCCTGGGACAGTCACTTCTCTTTCCTGTGCCTTAGTTTCCTCACCTGTAAGATGAGGAATTAATAATTTTTTAAAGCAATTGGGGTTAAGTAACTTGCTCAAGGTTACACGGCTAGTCACTATTTATGTGTGGGTGCTCATTTTCTGAGGCCGGATTTGATCTTGGGTCATCCAAACTCCGAGGCTGGTGCTCTTACTCACTGCGCCACCTAGCCACCCCAAAGCTGGATTTGAACTCAGGTCTTTTTTTTTTTGCTTTTTGGAGGGCAATTGGGGTTAAGTAACTCGCCCAAGGTCACATGGCTAGGTTTTTGTTTGTGTGTTCATTAAGTGTCTGAGGTCGGATCCGAACTCAGGTCCTTCTGAGTCCAGGGCTGATGCTCTACTCACTGCGCCACCTACCCACCCCTGAGGAATTAATAATTAAGGGATTAAACCAGATATCCTCTTTGGTTCCTTTAACCCTAAATCTACAATCTTATGATCCTACCTTCTACAAAAAGTCTTCTCCAATATCCTATTTATCCTATATAGAGCTTGCTTTTGTATATGTCTATATGTTATCTCTGTAACATTAGATTGTAAGCTCCTTAAGGGCAGGTACTTTTTTCTTATTCCATAAATATAATATAAATCATAAATAATAATATAAATATACGTACATATATATGTCCCCAGCATTTAGCACACAGTAAGCATATAGTAGGAGCTTAATAATTATGTATTGAATGATTGATCCTATGATTGTCTATACTTCAGCCAGTTACTGAGAATTGTATCATTGCACAAATTTAATAACAGCTGTTATCAAGAACCTAGTGTGCATAGAGGACTATGCTTAGTGATGGGGCAGACACAAAGTTTAGATTAGTCTCAGTCTTTGCCCTTGTGGAGAGCTATACAAATATGTACTATTATCTTAGAAAAAAATATACAACATTCTTGGCCCGCAAATAGTAGGCCTTTGCTTCCTTTTATATGGCTTAAGAAAACCTATTCCAAGGGGCGGCTAGGTGGCGCAGTGAATAGAGCGCCGGCCCTGGAGTCAGAAGGACCTGAGTTCGGATCCGGCCTCAGACACTTAATCCACACAAACAAAAACCTAGCCGTGTAACCTTGGGCAAGTTACTTAACCCCAATTGCCCTAAAGGGGCGGCTAGGTGGCGCAGTGAATAAGAGCGCTAGCCTCGGAGTTGGGATGACCCGAGATCAGATCCGGCCTCAAAAATGACACCCACGCATAAATAATGACTAGCCGTGTAACCTTGAGCAAGTTACTTAACCCCAATTGCTTTAAAAAAAAAAAAAGAAAACCTATTCCAGCTGTTGGAAACACAATTCAAAGAATATATAATATCAATGGTCCAAAGCATCATCTTTTTGTGTAGAAGAAAATGTCTTATATTTATACTACACTTAGCAGTTTACAAATCATTTTTTACAACAATCCTGTGAGATCAGTAATGTTGTTCCTCCTTCATTCTCAAAGTGGAGGGTGATGTTTTAACTTGCAAGTGAATTGTATTTAAGTACAAAGTCATAAGCCTTGCTTTCTCCTCCAAAGTCATCCAAGTCCAGTTGTAAGACATATGTCAGGATGTTTGGAGATGACCCCAGATATAGTGGGGGGATGTTGGTCTTTTCAAACTAGGATATTTTAGAGGCCTCATTTCATCTGAGGAAGCACTCATTCAGTGATTCATTAATTTAAGGCTAGGTAATAAAATGAGGGAGAAGATGGCCTCCTTTGTCTACTCAGAAAAAAAAAAATCAATCTTTGAGGGGAAGACTCTCAGAGTTCCTGGCCAGAGCACAAATAATTTCTATTTACACTCAGTCTGAGGCATCATAACCCAAACAATGACCAAGTGACGCTTGGGATAAAGCCCATTATTGGCCAATCCATGAGAACCAGAGTGATTCCTGTTTAAGGCATAGTCAAGTATCCCCATTTTAATCCCAATGGCCTTTATCAAAGCCTGGTTTTCCAGAGCTCTATTTCAAGGAATAATAAGTGAGATTACATAAGACAAAAGAGTTAATTGCCCCAGTTTTTAGAAATAGTACAGTATAGTGGAAAGATGACTGGACTTGAGTTCCAGTCCTGAACCTGAAACTTATAAACTGGGTGCCTTCAGGTAAGCCATTTAATACTTGCGAGTTTATTTTTTTAAGAATACTATCCTCACTTGTCATGTCAGTTTGTGAAATGTCTGCAGGTTGCTGAGATCTGAAGAGTTAAGATGAGTAGGTAACTGGTTACTTTACCATGAAATTCAAAAGAAGATAAGCTGTTGAAGATTAAATAGGGAGCCAAAATTCAGAGAATGCCAATGGGTCGACATTTTGTGTGATTCTAATTATTTTGCCTAATCTTTGCCTACTGAATGGTGGAGGCTTTCAGACCTGGCATACTTCCTCCTGACCTAGTCAATCCTTCCTTCTGTTCCTTCTAGAAATACTGAGGCCATGTAGCTTTGCCCTTTGGTGCCAAGCAAAACAAGTCTAATCCCTCTTTCATAAAACAGACCTTCAAATACTTGAAAATAGCTATGATATCCCACCCGAAAGTTCTTTCTTCTCCAAACTAAATACTCTAACTTCAACCAGTACTTATATGGCATTGTCTAAAGGCACCAAACCATCATGTTTACTCTCCTCTAAATTTCTGCTATCTTATTAAAAGTATTTCACAAAATATGATTGTTAGAAGTGGGCACAGTACCACACATATTGTCTGTCCTTTACTATCACCTCCCCAGATCAATACATTAGGATTCTATTAACTTGGCTAGAGCACATTCAAGTTATTTCACCATCACATTACATTTTTATCTTAACAGTCTGCTAAAAACAACAGCTTTTTTATATGAAGATAATTCTAGGTTATTATTTTTAACCCAAGTGTAAGACTTTGCATTTATTTCCAATTATTGGCATCTTAATTAAATCTTATTTCTAGTTCATGAACCCCTTTTCAGATATTATGTTATTTAGAATGATTGTCAGTTTCCAGTTCTGATAAACATGACATTATTCTTTTATACAAGTTACTTAAAAATATCAAGTAGAAGGCTAAGGACAGAACCATTTTTCCACGTTGACATTAATTTGTCAACAACACTCATTGGACCTAATCATTTAACCCAATCTATGTAATTCTTCTATGACATGGTCCCCATTTCCCCATCTTTTCCAGAAGGATATTTCTATTTTGTTGAAATGTCTTTATAAAATCTAGGTAAATTATATGTAAGACCACTTAAAAAAACCTTACTTCTAAAGCAACGACATACTTTTCCATCAGTATTTAAATGATATCAAGCCAAAATGACAGAAGGTGTCCTTATATTGGGTAGACCCTTCATTGCAAATCTATAGGAGGACATAGAAGACAGTTGCACAAGAAGGGAAGACATGGATGGGTAGCAAAATATAGTGTTACATGGAACAATACACACATTGATGTGATCACAAGTACATTGGAATATTAGTCTGATATCATGCAAATCTCCTTGATGGGTTCTTTTGATGGGATATGGGAGATGAGAGAAAATTTTGATTCCTTTATATATTACTAGACCATTTCACCTATTACCAAGGGACTATGGGAATAACAGTGAGTTAGAAGGATTAAGAAACCCTGTGCACTAGTTATATTCCTATCACTAGACTGTCTGAGTGACCTTGGGCTAAGTGTATTAGGATTACTGTGGGACAGAAACAATTAAATTTGTAAAAGTACTTTTAAATAATTAGAAAAAATGTAAAATATCTTATTGGGAAAACAACTGACCTGTAAAAAATATCCAGGAGATCCAATAAGAATTATTGGACTACCCAGAAGCCATGATCACAAAACAAAATAAAATAAGCTGGAACAGCATCTTTCAATAAATTATCAAGGGAAACTGCTCTGACATCCTAGAACCAGAGGGTAAAATAGTAATTGAAAGAATTCACCAATCACCTCCTGAAAGAGATCCCAAAATGAAAGCCCCAAGGAATATTGTAGCCAAATTCTAGAATTATTATGTCAAGGAAAAAATACTGCAAGAAGCCTGAAAGAAACAATTCCAATATCAAGGAGTAACAGTCAGGATTAAATAGGATTTTGAAGCTTCTACATTAAAAAAAATCAGAGAGCTTGGAATATGATATTCCAGAAGGCAAAGGAGCTTGAATTACAACCAAGAATCAACTACCCAGCAAAACTGAGCATAAATTTTTTCAGGAGAAAAGCTGGATATTCAAGGAAAGAAGGGATATTCAAACTTTCCTAATGAAAAGACCAGAGCTGAACAGAGAATTTGACTTTCAAATATGCAAGAATCAAGAGAACTATACAAAGGCAAACAAAAAAGAAAAAAATAAGATATTCAGTAAGTTAAATTGTTTGCATCCCTACAAGGGGAGATAATATTTGTAACTCTTAAGAACTGTATCTGTATTGGGGAAGTTTTAAGGGGAATACATAGAGAGAGGGTGTGGGCATAATTTTACTTTGATGTGATAACAAAAAAGAGTCAAAAATATTATATTAGGAGAAGAAAAAAGGGGGAGGCAGAATAGGGTAAATTATATCACATAAAATACCTGTTGCATTAGAGGGAAAAAAGGTTGGTGAGCGTTGTTTGAACCTTATTCTCATTGGATAGGATTAAAAAATAACTCCATAAGAAACAAAAATTGTAAAATGGAAAAAGAGGTGCAAAAATTGATTGAAGAAAACTTTTTTTAAAAAAGCAAAACTGGTCAAATGGAAAAGAGGTACAAAAGTTAACTGAAGAATATAATTCCTTAAAAGTTAAAATTGGACAAGGGAAATCTATTGCAACATTAATAACAAGAAAACAAAACCAAATTATGTAAAAAAAATACAGAAATAAATTGAAATAACTCATTGAGGAAAATGTCACTTGAAATATCCATCAAGGAGAGATAATTTGAGAATTACTGGACTACCTAAAAATCATGATCAAGAGCCTAGATCTCATATTTCTTTCTGTTCATGGTTTCGATAGTACATTATCTTTATTTTCTTTCAGCTTCATTATATTTTTCCCAATTATATGCAAAGATAGTTTTCAACATTCACTTTTGTAAGATTTTGAGTTCCAAATTTTTTTCTCTCTCCTTTGCTCCCCTGCCTCTTCCCCAAGATGGCAAGCAATCTGATATGTTATACATGTGCAAGCATATTAAACTTATTTCCACACTAGTCATATTGTGAAAAAAGATTCAGAACAAAAGTGAAAAACCACGAGAAAGGAGAAAAAGTGAAAATTGTATGCTTCAATCTGCATTCATACTCCATAGTTCTTTCCCTGGATTTGAATAGCATTTTCCTTCATGAGTCTTTTGTAATTGTCTTAGACGATTTTATTGCTGAGAAGAGCTAAGTCTTTCGTAGTGATAAACACACAGTGTTGATGTTACTGTGAACAATGTTTTCCTGGTAGTGCTCACTTGACTTAGCATCAGTTCATGTAACTCCAGGTTTTTCTGAAATCTGCCTGCTCATTATTTCTTTTTCTTTTTTAAAATCTCTTTAAAATTTAGGGGAGGCTAGGTGGCACAATGAGTAGAGCATCAGCCCTGAAGTCAGAAGGACCTGAGTTTGGATCAGGCCTCAGACACTTAATGCACACACAAATAAAAACCTAGCTGTGTGACCTTGGGCAAGTTACTTAATCCCAATTGCCCTCCAAAAATCAAAAATAAATAAATAAATAGATAGATAGATAGATAGATAGATAGATAAGTAAATAAATAAATAAATGAGTGAATGAATGAATGAATAGATAAATAAGTAAATAAATAAGTAAATAAATGAATGAATGAATGAATGAAATTTAAATAGTTTTTCATTTTTTCCTCAATTACATATTAAGAAAAGTTTTTAGCATTCATTCCTACAACATTTTGAGTTGCAAATTTTTCTCCCTCCCTCCACTCCCTTTTTCTGAAAACGGTAGGCAGTTTGACATAGTTTACATAAGATCTATCATGAAAAACATATTTCCATATTAATTATGGTTGTGGAAGAAGAAATAGATCAAAAGGAAATAAAACCACGAGAAAGAATAAAATAAAATACGTGAAAAAAATGTTTTGATCTGCATTCTGAGTCCATCAGTTTTTTATCTGGATATGGAGAGCATTTGCCTTCATGAGTCCTTTGTACTTGTCTTAGATTATTGTGTTGCTGGGAAGAACTAAGTCATTCATAGTTGATCATCACAAAATGTTGTTGATACTATGTATACTGTTGTCCTGGTTCTGCCCAATTCACTTTGCATAAGTTTGTACATGTCTTTCCAGGTTTTTCCAATATTTTACCACCATGAAAAGGACTGCTATAAATTATTTTTGCACATGTAGGTCCTTTTCCATTTTTTATTCTTTCTTTGGGATACAGGCCTAGTACTGGTATTGCTGGATCAAAGGGTATGAGCAGTTTGGTTGCCATTTGGGTATAGTTCCAAATTGCTCTTCAGAGTGGTTGGATCCATTCACAACTCCATTGGGCATTATTGTTCCAATTTTCCCAAATCCTCTGCAACACTTATCATTTTCCTTTTTCGTTTTTGTTCATATTAGCCAATCTGATTGGTTTAAGGTGATATTTCAGAGTTGTTTTAATTTACATTTCTCTAATAAAAAGTGATTTAGATACTTCTTTGTATGTCTATAAATATCTTTGGTTTTTCATCCAAAAACTTCCTGTTCATAGCCTTTGACCATTTATTAATTGGAAAATTACTTTTATCCTTATGAATTTGATTCAGTTGTATATATAATTGAGAAATGAGATCTTTATCAAGACCACTTGCCATAAAGATTATTTCCTAGCTTTCTGTTTTCCTTCTAATCTTGATTACATTGGTTTTGCTTGTACAAAAACTTTTCAATTTAATATGATAAAAATCATTATTCTACATTCATGATGCTCTTCATATCTTGCTTGGTTATAAATTCTTCCAATAGATCTGACAGGTAAACTATTCCTTACTCTTCTAATTTTATTGCTTCGTTGTCTATAGTACCTTTTAGCAAAATATAGTTTCCTCACTTATCTCTTTTAATTAGGTCTATTTTTACTTTTACTTCGTCTAAGATCAGGGTTGCTGCCCCTGCTTTTTTTTTTTAATTTTAGCTGGAACATAATAGATTCTACTCCAGTCCCTTACCTTTACTCTGTGTCAAAATGCATTTTATGATCAGATTATTTTTGTTGTTTGCTCATTTTCCATCTTATATTTTGACTTTGAAATTTCTGTTAGATTTGGCCTCTGATCACCTTGGATGGGATGTGGTGGTAGAAGGCGATGGTCACTATCCCACTATCCAAGGGAGAATGCTTACTTCACCAACTTGGCTCTGCCTCTCACAACTTTCTTTACAGTAACAAATTGAAGTTGGTTTTACCAAAAACCAAACCTCCCCAATAATGCCCCTTCCCAGGGATTGAATCTTGTTCTCAGTGAATCATCAGGTTGACTTAGAAGGAAATTTACATTCTTCTACATTTGCGAGTGCTTATAAATATAGATAACAGTGTTATGGAGAATATAATAGAATAAATCAACAAAAGTATACCTTGCCACAAAATTGTGCATGAGTGAGTGTGTATAGTATTTTGATGCTTTTCATGAAACTACTTTTCTTGAAACCAAGCCACTCAGGAAGATGAGTGAAACTTTTCAGCCCTGGCACTCTATCTATTGTGCCACTTAGATGCCCAGAGGTATAAATAGGGACACATAAAATATTTTAAATTTATGGATTTTTGAAAGAGTTATCTGTTTTTTCTAACTTCAGAATCCTACCTATTCCCCAAGACTCAATATTATGTTTGGACCCAAAATGCCTGCTCCCTCTTTTGAATTGTTCAATGACTATACCACTCATCTGAGACAAAGTTTTGCTTTTTAAAAAAAAATGTTTTACAGGGTACTTGTTATGCAACATTGTACTTTATCTATGTATTGTGGATTACATTTTATTAGGCGAGAAACATATGGTGAGGGTCCTAAGGGAGGTGGAAAAGAATATCGCTAAGAAAGAGAAAACATGCAATTTTTCTTGTTTTATTTCATTTTGGTGAAGGTCTACTCTCATTAGTAGCAAAAAACCTCTAGGCCTATTAAGTTCTCAATATATAACTGCTAGCTAGTTATAGTAAATGAGAGGAATTTTCATGGAACCCAGAAGTTAGCAGTTGATGATAGTGAAAAGAGAGAAAAGGAGACAATGCTTATTCTTAATGAAGGAATAAGAACATCAGATGTAAAAATGCTTCCTAAACCTTTCATCCTTTTAAAGCAAATACTGCAATCAATCAATCAATTCTTGATAACAAAATATGGAGGGGGAGAGAACATATTGATTTCTTCTTCAACTTTGGGGTAGAGAAAAATAAGCAGTAAGGAAAAGTTTCACTGAAAATACAACACAATGTGTCTCCTAGATGAGCTGTTGACAA
Organism: Gymnobelideus leadbeateri; assembly: GCA_011680675.1. Taxonomy (NCBI): domain Eukaryota; kingdom Metazoa; phylum Chordata; class Mammalia; order Diprotodontia; family Petauridae; genus Gymnobelideus; species Gymnobelideus leadbeateri. The sequence goes on from WOXC01004177.1 coordinate 11,410, forward strand.
CATTTTCTGGAAACAAAGAATGTGAGTTTAAGGGACCTTAAAAGTCATGTATCAGGGGTGGCTAGGTGGCACAGTGAGTAGAGTGCCGGCCCTGAAGTCAGAAGGACCTGAGTTCGGATTCGGCCTCAGACACTTAACACACACAAACACCTAGCTGTGTGGCCTTGGGCAAGTTACTTAGCCCCAGTTGCCCTCCAAAAAGCAAAAAAAAAAAAAAAAAGTCATGTATCTCATGATCCCCCAACCAATTATACCACAAATAGAGCAGTCAAGGCAGTCTAGCTGAGGCAGCAGGGTACACTGAGGAAGAGACAGGAGGAAACACGTGCTAAGCAAATCAAACTACTACTACCTTCATTACCATTTCCCCTCAGATCTTGATGAAGAACACATAGGACTTGAGCCCAGTGGCCTTGGGAATAGCAGTACCTCCAAAACCACCAAACCCACCTCCAGCTCAGTCACCACAGATAAAAGAGAGAAATTAATGTGGAGATGGGTTCACTTTTCCCATCACCACCAGCAATAACTTCTAGCCAATTGCCACCAACATTCTGCCAACCACAAGAGCTATGGGAGTAGCTCTCAGCCTGTCAGCCCATGAGTACTGCTTCCAACCAAACTCTCACAGTCATCATTTGGGGAAGCAACTCTTAAGCAGACTGGGACAGAAACCCTCACAAATGCTTAAAAAATGTGGCACGCATGCCAATCAAGCTAGTGTAGCCAAGCTGAAGCAATAATGCATCTACAGAAATGCAGCAGATGTCAGGCAAATGAAGTAATCACTACCACCTTGATCATCATCTCCACTCTGAAGACCTAAACATTATATCCCAAAGTCTTTTTTTTTTTTTTAAAGCAATTGGGGTTAAGTAACTTGCTCAAGGTTACACGGCTAGTCATTATTTATGTGTGGGTGCTCATTTTCTGAGGCCGGATTTGATCTCGGGTCATCCAAACTCCGAGGCCAGCGCTCTTACTCACTGCGCCACCTAGCCGCCCCCCAAAGTCTTAATAATAGTAGCACTTACAGCCCAGCACTCACAGTCAGAATCCTGGGAAGAAAGCTTTCTGGAGATGTAGTCTGGCAATTGCTCCTGACATTGGTACTGTCATAGCTACTGAAGAACCAGAAAATAAATTTTGTCCACCAAATTCCTTGGCATTGTCAATTGGTTTAACACCAGAAACTGCTGACTTTATCAGTGGGAATGACATTAAAGAAGAGGCAAAAATAATGGCTTTGCTACAGAACTCTAAAGACCACAGGACTTTTCCTTCTGATTGGCAGATGAAACTTTCCATGTGTTGTTTCTTCCCCATTAGAATGTGAATTCTGTGAGAGCAAAGACTGTCTTACTGTTCTAATTTTATCCCTACCACTTAGCACAGTGTTTTACACATAGTAAACACTTGACAAATTCTTCATATACTCATTCATTTATTCATTCCACAATTCATTCATTCATATCAAAACTCAAGAATACACTCTAACAACATAACTAACAAGCAAGACTTTAAGTGTAAGTCTACTAACTTCTGAATCAGCCTATTCAACTTTTGAAAATATTTTATATTTTTCCAATTACATGTATAATCAATTTTATATTCACTTTTAAAATTTAAGTTCTAAATTTTCTCCCTTTCTTCTTCCCTCCCTCCACTCCCCCCTCATTCAGAAGACAAGCAATTTAATATAGATTATACATGTGCACTCATGCGAAACATATTTTTATATCAGTCATGTCGTGAAAGAAAACAGACCAAAAAAACCTGAGAAAAATAAAGTTTAAAAAGTATGCTTCAATCTACATTCAGACCCCAACAATTTTCTTTTTCCTCTGGAGTTAGGCAGCATTTTTCATCATAAATCCTTTGGAATTATCTTGGATCATTATATTGCTGAGAATAACTAAATAATTCACAATTGGTCAAAATATAATAGTGTTGTTACTGTGTACATTGTTCTCCTGGTTCTGCTCACCTCAATTTGCACCAGTTCATGTAAGTCTTCACATTTTTTTTTTCTTGAAAGCATACTGCATTTCTTCTAGCACAACAGTATTCCATCAAAATCCTATACCATGACTTCTTCAGCCATTTCCTAACTGATGGGCATCCCCTCAATATTCAGTTCTTTGCCACCACAAAAACATAGCTGCTATAAATGTTTTTGTACATTAAAAAAAATCTCTTTGGCATACATACCTAGTAATGGTATTGATGGATCAAAGGATATGCACAATTTTGTAGCCCTTTGGCATAGTTCCAAATTGCTCTCCAGAATGATTAGATGAGTTCATCACTCCAAGAATGTTTTAGTGTCCCAAATTCCCCACATTCCCTCCAACATTTTTCTTTTTACTTTTTATGTCATATTCGCCAATTTGATATGTGTGAGGTAGTACCTCAGAGTGGTTTGAATTTGAATTTCTCCAATCAATAGTGATTAGGAGCATTTTCTTTCCTATGATCATAGGTAGCTTTGCTTTCTTCATCTAAAAACTACTTGTTCATATCCTTTGAGCATTTGTCAACAAGGGAATGAACTGTATTTTATAAATTTGACTCCGTTCTTTATATATCTGAGAAATGAGGGTTTTATCAGGGAAATTTGATGTATTTTTTCAGTTATGATTAATGTGCATTTTCCTCCATTCTAGGTTTCCCATTATCCTTTTCTCTCTCCTTTTACCTTGTCCCATCTCAAATGTGTTTCATTTCTGACCACTACTTCCCCCAATACCTTCTCTGATTAGTATCAATATCAGCTGCTTAATTTCTCTTATCACCTTGCCCTGTTTCCTTGTATGTTAAAATATATTTCTATAGCCAATTGAATATGTATGTTATTCCCTCTCTGAGGCAACACGTGCAAGAGTAATGTTGAAGTGTTTTCTGTCACTCCCCATCTTTCTCTCCACTGTAAAAACTCTTCTGTGGCTTTTATATAAGATAATTTACCCCATTCTACCTCTCCCTTTCCCTGTCTCCCAGTGTATCCCTCTTTTTCAACATGTAATTTTATCTATTTCTAGATATCATCCCATCATACTCACCTTACACTCATGTACTCTGTCTGCATACTCCTTCTGACTGCCCTAATAAGGAGAAAACTCTTAGTACTTACAAGTATCATCTTCCCATGTAGAAATGTAAACAGTTTAACCTTATTGAATTCCTTATGTTTAGTCTTTCTTGTTTCCTTTTTTTATACTTCTCTTGGTTCTGATATTTGAAAGATAATTTTCTATTTAGCTTTGGTCTTTTCATCAAGTTTCATCAAGAATGCTTGGAAGTTCTCTATTTCATTAAGTATCTATTTTTCTCCCTGAAAGATTATACTCAGTTTTGCTGGGTAAGTGATTTAGGGTTGCCATCACAATGCCTTTGCCTTCTGGAATGTCATATTCTAAGTCTTCTGATACTTGAATATAGAAGTTGATAAAACTTGTAATATCCTGACTATGGCTCCAGGATAACTGAATTGTTTCTTTCTGGCTGCTTGCAGTATTTTCTCCTTGACCTGAGAGCTCTGGAATTTGGCTACAATAATACTAGGCATTTTCATTTTGGGGATCTCTTTCAGGAGGTTATCAGCAGATTCTTTCAATTTCTATTTTATCTCCTGGTTTTAGGACACCTAGGCAGCTTTGCTTGATATTTTTCTTTTGTAAAATGATGTCTAGCCTTTTTTTTTAACGTGGCTTCCGGATCATGCAAAAATTCTCAAATTATCTCTCCTCAATCTATTTTCCAGGTCAATTGTTTTGTTCTAATAAAATACTTCACATTTTCTTCTATTTTATTTTCATTCTTTTGATGTTTTTGTATTTTTTTTGAAGTTTCTCGGAACCATTAGATTTCATTTAACCAATTCTAATTTTTTTTAAATAAGTATTTTATTCAATGAATTTTTTTTTTTTTTGAGCAATTGGGGTTAAGTAACTTGCTCAAGGTTACACGGCTAGTCATTATTTATGCGTGGGGCTCATTTTCTGAGGCCGGAACTGATCTCGGGTCATCCCAACTCCGAGGCCGGTGCTCTTACTCACTGCGCCACCTAGCCGCCCCTTTAGGGCAATTGGGGTTAAGTAACTTGCCCAAGGTTACACGGCTAGGTTTTTGTTTGTGCGGATTAAGTGTCAGAGGCCGGCTCCGAACTCAGGTCCTTCTGATTCCAGGGCCGGCGCTCTATTCACTGCGCCACCTAGCCGCCCCTTATTCAATGAATTTTTGTAATTTTTTTTTCCTATTTGACCATTCTGCTTTTTAAGCAATTTCTCTCTTCAGCAGACTTTTATGTGTCTTTTAATACTTGGTCTAATTTTTTAAGATACAATTTTCTTCAGTAATTTTTGTGCCTACGTTACCAAGCTGTTGATTTTTTTTCCATGATTTTCTTTCATTACTCTCATTTTTTTTTTTTGCAGTTTTTCCTCCTCATTTTCTGTTTAAAATCCTTTCTGAGCTCTTCAAGGAATTTTTTTGGAAACAAGACCAATGTATATTTTTCTCTGATGTTTTGCATGTAGCCCTTTAGACTTTGTTGTCTTCTTCTGCTTTTGTGCTTTGCTCTTCCCTGTCACAATAGTTAAATGTCTATGGTCAGTTTGTTTGCTTGCTTATTTATTCCAGCCTATTTCTTGACTTTTTACTTTATGTTAAAATTGTACTTTGTTCCTGGGGTAGAGGATGGCAATGTCTAAGCTTTCACAGTTTTTTGCTTATTTTTGTTTTTTTGTTGTGTGTGTTGCTATTTTTAGCTTTAGTTCTGGGGATCTGTAAGTGTTCAGTTCTTCCAAGGTGGTATGATCTAAGGAGAGGTATGGTCCATGTTCTGGTCTGTGCTCTGTTTTGTGAGTGACTACAAACACTCTTTTCCACCTTGGAACTATGACCAAAGTCCCCACTTCCCTACAGATCTAGGGGGCTAGAACTCCTCCTCATTCTGGGAATTCAACTGTGTATGGGAAAAGCAACAGAGTCTTGTACCCAGTGTCAGCAAAAGGTCCCTGTAATCTCTTTTTGACCAGTTGTCTGGGCCCCTTACTGTTGTGAACTGCAAACTTTAGAAGCTGCCTCTGCCAATTTAGTTGCCCCCAAAGTTTACTATTCTTTTGTCAGGTGCAGCCTTTCTGTAATTTGTCTACTCTTTCTCTCAACCTTCTAGATTAAAAAAAAATTGTTTCACCCCATTTTTTATTGTTGGATCTGCTGCTCCAGTACACATTTTGAGAAATTAAAGTTGTTTGAAGATTATTTGACAGAGTTTAGGTATGGCTTTATCTTGCCTACACCATCTTGCCTTTAACCTATTCCACTTCTGGCTAGCTCAAAATGTAAGAAATGTTTTCCTTACATCAATTCTTACTTTGACTTATTACTCTTTGTACTGAATGTACATACCAGTCTGATCCCTATCATTTATGAAACCTTTTCAAAACCTTTTATACTCCCAACATGACCTCCTAAATGTTCTCTTCTTCAGTATAAACATCAGTTCCTCCAACTAATCATCATATGGCAAAATATTAAAACTTAAATCATATTGGATACCCTCCTACATATGCTCTCCAGCTTATTCAGTTCCATAAAAATGTGTTTGAATGAAGTTCTTTGCCTATGCTAAATTCTCTTCTCTACATAAGAGGACAGTCTCAACTATTTGTTCATAGTTCCAAGTCTCTATCTTTTATGAAATGGAATTGTAGTCACAATCAGCCAGCTATTAGATAATTACTTTATGTCTAACACTGGAGTTATCTGCTTCTCCCTAATCATATTCTTTAGAACTTCCATCTTGTCTGTGGTTCCTAGACTAGATCCATTGTGAATAACCCTGATGGTGTTATGTAGCAAGACTGAAGTGACTGTGATGATGGCCTTTGTCTTCCTATCTTCCAACAGAGAAATCTTTGTTTTCTGCACTCTAGTAGATGCCCAGTTACTTATTTTAGAGTTGTTGTGACTATGGTTTTTTTTCTTGTTGGTCACTTGGAAATATTAAAAGTAGAAGAGTTAACTGCCAGCATTTAATTTGGGGGAAGATGAAGACAAGCATAGAGTATGATAAGCAAACAAATCTTGTGCAAAAATTAAACAAATTTCTATGAGAAACACCATGAAGAAATCCATACTTAAATATAGCCATGCATAAACAAGTTGCCAATATGGGTAGGCAATGACATATAAAGTCCTGGCTTTATCTTTGCTGGGTAATTAGACATAAGATGTGATTATAAGTCTAGGGTTGGCAGGAGTGAGGGTTAGGGGGAAGGAGACACTTTATGTTTTAAAAAGTACAGGTTCATGCTGAAATTCTGTCTTCAGTTACACATTTAACTAAAGTTTGAGTCTTTTTGAAATGCAAATCCTGGCGTTCACTTTAAAGTTCACTTTAAGGGTGAACTTTAGTGTGCTTGAGTTTCATGTTCTGCTTAGATATCCTTTTTTTTTTTTTTAAACAAAAGACCACTGGGCATCCAGGGAGAGAAAGAAGAGGAAAGTGAGTTAACACTGTGAGGATAAGAAAATAATCTGTGAGGCTTTCAGTGCAGAAGAAAAAAGTTAAGGGAGTTCATAATTTGTCTAGGACTGGCCCCAATTATATGTGATACTATGGTGTTCATCTCTAGCTTCCTGAATCCCTTTTGTAAGGAATACAACCAATCTATCATAGAAATCTGAAATTTGCATGCCAAATTAATGATAAATGTACTGTATACAAATGACCGGGTAAATACAACAGTGGGTACAGAAAAGTATACTTATCCTATATGACAGTCTGCCCACTGGGCAAACATTTAAATAGTGATGCTTTGCTTCAAAGCTCTCTTTTATTTTTATATTTTTTTTAGTTATCATTGCCATCACTTTGGGGATCTTAACTTCACTTTCTCATTCAAGAAAGTGAACCAGTGAGGATGAAATGAGATAATATTTGTAAAGTGCTTAGCAAAGAGCTAAGCACAGAAATGGTGCTTAATAAGTGCTTATTTGCTTCTCCCTTTCCCTTCATTTCTTCCTGCCTTTGTCCCTCTTTCTCTTTCTTCCTTCTTCCCTCCCTTCCTCTCTCCCTTCTTTCCTTCCTTCTAGTTGCTCTCAAATACTGTGCCATTGAATTCTTCTTATCTTGCAGCTCACTCCTTGGGTCCAGTCTCCTTTGATTTTCCAATATAACCATTATCCCATTTAATTTTCAATTCTGTGCCTACTGATGTATTCATGAAGGGTTATCTAGAGATGTTGTGATGTTCCTCTTCACTCTAGAATGTAAGTTCTTTGAGACCTGGGGCTGTTTTCTTTTTTTGTGTTTGTAGCACAGGTACCTATCACAGTGTCTTACATATGCAAGGATTTAAAAGTATGTTGAACTGAATTTAAAATTGCTGGCATCCCTAAAACAGAAAGGAGAAAGAGGCCTGTCTAAACCAAAGGAAGTTGCCAAGACAGTTGGCCAGAAGACATAATGGTAAGGAACATTAAGGACTGGGGCTCTCTCTTCTAGCACCTTAGTTCAGGTTCTCATCACCTCTTACTTATATCCCTGTGACACTTCCTAATTGGTATTCTTGCCTCACTTCTCTCAGCACTCCAGTACAATCCTACATGCTGCTGCCAAAGTAATTTTTTTAAACACGGGACTAGGTGACTCCCTTACTCAACCAATTCCAGTGGCTTCCTATTGCCTCAAGGATAAAATATAAGCTCCTCTGTTTAGATTTGAAATCCCAAGCAGGCCCCCACCTATCTTTCCAGCTCATTGAACATCACCTCCTCTCCTATACTTTATAACAAAACTAAGCTGGTCTGTTCCCTGCTCCTCACTGACACTTCAGCCCCCACTACCATTCCTCTAGATTCTCTTCTTACTCCTGCCCATCGAGTGTCTTTCTTCCTCTAAAATGCAACTCAGGCGCCATCTTCTTCATGGTCTTTCCTATTCTCAACTACTAGTGCCCTACCTCCCAAATTGCCTTCAACTATTTTGTACATAGTAGTATTTATTAACTTCATATGTATATGTATGTATGCATATATCACAAATATATGCTATGTGTGATGTATACATATACAAATTGTTATTTAATAGGCAAATTACACGTGATTTATTTATATTTATTTCTCCTATTAGAATATTTAAGAGTACTGACAGTATGGCTTATTTCATTCTTGATACTTGGATCCCTAGTATCTAGTACAGTGCTCCACTCTTAGTAGTCATTTAATAAATACTTGATTGATTAGTTGATTGAATGATCCAGGGAACACAAAGAAATTGCAGTAGGTAGTGAATAGGGTGAGGTTTTTGTTTTTCTACCATAATCAAATGGGTGATATCTATTTTCAAAGTGTAGGCTGGTCTCCCCAAACCTTTTCCTTGTCCTGCATATTAAAGACAAGGAAATAGTCCTTTTAAAATGAAGAAGGCACCACAAAGAACATGCTAAGAAAGTACATTGTGGGTGGAGGGAGTACCATCGTATAGCTTCCTATTTTAAATAATTATTCTTGCTACCTACATGTTAAGTTCAGTTATTTCTGTCTAATGAAGGAGTACAAGTTCTGTCAGCCTCCTCTACATTTCAGCATCTTGGAACAAAGCTCCAGTTACCACACCAGAGTTAGTTCTAAATGATGTATCCAATGGCATCATCAACTCAACACATAGGCCCCAAGACTCTGTGAAATGAACAGTTTACTACTTTTGCTTACCTCTGCAAAAAGCACAGTGCAAACAATATTGCTGTTACCATACACAGTGTTCTCCTGGTCCTGCTCATTTTACTCTTCATTATTTCATGCAAGTCTTTCCATGTTTTTTCTAAGACCACTGAGCTCATTATTTCTTATAGAACAGTAGTATTTCATCACCATTATATACCACGACTTGTTCAGTCATTTCCCAGTTGATGGGTATCACTCCAATTTCCAGTTCTTTGACACCACAAAGAAAGCTAATATGAATATTTAAGGGAAAGAAATTAAATGGTAATTTTATTACATATATAAAAGGAATAGCAAGTTGTCCATAATAAATTTGCGGTTTCATGTACAATTGTCTTTTTTATTAGACTATGTTATGGAAATGTTTGTTTTATTCTATAATTTTTTTTAACAAATGCTTTATTAACTTCTGTCTTACATCATTCATTTCCGCCAGATTTTGAGTTACAATCATTTTCCCCCCATTATTCCCCTACCCAACCTCCCAGAATAGCAGTCCCACAAGATATCGCTTCCTCCAATCTGCTCTCTCCCATACCTTCTCCCATGCCCCCATCGACTTTTCCATTAGAGGAAGGTGAGTCTTTGCATCCCAATGCCTGCACATCTTATCTCCCAATTATAGGCAAAAGAGTATTAATAATAGTATTTATATATATTTGAAACATTTAATCTTAAGACCTCGAATTTCAGATCCATTTTCTTCCTCCCTTGTCACCCATTCCCTCTGGGGAGATAAGTAATTCAGTATATGTTGTACATGTCTAGCTATGCAAAGCATTATCATAGTAGATATATTGTACAAGGCTGCTTATAATTCCCTCCCACTCACCCCACCCCCCACCTGGTCCATTCCCTACATGATCCTGTCCCTCTTTTGTAGTGGGTACTTTCAACCTCCCCTCACCCCAAGGATGCCCTCCCATCCATCATCCCTCCTCCCATCCCCCTTCCCCCTATCCTGCTGCAGGTTGAGATATCCCATTTACTATGTATGTCATTTTCTCCCTGAACCAAATTCAGTTTGAATGTGGTTTTGCCTTTTATCCTTCCTTATTCTCCCCCTCTTTTGCAACCACTTCCCCTTGCTTCTTCTGCATGGGATAGTTTACACTACCCTGTCTCCCCATCTCCTCTTGCCACTTTCCTCTCTCACCTCATAATTTCATCCCTTGAGTATTCTCCCTTCCCAACAAATTCAACTTATGCCCTCTATCCATATACAACTGTAACCATATACACACACATTCACATATGTATTCATATGACCACACCCGACCTTCTTCCATTAATTTTCATAGTGAGAAAGATATCATCAGTCACAGATATTGCTTTTCCATACAGGAATGTAAATAGTTCAACTTTGATAAGTTCCTTTTGATTTCTTTTCCCTGATTACCTTCTCAGGCATCTCTTCCTTCTTGTGTCTGGGTGTCAAATTTTCTATTCAATTCTGGTTTTTTCCTCAAGAATGCTTGAAAGTCTTCTATTCCACTGAATGACCATATTTTCCCCTGAAACGAAATACTCAGTTTTGCTGGGTAGGTGACCCTTGAGTTCATTCCCAGTTCTTTTGCCCTCTGGAATATCATATTCCATGCCCTTCGATCCCTCAGTGTAGAAGCTGCCAGGTCCTTGGCTATTTTGATTGTGTTTCCACAATATTGAAATTGTTTCTTCCTGGCTGCTTGAAGTATTTTCTCCTTGATCTGGGGATTCTGGAACCTGGCTATAATATTCCTGGGAGTTTTCTTTTTGAGGTCTTTTTCAGGAGGTGATCGGTGGATTCTTTCAACCTCTATTTTGCCCTCTGGATCTAAAGCATCAGGGCAGTTTTCCTTGAGAATTTCTTGAAGGGTGATTTCTAGGTTCTTTCCTTGATCATGGCTTTCAGGTAGTCCAATAATTTTTAAATTGTCTCTCCTGGATCTATTTTCCAGGTCAGTGGTTTTTCCCATGAGATATTTCACATTGCCTTCTAATCTTTCATTTGTTTGGATCTGCTTAACAGCATCTTGATTTCTCATAAAGTCATTAGCTTCCATTTGCTCCAGTCTAACTCTGAAGGAATGAATCTCCTCAGTGAACTTCTGAGATTCTTTTTCCATCTGGCAAATTCGACTTTTTAAGGCATTCTTCTCCTCATTGCCCTTTTGGGCCTCCTTTGCCATTTGAGTTAGTCTATTTTTTAAGGTGTTGTTTTCCTCAGTCAGTCTGTTGACCCTCATTTCATACTTTTCCTGCATCCTTCTCATTTCTCTTTCCAATTTTTCCTCCACTTCTCTTATTTGATTTTTAAAGTCCTTCTTAAGGTCCTCTATGGCCTGCAACCCGCTCATGTTTTCCCCTGGGGCTTTTGGAGCAGGACTTCTGACCTCACAGTCCTTTTCCTGCTCTATGCCCCCAAAATAGGAGTCTAGGGTTGCATTTTTCTGTTTCCTTTGCCTTGGCATATTGCCACTTAATTACTTGACTTTTGGGCTTGTTGCCACACTATGGCTTTAAGGCCAGATAGAGGAATTTTCGTCCCGAACGTGTGGGGGGCAACTTCCGTTTCTGGCAAGCTGTAAACCCACCCACAACTTCCACCCTAGATCACAATCCAGATCCAGGGAGGTTAAAGCAAGAGCGATTACCCCCCAAGACTGATCGCTGGATCTCCCTACAAATTTGCAGGCTGGGAGCGGGAGCTGCCTCTGAAAACTACAAAATGGCATTTGTCCTCAGCGGCTTCTAGCCCCCAGGGGAGGGAGCCGACGCATTCCCTAATGCCAGTCCCAAAGTCCATAGGACACTAACCTCTTACTTTGTCCCAGGCAAGTCTATGTTGATAATTCTGGAGTCGCCACAGCTCCTGGTGTTCTGGGGTTCCTCCAGCTGGCTGCTGGCCCTGCCGCCCTGGGGCTAAAACCTCGGCTCATGTGGACCTGGGCTCGGCTCGGCTCGGCTCGGCTCCTGAGCTCTGCGCGCTGCAGGCTGCCACGTCCCAGACCACTGCGCTGGTCCTTCCTGCAGGGCTGCTGGGCTGTCCTCAGCGGGAGTTTAGCTTCTCTGTGTCGTTCTGTGGGTGATGGGGCTCCAGAAGTTCCTCAGAGTCCCCTTTTACATCGTTTGGGGGGAATGTGGGGGCAGAGTGGCTTGGATGAGCTGTTTCTACTTCGCCATCTTGGCTCTGCCCCCCTTTATTCTATAAATTAAAAATAAACATTTAAAAAATGAAAGAAAGAAAGAAAAAAGAAAGAAAGAGAGAGAGAAGGAAGGAAGGAAGGAAGGAAGGAAGGAAGGAAGGAGTAAGATGGAAGAAGGGCTTGACTTTGATAATCAAAGAATATTTTAAAAAAGTTTTATTGATGTATTTTGCTTTTATATTACAATAGGCATTTACAGATTATCTTCCTTAGAGATGTCTCTCTCTGGTGACAAAGTAAAACAATTAGATAAAATTAAGAATGTAGTGACCTCATCTGAAAGTCCATATACCATTCACATCTGTAGCTTCTCCAATATCTCTCTCTTTTAAATGAATGGAAATAGATATTCTTGCCCTCCTACCTTTCATATTGTGTTTGGAGGAAAGGGAGAAAGAAAAATCAAATTCTTTGTAAGAAATCTGCAGAACAATGCAGAATAATTTTATTACTGTATCATAATAATTATAATATCATGATATAAAATTACAAAAATATTTATTTTATTCAAATGTATATTTTTATTCTCCCTCTAAATACTTCACCTCTCTGTTGCAATATACAAACATGAACACATAAGTGTGCATACATACATAAATATATATGAATAAATGTGTGTATGTGTGTACACGGATTTTTATGGTTATATTGCCTAAAATCCTCAGTATCTCTCTTCTTTTCCATTCTCAGAATATCATCTTTAAGAACAAAGAATTAAAAAGAAAAATAACAGCATTTCAGCTAAATCAACTAATGTATCAACCAAGTAAAATAATGCATGCATCGTTCCATTCTCATACTTTTCCCACTTCTGAGAAGATGAAAGAGAAATGCATTCTCATCGGTGTGAATTGAATTTTTAATTGAATTTTATCATATTTCACAAGTAACAAATATTTATTTTATCTCCTTCCAATACCCCCCCACAGAAAAAAATAAGATAAAGGAAAAACATGAGAATCATAACAAATATTTGTCGTTAAATAACACAAATCCCCACACTGGTCATGTCCATAAAGTTAATGTCATTATGTATTTTATATTTTAAGTCCATCACCTCTCTGACAGAAGGTGGGTGGCACCATTTTTCATCCTCAGACCTCCGGATACATGGTATATCATTGAATTGTTGAGAGTACTCAATTCTTTCAAAGTTGTTTGTCTTTTTAATGTTGCTGTCATTGATATTTTTCTAGTTTTGTTCACATAATTCTGTACCATTCCATAGAGGCCTTCTCATTTTTATTTGAAACTATTTCATATTTCTTCTGGCACAATAATATTCCATTACATTACTACATCATAACTTACTTAGCCATTCACTGGTATGTAGGTATTCCATTAAGTTCCAGAAATAGATATGCATCTCATGAGAAAACAATTGGAGCTGAAAGGGTAGGACATAGAAGACATATAGTTCAACTCCTTCATTTTATATATGAGGACCTTGATGCTCAGAGGAATTTCATGTCTTGTCCCAAATTAAATAGCAGAATCAGTACTTAAATTAAGACCCTCTCGTTTCCAATCCACTATTCTGCCCACTATACCATATTGTATCCTCTTATTCCTAAAGAGAAAATAGTTAGACCCTTGAAGGAGGAAGCAACTGTTTGTCCACCAAAGAACAATGTTGTGGAGACACAAATGCAGATAAGAGATCATTCAGAGAGAGTCAGAGAAAAAAATGGGAGTAAGATGATGACTCCTTGATGAAAAGTGAGGCTCATGTTTTTCACTGATCTGGCATCAACAATAACAATGGCTGTTGTCTCTCTGGAACTTGTATCTAGCTTCTGATGAAACACATCCAAATGTCAATTCACCTAGGTATAAATGAGATTGCCAAATACAATCTAGAAAACATTTTTACAATGATGAAATTATGAGTAAGGAGTGGAAGATCTTACAGGTTTACAAGCAACATAACCAACAGACCAAAGGCAAGGCATTCAGGAGAGGCAGAAGTAGTCAAGAAGCAGCCCTTTTCAAAGACGTGTCTATGGAAAATCTCTCAATTTCTGGACTATGGTGTAGTGCATGGACAGGGAACTTGCAGCCTTGAGGCCACTTTGACTCAATCCACACTTGACAAACAAATCTCCTTAATAAAAAGGATTTGTTCTGTGAAGTTTGGATTCAGTCAAAGGGCTTCACTTGAGGACCTAGTGAGCCACAAGTTCCCCACCCTGGCTTAATGTATAGGAATAGTATATGAGCTCATGACTACAGACATAACTTGGTAAATTGCCTATGTAATGAAAACCTAAGCAAAAAAGGCTTTAACCTGATATAAATGGGTGATGAGGAGAAAAAACAACCACAAAAACAACTAGAGGATTCAGAATCCTGTTCAAGGGCCAGACCCACAGAGTAGTCATTAATGCATCCATTTCAGCTTGGAAATACATCTCTACTGAAGTGTTGAAAGGATCTATTCTTGGTTCTGAGCAGTTTTAATCTTGTATCACTCAACTGAATAAATGCATGGATAGTGTACTTATCAGATCTGAAGATCCTGCAAAGCTTAGGAGAATAGTTAACATGCGGGAAGATAGAAATGGGATCTGAAGAGTACTTGCCAGGCTACTATATTGGATGGATTTTTATAAGAAATGCAATAGTAATAAATTAAAAGAATTCCATTTGGATTGTAAAAATCAAATTCACAAGTACAAGATGCGGAAGATATGGACAGCACTTTGTCTGACCAGACAAAAGATTTTAGTGGGTTGTAATATCAATATAATTCAACAGTGAGTTACTGCAAACAAAATGCAGTAATAATGCATTCTAAGACTGTATAAAGAGAGGAAAACATGCCTGTCATTTAGATTGGGAAAATATCACTGTACTTTGCTCAAATCAGAAGACATTTAGAGTATGGATTAAGTTCAGGGATCCACATGCTCAGAAAGCCATTGAAAAACTATAGTACATCCATATGATAGTAAGAAAGCTGAGGAATGACCTTGATATCATGCTATTTGAAAATCACTTGAAGGAACTGCTGATTTATTTTAGCCAAAAGAAATAGAGAAGACTCAAGAAATATTTAACTGATTTCAAATTGTTTGAAAGGTTGTCATATGGAAAAAAAAATTAGACTTTTTGTTCTCGGATCCACCCAGAAGGCAAAAAAGGAGCGATACGCTAGAAGTTTCAGACAGATTTAAGTTTTATATAAGTAAACTATTCCCAACAATTGGAGAAAGCTACCTAAGAGTGCAATGGACTTCTTTGGAGAATAGTACCTTTCTCATCCCTGGAGGTCTTCAAACAAGTTTTGGATGTCCACTGGTAAAGTAAATTGTCCTGGAGATTCTTGTGCTGATATTTGTTGCCCTAAATGAACTCTTATGCTTCTTACAGATTTGGGATTCTAGATGAATGTTAATGATTGGAATATCAAGTTAACTATAAACAAAATAGTATCCCAGACCAACTAGTATGCCAACAAGACAAATGTTAAAGGGATAGTAGAGTCAACAAAGGTCATCTGAATTTTACTCTCTGTTCACAGTTAGCAAATGATATTTATGCCCTCCAGCACGCTCTATTACTCTGAAGCTAAGTATGACTAGAAGTATGAAAGGCAATTACCCAGAAAGAATAATTCAATAAAAGGAAAACAATGTCTTTTTTTTGTCATGACCTAGCTTCTCTGTGAATATATTTTAAATTTCTAAAATTATATTTTAGACTTTTCCAAGTTTTGATCTAGGGGGTTGATATTAGGCAACGAAAATATTATGACTTAGAGTCAGCAAACCTGTTTCCTAGGTCAAACAGTATCAATAATTGCTTGGCATTAGTCAAGTTGATTGACATTGCTTTGTTATCTAATCTGTATAATGGGATTCTAGAGTCTCAAATGAGATTACATACATATATACACACTATATGTTTATATTAATACATGTAGATTAAGTACTCTACAAGCAGGAATGATAAATATTAGCTATCCTTTGGTCATACAAAAGCCCAAATATTCACATGAAAACTGATTCTGATACAAAGTAAAAAACATTTATTTTGAAATCTGAAATTATTCACTTTCCTTTGGCAAGGAATAGACATCACTACCACTATTAACACCTTTATGATTCCAAGAAAGAATAATGACTTATGTTATAGTGATTTACAATGATTTATGTCAAATATATATAACATTACATAAATAAAATATATGTGTGTATACATGTATGTATGCATGCATGGATGTATATGTGTTTATCCTGAACTAAATTTAAAACCCAGAGACTGACTCTACCACTAATGTCCTTTGCAACCCTCATTTTATATCTCTAAGTCTTAGGTTTGTAATCTGTAAAGTGGGAGGAGGGAGGTTAAATATGTATATTACCTACCCCACAGTCTTTTTTGAGCAAAATTCTTTGACAGCTGTAAAGCACTATATAAGTGCCAGCTATTATTATTATTATCATTACTTCAAACTTAGGTGAAGTGCCATTATGACCCCAGCCAGTAGATAGGAGGGAGGAGCTGCGTGGCTCTTTTCTCCTAAGGAAGCATGACCCCCTAATGCACATATCCTCCCTTTCCTCATTCATCCCCAGGAGGTAACAGTTGGCAGCATTTTAGAAATATACACTGTAAGTAGGCAGGCATGGGCACCCTTAAAGATCATAAAATAAACATGAATCCCCTTTGAAAAAAACTTTATATTTTCATCACATCCCCTGTAAGCTAACACACTGCACTGTTTACAGTCTTCCACTACAATATATTTTGAAACGATTACCTTCCTCTGAGTCATTTGTGTCATAATGCTCTCCATAGGTACCCATAAAATGAAAATGTAAGCCGGTTTTATTGGCCACACTACATCTTAATTGAAAATATTAAAGGGGATTGCTCTCCTACTGATTTTTTTCCTCCATTTAATTGGCTAATCATATGATATTTTTAATGGAATAATCGTGAAAGAAAATATGAATCTAATTTAAATTCAAACTGGATTTGGGATATTTAAGAGATTATCCCAGAGTAGCAGAGGGTGCATGAGGCAATAAACATCTGTTCATTCCTGACCACTAGCCTTGGTGTTTATGAGCTTGGGGGATATTTATTTTCAAGAGACATGATTCTCTACATTTGAGTTTCATCCATTTCATGGCTATGTTTTTAGTGAAATTTTTAAATCTATCAGCAGATTTTTCTCTTTTATCTCTCCCTTCTTCACTTCCTCCCAGTCCCTCCCCAAGCCCTTCTCTTGGTATTTACACCAGAAAACAATTCTGACAAATATGAAATGGTCCCAAGATATCTCAGCCCAGATGAGAAAGAGGATTGAACTATTTTCTTATTATTAACAGCACAGAGCAGTACAAATGGATCAGCAAAGTCAGCCAGTAGGAAATGGCTGTAGACAATGTATATGAATATAAGTCTTAAGCATGAATTAAAAGATATATGCTCATTCAGTCAATAAGATTTACTGATTTTTCTACTGCTAGTGTCTGTGTTAGGTCCTTTGTTGGTTACAGAAAAGGAAATTTAAAAATCCCACAGCACAGACTCTGAAAAATCTCATGATCTATTTGAGGAAATGTGAACACAAAAAAAGTTAAATAACAATGCAAGCCATAAAAGTCAATACTTAA
Source organism: Gymnobelideus leadbeateri (assembly GCA_011680675.1). NCBI lineage: Eukaryota > Metazoa > Chordata > Mammalia > Diprotodontia > Petauridae > Gymnobelideus > Gymnobelideus leadbeateri. The sequence goes on from WOXC01004177.1 coordinate 28,958, forward strand.
CAAGCAAGTATTAAGTGATTATTGTGTTGTATGTTAAGTACCAGCTTGATAGAAAAAACAAATGTATAAATATGTCCCTGCCCTCACAAAGCTTAAAATCTAGTAAATAATAAAGAAAGATGAGGCATGATCTCTGTCTTCTGAGAGGCTATGTTCTAGTAGAGGGGGATTAGATAGTTTTATAGATGAATATATTTAAACAAGAAAAAATATGTATACTGATTATGAGAAGCTTTGGGCATTCCAAGAGAGAAAACAAACAAACAAACTGCCTCTGCCCTCAAAGGGATTATAGCAGGAGGTGAGGGAGGAGGGCAAGTATGTTAACAGTATGTACATAAAAAGTAAATGCAAATAAATATATACAAAATAGATAGTGATTTCTGATGGATGCATATTAGTAAGTGGGAGAATCAGAGTAGGCTGGCATCTAAGTTGAGCTGGAAGGAATTCTGTGAAACATAAATGGGCAGGGAAGGGATTTTAGGCATGCATAGGGAGTGGTCTATTCAAATGCAGAGAGAAAGAAGAGGAATAATCATATTCAGGGAAGATTTAGTAAACTGGTTTGACTGGAATACTGAGTGAATACATGAATGAGAAAAATGTTCAGTAATCCTTGGAAGGTAAACTAGATACAGGTCTTCTATGATTAACTGACAAATAAGAGAGTCATTCTGTTAAGCCATAAACCCATGAATGTTGTGGGTGAACTTGAAGGGATAGGTAGAACTTAGTACATATCTTGAAAGATGTTTAAGTGTTGTATAAGTAGTGAGTAGGTAGCAAGGCATTTATGTGTATATGTATGGCAGAGCTTTTGCTCTCCCAAGGCCTTACAGATATATTGAGGAGACACAGTTCATATGATTCAATAGCTCTACAAACCAGTATTTGACAAGTTTAACATTTTTGTATCACAACCTCAAAAATATGCTTACAATGTATTTAGTTCATCTTGGGGCTGCATTCCAGTCAGGAGAATATTCTTCTTACCATGGAATAATTCTATGGTTAAATCTCCATGAAATCTCCAAGGCTGAGACCAAGTATTCCATACTTCCTTCTTCTGCAGACATGGGGGCAGTAAACTCTGCTGTACCACTCACTGTCCCTGCACATTTAGATTCTGCCAAAGAAAAACATTAAACTGAAGTCAGGAGATCTAAGATCTATTCCCCTCTCTGTCAATATTGAACTTCTGACCATGGAAAATTCACTTCATTTCTCTGGTCCTCCAGTTTCTCACCCCACCAAGTCAATGTCCAAGTAGATAATCTCTAAAAGGTATCTCAAGTATAAAATCTGTTTTCCCTTGCTCTAATTATGTCTTCCGACCTATGAATGCCAGGTCTACTGGCATTGATACCTGACTGGCAGGGACCATACAAAAACCTACAGATAGTGGCAAGAAAATATTTGGGAATAATAGGCTTCATTGGCATTGTAGTAGGATGTACCACATAGTTCCTGTTGCCTATGACTTCTGCTCATTGATACTGTTTGACTATATGTCCTAGTCTTTGGCTTGCACCAATGATGTGACTATCTAGTCTAATGTCTTCCTATTTCCCTGGGTTTCTCCTGCCTGTTGTTCTTCTTTTGCCTGTTGATCTGCTTCATGCCTAACTCATGGCACATAATGAATTCCTCGTATCCATTAATGCCCTACTTGCTGTCCAATACCATGCTGTGAGACTATCTTGGTGCACTGACCAACAAGTCCTAGCTATTCATACTCCAGGGCACTGGCACTTATTGCCACTTCTGAATCTCAGGAGGTAGTCCATATACAAGAGTCCTAAAACAATTGTGTCTGCTTTCTTAAGGCCATTCCTGGGTACCAGCTTCATGCCTGCAAATGTCCAGGGTATTCAAATAATAACTTAGGAAGAGGGCAGGATATTCTTTTGATTCACTGATGTGAATTGTAAGTTGACATTTTCAGAGTATTTTGTGGATAAAGCTTCAAATCTTATGTGTAAAACCTCTTAGTGACAATAATGCATATATGCGTGCGAGCGCACACACGCACACACACACACACACACACACACACACACAAACAGACCTAGTAAATGTTATTTGCTAAATAACTCATTTAGTTTAATTCTTTCACTGTTTTGGTTGTATAAGAAATTGACATATCTACAAAAATACCCATCGGGGTGCTTTATTCCTTCAGCTTCCTTTGTAACAGGACAGCCTTGAAACAGGAAGCAGGGTAAGACATTGAGTATACATACTGCTTGTATGCTGAAGGGATTTCAGTTTCTTTAGAAGTAATTTTATTTTTTTCCTTAGAAAACAAGAATATCCTAAGAGTGACTCCTAGGTCACTCCTATTATGCATAGAACCAGCAAACTGATTTTTGGTGGGAGCAACCACAGACATTTTATAAGAATGTGTGGGCATTTTCCATGGCATCAAAGTCTTAGGTTAAGGATAACCTAAGAGTAGCCATTGACTCACTCACTTGCTCATTCATTCATTCATTCAGATGGTGTAGCAGCAAGCACCCCAATATCCCCAGGGTGACTGCCAACACAGGTTCTTAGATCTGCTTTTCAAAAGGAAAGCAACTCAAAATGGGTTAACAAGCTTACTTTAATCAAACAAACACACATTACCTAGTTCAGGGGAAAAAGGTCAGCACCCTGAACTTCAAAGTTACAGAACTTACAGATCAAACAGACAGGCTTCCAAACTGTCCAACCATTACATCAATACCAAATCACAGTTACCAGAGAGGGAAGCATCAACATCTGGGTTTTCAAAGCCGGGGGGCTCTCAACAACGGCTTCCCAGAGTCTCATCTGGTCAAATCACACAACTCTTCTCAAAGTGAGCCCCAAAGCAAAGCCTCTCCTCAGGGCTTATATAGCCTTCTCTTGGCTCAGAGAATGTAACAACCTTCTGGACCCACTGCCCAATCACAAAGTATCAAGGTGTGGGCTTTCCTGAAAAACAAGCCTCCCACCACAGGCTCCAGGTGCACTTAAGCTAGGGGCAGGGAAGATCTTTAAATTTGCATTTCCATTACAGATGGTCATTCAAAAATTTTGTAAATATATACAAGAAAATAAGGAAACTTATTTTGCTTATTAAATCATATTTTTGAATCAAAGAATTAAAGAATTATATCTTAGTGATCGTAGGATCATGTTATTTAGAGTTGGTATGAATGAGCTGATGAATAGGTGGATGAAAAAAACATTTGTTTAGTTTTTACTCTATGCCAAGTATAATTTACAAACCTTACACTCATTTGAGCCACACAATAAAATTGTGAGGTAAGTCCTATTCATGTTATTTTTATAGATGAAGACACTGGTAAGAGAGATTAAGTGATTTTTCCCATAGTCATTCATCTATGAAATGTAAATCAGAATTAAACCATGGGGCAGCTAGGTGGTGCAGTGGATCAAGCATTGACCCTAGAGTCAGGAGGCCCTGAGTTCAAATCCAGTCTCAGACACTTGACATTTGATAACTGTGTGAACCTGGACACATCATTTAACTCTGATTGCCTTGCCAAAAAAAAAAAAAAAAAAGAATTAAACCCCGTTCTTCTTCACTCCAAGACTAACACTCTATCCATTTTATGACAAGCTTCTCCTGAGTTAATATCCTGTCTCTCTGAGTAATGAAGTCCATAAATTGATATGGCTACTGTATTTAATAGGGTGAACTTTATTTTGGTCTAAACACACAACTCTCAAAATTTTCAAAGAGACAATTATTCTAATATTTCAAAATTTGGTCCCAAAGTCCATGGCCCCTTTCTCCATCTTCAGGACTTTATAGATTTCAATGGTTGTGAGTAGAAGTGAAAGTCCTAAAGATCAAAATTGTCCCAAAATGGAATGATCTACTTCCTTGCAGGTGGCAAATTGACCATCATTTGAAATGATCTAAAAGAGGCTAAATAGACTCTGTTAATATCAAAGCATGAAGGTTCCTGGCCTATACCTGATGTCCTAAATATCAGAGAACTCAGTACGCTCCAAGAAAGAAGAAACAGAATCAGTCCAGACCTTGCCTTCAGCAGTACCACAGATTCTGGCCCCAACATCAAACTCCAAGTCAAGAAATAGTTTGGGGAGATTTCTTAAGAGTCTGGCCAGGGAGGGGGCGGAGCCAAGATGGCAGAGTAGAAACAGCATTTCCAATGTGCTCTGCCCCACACAAATTTCAAACAATGTGAAAGGGAGCTCCGAACAACTTCTGGAGCCACAGCACCCACAGAACGGCACAGAAAAGCTAACCTCCTGCTGAGGACAGCCCAGCTGCCCTGCAGGGAGCAGCCAGCTCAGCGCTCTGAGATCAGGCAGCACAGCGCACTGGGAACCTACAGCACAGCCCGCAGAGCTGAGCCCAGGTCCGCGGTTTTAGCCCCAGGGCGGTGGGGCCTTCAGCCAGCTGGTGGAACCCCAGAACACCAGCAATTGTGGCGATTCCAGAATTATCAGCACAGATATGCCTAGGACAAAGTGAGAGGTTAGTGCCCTATGGACTTTGGGACCAGTATTTGGGGAACATGTGGCTTCCTCCCCTGGGGGCAAAAAGCTGCTGAAGAAACAGCTGCACAGAAGCCATTTTGCAGCCTCAGTAGTGGCTCTAGCTCCTGGTCTGCGAACTGTAGGAAGATCCAGCAATCAGTCTGGGGGTTAATCGCTCTTGCTTTAAACCGCCTGGATCTGGATGGTGGTGTGGGGGGGAAGTTTGGGGTGGGTATCCAACTTGCCAGAGTGGGTGGAGGCTTTACAGAGGCCACACAACTGGCAGAAGTTGTGAAGACCCCACATTTGGGCGGAAGCTCTCCTGTCTGGTGGCAGAGTCCTACTGTGGCAACAAGCCCAAAAATCAAGTAATTAAGTGGCAATATGCCTAGGCAAACGAAACAAAATAAACAGAAAAGTTCAACATTTGACTCCTATTTTAGGGGCAAAGAGGCTCAAAGCATGGAGGAGGACTGTGAGGTCAGAATTCCTGCACCAAAAGCCCCAAATGAAAATACAAGCTGGCTACAGGCCATAGAGGACCTTAAGAAGCAGATAAGAGAAGTGGGGGAAAATTTGTGAAGAGAAATGAATAAGATGCAAGAAAAGTATGAAATGACAGTCAACAGCCTGACTGAGGAAAATAACACTTTAAAAAATAGACTAACTCAAATGGCAAAAGAGGCTCAGAAAGGCAATGAGGAGAAGAATGCCTTAAAAAGTCGAATTTGCCAGATGGAAAAGAATCTCAAAAGCTCACTGAGGAGATTCATTCCTTCAGAGTTAGACTGGAGCAAATGGAAGCTAGTGACTTTATGAGAAATCAAAATACTATTAAACAGATCCAAACAAATGAAAGAATAGAAGGCAATGTGAAATATCTCATGGGGAAAACCATTGACCTGGAAAATAGATCCAGGAGAGATAATTTAAAAATTATTGGACTACCTGAAAGCCATGATCAAAGAAAGAACCTAGAAATCATCCTTCAAGAAATTCTCAAGGAAAATTGCCCTGATGTGTTAGACCCAGAGGGCAAAATAGAGGTTGAAAGAATCCACAGATCACCTCCTGAAAAATATCCCCAAAAGAAAACTCCCAGGAATATTATAGCCAGGTTCCAGAATCCCCAGATCAAGGAGAAAATACTCCAAGAAGCCAGGAAGAAACAATTTCAATATTGTGGAAACACAATCAGAATAGCCCAGGACCTGGCAGCTTCTACACTGAGGGATCGAAGGGCATGGAATATGATATTCCAGAGGGCAAAAGAGCTGGGATTGAAGCCAAGGGTCACCTACCCAGCAAAACTGAGTATCTTGTTTCAGGGGAAAATATGATCATTCAGTGGAATAGAGGACTTTCAAGCATTCTTGATGAAAAAACCAGAGTTGAATAGAAAATTTGCCATTCAGACACAAGAAGCAAGAGATGCTTGAGAAAGTAATCAAGGAAAAGAAATCAAAAGGAACTTATCAAAGTTGGACTATTTACAGTCCTACATGGAAAAACAATAACTGTGTTTGAGGAAACCTTTCTCATTATAAAAATAATTGAAGAAGGGTACATGGCATATGTTCACAGGTATACATGGATAGAGGGCACAAGTTGAATTTGATGGGAAGGGATGATTATTATTTTTTTTGGAGGGCAATTGGGGTTGGGTGACTTGCCCAGGTTCACATGGCTGGGCTTTTGTTTGTGTGTTGGGTGTCTGGGGCCGGATCTGAGCTCGGGTCCTTCTGGCTCCAGGGCTGGCTCTCTGCTCACTGCGCCACCTAGCCGCCCCAAGGAAAGGATGATTCTTAAGGGGTGAAGTCAAGAGGTGAGAGAGGAAAGTGGCAAGAGGAGATGGAGAGAGACAGGGTAGGGCAAACTATCTCATGTAGAAGAGGCAAGGGGAAGTAGTTGCAGGGGAGGGGAAGAACAGAAGGCAAAAAGGCAAAAGCATATTTTCATTGAAGTTGGCTCAAGGAGAGAATCACATACATACTAAATGGAATATCTTACCTTCATTCACTCTCCTGAGTAGGGGAAAGGGGAATGAGAGGGGGGATGATGGAGGGGAGGGCATTCTGGGGAGAGGGGAGGTTAGAAGTACCCACTATCAAAGAGGGAGGACAGGATCAAAGTAGGGAATGGACCAGGTGGGAGGTGAGACAGGTGGGAGGGAAATATAAGCAGTCTTTTACAGTATATCTACTATGGTAATGTTTTGCATAGATATACATGTACAACACATGCTTAATTGCTTATCTTCTCAGAGGGAGTGGGTGACAAGGGAGAAAGGTAATGGATCTAAAAATCGAAGTTTTAAAATTAAATGTTTCATAAGATGTCCAGGCAGTGGGGCTCAGAGATTCACCTTGCCCTAATGGCAAAGTCGAAGGGGGTATGGGAGAAGATATGGGAGAAAGCAGATTGGATGAGGGGATATCTAGTGGGACTGCTATTCTGGGGTGGTGGGTAGGGAAAAAATGGGGGAAAAATGTAACTCATAATCTGGTGGAAATGAATGATGTAAACCAGAAGTTAATAAAGCATTTGTTTAATTAAAAAAAAAAAAGAAATAGTTTGGGAGAATGGACAAAGAAAAAAAGAGTTCCACTATAATGAACTATTATGATGTAAGGTGAACTCTGGAGACAAATGCAAAAAAAAAATAATCTATAACATCTATAACTATTGTTTCAGAGAGAAACAACACAGTGAGGGCACAGACTCAACTAGAATTCCTGATAAGATGATAAAAGACTTTTTTTTTAAGAGTTAGTTTCAGGGGGCAGAACCAAGATGGCAGCATAGAAGAAGGAAAACTCCCTGTGCTCCCCGCAAAACCACCTCAAATACCTATAAAAATGACTCTAAACAAACTTTAGATGTACAGAACCCACAAAATGACAGAAAGAAACTTCCCACTGAAGGCAGCCTGGCAGGTGGACAGGAAGGGTCCATTGTAGCACATTGGAAGCAGGGCCCAGCCCTGTGTGAACAAGCAGTTTTAGCAGGTTAAAGCATGAGTGATTACCCCTCAGAATGTTTGCTTTGTCCCCCAAAACCTGCAGGCCAGGAGCTCTGAAGCAGCCATGGGGTGGTGGCAGCCGCACCGCAGCAACTTCTCCCACTGGGGGCAGGGGGTAGAGTCTGGACCACACTCCCAGAACCCCTGTTCCCAAAGTCCACTGACATCTCACTTTGTCTTTGGAATTTATGAGTTGAAAAAATTGGAAACCACCACAGCTGCTGGTGATCCACTCTCCAGAAGTCTGCTACAGGGTCAGGAGGATCAGCACCTGCCTTGGGACAGGGCAGGTGGTGGCAGCTGCAGCTACTGCCAATGCCACTGTCTCCTGAGCTCCAGGCACACAAATAGTGGGGGAACCAACTGACTATCCAGAGGGTAATTGCAGGACTCTATTTGATGGCACTGAGGCAGGATTCTCTTGCTTTGCTCTGCTTGGATCTGGGTCACAGCCTTGGTTGGCAGTCCTGGGGTGAGGAGGAGTGTTGGTGTGGCAGAGCTTTGTGAGGCTGTGGAGAGGCAGTCCTCCTCACGGTTCTGAGGCAGGTGCCTGGAAGGAGCTCTGACAACAGCTGGGCAAAATCCCAAAAATTTGGGACACAACACTCTCCATTTTGGAAGCAGAGTTCTACAATAGCAAAGAGTTCAAAAGTTAAATAATTGATTGGCAAGATGAGCAAACAGAAGTAGGAAAAAAATTTTTGGTTACATTTGGTGAATCATTTTTTGGTGACAAAGATTATCAAAACATAGAACCAGAAGAAGACAACAAAGTGAAAACACCTACATCAAAAGCCTCCAAGAAAAACATGAACTAGTTACAGGCCACAGAGAAGCTCAAGAAGGATTTTGAAAATTAAGTAAGAGGAGTAGAGGAAAAATTGGTTAAGAGAAATGAGAATGAAGCAAGAAAATCATGAAAAATGAGTCAACAGCATTCTAAAGGAGACCCCAAAAATACTAAAGAAAATAACACATCAAAAAATAGACTAACTCAAATGGCAAAAGAAGTCCAAAAAAGTCAATGAGGAGAATGCCTTGAAAAAGCCAATTTTGCCACATGGAAGAGGAATTTCAAAAGCTCATTGCAAAAAACAATTCCTTCAGAATTAGATTGGAGCAAATACAAACTAATCACTTTATGAGAAATCAATATACTATAAAACAAATCCAAAAGAATGAAAAAATAGAAGGCAATATGAAATATCTCATTGGAAAAACAACTAACCTGGAAAATAGATCCAGGAGAAATAATTTAAAAATTATTGAATTACCTGAAAGCCAAGATCAAAATAAGAGCCTAGACACATCTTTCAAGAAATTCTCAAGGAAAACTGTCCTGATAGTCTAGAACAAGAGGGCAAAACAGAAATTGAAGAAATTCACTGATTGCCTCTAGAAAAATATCCTCAAAAGAAAACTCCTAGGAATATTATAGCCAAATCCCAGAGTTCCCATTTCAAGGAGAAAATATTACAAGCAGTCAGGAAGAAACAATTTGAGTATTGTGAAAACACAGTCCGGATAACACAAGATCTAGCAACTTCTACATTAAGGGATCAAAGGACTTGGAATATGATATTCTGGAAGTCAAAGGAGCTAGGATTAAAACCAAGAATCACCTACCCAGCAAAGCAGAATATTTGAGTAGAATATTTCAGGGAAAAATATGTTCATTCAATGAAATAGAGGACTTTCAAGCATTCTTGATGAAAAGACCAGAGCTGAACAGAAAAGTTGACTTTCAAATACATGAATCAAGAGAAGCATGAAAAGGTAAATAGGAAAAATAAATCACAAGGAACTTATTAAAGTTGAACTATTTATATTCCTTCATGGAAAGACAATATTTATTAACTCATGAGACTTTTCTCATTATGAGGATAGTTGAAGGTAATATATATGAGTGTGTGTGTGTGTGTGTGTATAGGTGAGTATATGTGTATATGTGTGTGTACATGTATACACAGAGGGTATAAGGTGAGTTGAATATGAAGAGATGATATCTAAAAAATAAAATTAAAAGGTGAGAGAGAAATATATTGGGAGAAGATAAAAGGGAGAAATAGAATAGGGTAAATTATCCCACATAAAAGAGGGAAGAGAAAGCTGTTACAATGGAGGGAGAGAGCAAGAAGGTGAAAGGGAATGAGTCAACCTTGCTCTCATTGAATTTGGCTTAAGGAGGGAATAACATGGACACTTACTTGGTATCTTACCCTACAGGAAAGTAGGGGGGAAGGGACAAAAGGGGGTGATAGAAGGAAGGACAGATTGGGGGAGAGTGTAGTTAGAAGGAAACACTTTTGAAAAGGGACAGAGTTAAAGGAGAAATTAGAATAAATGGGGGACAGGATAGGATGGAGGGAAACATAGTTAGTCTTTCACAATATGGCTACTATGAAAATGTTTTGCATAACTAAATAGGTATAGCCTATATTGAATTGCTTTTCTTCCCAGTGTGGGTGGCTGAGGAGGGGAGAAGGGAGAGAATCTGAAACTCAAAGTTTTAAAAACAAATGTTAAAAAATTGTTTCTTACCTGAAACTGGGAAATATGATATATAGGCAATGGGGCATAGAAATCCATCTTGCCCTACAAAAAAGTAAGGGGGGATAAGATGACACAAGAGAGGGCAGATTGGGGGAAAGGGTATTCAGTATGCTTGCCATCTTGGTGTGGAGGGGTAGGTAAGTGAAGGAGAGAAAAATCTATAACTCAAAATCTTGTGGAAATAATGTGGAAAACTAAAAACAAATAAATACAAAAAAGAGTTAGTTTAAGAAATAACTAGAATGAAATAGCTCTAGGAAAATTAAAAAGAAATGAAAGCTAAAAATTAAAAAAAAATGGAAAGAGCATTAACAGCTTGGCACATGAGGAACAAAGTTTTGTCCAAGCAATAAACTCTGAAAATTGAAAGGACCAAATAGAAACCAATGAATCCATGAGGCAACAAGAAATGTTAAAACAAAAAAAAAGGCTGAACAAATAGAAAAAAATCAAAGATCTCTCACAACAAAAATAGATCTAGAAGGAAAAAAATGTTAAGAATCTCATTGGACTAACTAAATATTATGACCAAGAAAAATCACTCCCCCCCAAAAAAAGAAAAGAATACCAACGCATCACATTTCAAGAAAGTGTAAAATAAAACTTCCCAGATCTTTCATTTAGAATCATAGAACAACATGGAAATAGAAAAAAAAAATTCCAACATATACCTCCTGAAAGAAATCCCAAAATGAAGATCCGCAAAACTTCAAAGCTAAACTCTAGAGTTCTCAGGACAAAGGGAAAAAAAAATTCTACAGTCAGAAAGAATTGAAATACTGAGAAGCCACAGTCAATGATAGTCACTGAGAAACCACATGATTTAGCAGTCGCCAATATAAAGAAAGAGCGATTGAAATAAGACATTGTTTTAAGGATGACTTTGAGTGAATAAGTCATTTGGCTATATAAATACACAAATTAACTATAAAGGACATAAGAAAAAGGATACTATCTAGAAGTAAAGACTACTTTACACATACACACACAGAGAGAAATATGCACATACATGCACACATACATGCATGTATCCCACTTGTGTCTAATAACCATTTCTATGGTGGGATGGTTAGGGAGGAAAAAAAGAAAGAAAAAAAATATATACATATATATATATACATATATATACATATATACACATATATATACATATACATATATATATATAACTTTGTTATATATTAAAAAGTAATAACAGAAAAGAGGAAATAAAGTTTGCTTTATTTCTTGATAAAGCTTGATAAAACTATTGATTTCAAAAAAGATATTTCAAGTGACAAAGGATATGGGCTTACAGTCAAGGATAACTTACCAAGCAAAACTAAGTATAATGCTACTGGGGCTGGGGGTAGTAGGGCAGGGGGAGGAGAGGTGAATCTTAATGACATAAAGATCTTCCAGGCATGCATGACAAAAAGACCAGAAATGCAAAGAAACTTTGAAAACAAATAAAGAGAAACGTTAAAATGTAAATATAGATGAGCAGTGATAAAAGACTAAAAAAAAAAGTATAAACTGCTTACATTGAGAGATGAGGAGGTAATAAATGCTTTCTCTGATCTCTGTCATTATCAGGGACTCTGATGGAAAAGACTTGGAAATGGCTCTTGATCACAGAAAAAGAATGGAAAGAGAGCGGAAGAGAAAAACATTGGAGGGCAAGAGAAAAACATTGGAGGGCAAGAGGGGAAGAAAAGGAAAAAAACAACCTCACATAACATGGTTGTGCAATTAGACATTTATATAATAAAGTAGGAACTCCTCTAAAGTTGTAAAACAAATTAATAATACTTAAACACATACATGCAAAACTGGTTTTAAAAGCATACTTCACTTGATAAGGGAATAGAAATTAAAGGAAAGAAGAAGGAAGTTAAAGGGAGGGTAAATTAGGGAAGGAATTAGTCTTATAAAAAGACAAATACTCTTTATATGAAAATATTTATAACTCTCCCTCATCTGGAAAAAGTCGGAATCTGGGAGGATGCTCACAAATCGGGGAATGGACAAACAAATTATAGTATATAATTATGTTGGAATATTATTATATGGAACTCTTATCAGCCAAATGACCAACCAGGATTCCTGAGGACTAATGATGAAACATAATCCTCATATCCTGATAGAGAGATAAAAGACTCAGAATACAGAATGAGATTTTTTTTTAACATGGCCAATCTGGAAATTTGTTTTAGCTATACTTATTTGTGGTTCCAAAATTGGATTCTGGCTGACTAAATGCAACAAGATATTACAATAATTTTAAAAGGCTAAATGACACTTTTTAGGGAATTTGGGAGAAGGGATTTCTTCACAGATAGGTGCTCTTTTGATCTCAGAGGTAGCTCTGAATGTGACTAATTCTATTTTCATATTACTTTGCTTTTAAAACCTCCTCTGAGACTACTTCACTAACTCCTGCTCATTTTGGCAGTCCATATCCTCAGAGAGTGACTGACTATTCTTAGGACCTTAGGGATATCACTGAAGTGTTGTGGTTTCTAACATTATCATTCACAAATCCAAATTCACAAATCACAAAAATATTTTTCATCAATCAGAATCAGTTTAATTTAATTAACTCTTAGAAATAGGATTTATTAAGGTGGTAAACAGTAGTAAGAGAAGCTGTTACCAGGCATTTCTCTCTAACTGATGGCACTCCCTCTTAATGTACAAGGTCCCTAAGAACAGGGTTACACCACATTGTTTCTGAGGCACACATATAGAGAGCATTTGTGAACAAAGGAATACCTTGCAAGTACTGAAATGAACTTGCTGGAAATGTTCTCCCTCCTAGAGACACCATGAAGTTTCCTTTACTTGTAGCTATCTTCTGGGCTTTGAGAATCAGAATCTAGAGTCCATAGCCAGTACTTTCCTCTGCCAGAAGGGGTCTCACTTCCTAAATGTTGTCATTATATACTGAAACCTCCTCTGTAATAAGCTACTACCATTTTGTTGAAACACTTATCAGGATACCTGGATATCCTTAACTCCCATAGTTGATTGGTGATGGTTTGGTGGGAAGACAGAGGGTGACTATCTCTCACCAACCTCCTCCAGGTGATTCTACCTTGGGTGCTTGGTTAGACCTATTCTACTACTTGACTGACCTGCCATGGAAACTAGCATAATTCCCAGAATTACTCAGTCTTTTTATACATAGCCCCACAGGATGTGACTGGTTGTTTTTAACCAAAAACAAGATGTTTCCTGTGTGGCATCAATTACTTTCATTTAATGACCCAATGTCCCTATGATACTTTGAAAATAATTAATGGCTTATCACACCCAGATTATTTTTGATGGATTGATTTAATGAAGATGTCTGGGCCTTCTGTGATTAATTAGGGTGGGGTGGCATCCACCCTTATATTGACAGTTAATACTGTGTTCAATTCAAAGGCATAGTTATTTCTTCCTCCTTCCCTCCCTTCCTTCTTTTCTTCCCTCCTTCCCTCCTTCCTTCCTTCCTTCCTTCCTTCCTTCCTTCCTTCCTTCCTTCCTTCTTCCCTCCCTCCATTCCTTCCTTCCTTTCTCTCTTCTTTCTTCCCTTCTCTCATCTTTCTTTCTTTTTCATTTTTCTTTCTTTTTCTTCTTTCTACACTTTCCCTTCCATTCTCCTTTCATTTCTCTTTTATTTCCTTCCTTCTTTCCATCCCTACTTTATTTTCTTTCTCTCTTCTCCTTGAGGCAAGCAGATTTCATATCATTCTTTTAAATAACCACATCAGTTGGGGCCTATCATTCTTTCTGTGAATGAAGACTCTAGGACATGACTCTTGTGGAAGCACCTGCACAGGTAGAAGAGGAAACCAGTCAGGCTAGTTAGGGAAGAAACATTCTTGTCATAATGTTGCTTGGAAGATGCATACTTGAACTTAGTCTTCTTAACTTAGAGGCCAGCTCTCTATTCATTATGCCTTAGTGCCTCTTTAGCAAAGAGGATGAACTTAATAAAGGCATTTTTCATTCATTCAGATCAAACAGATATTCAGAACTCAGTGCGGAGTCATAAGACCTATGTTAGAGCCTGCAACTGATTTTGACCTTACTGAATCTTTTCAAAACCAGCTGATCATCAATTTTCTTATATGTAAAACAGAACTCAAATAATACTTTATCCTTTTCCATGGAAAATTACTTTTTCATTAATAATCTTAGATTGGGGGCGGCTAGGTGGCGCAGTGAGTAGAGCGTCGGCCCCGGAGTCAGAAAGACCTGAGTTCGGATCCGGCCTCAGACACTTAAAGCATACACAAACAAAAACCTAGCCGTGTGACCTTGGGCAAGTTACTTAACCCCAATTGCCCTCCAAAAAGCAAAAAAAAAAAAAATAATAATAATCTTAGATTGGTCAGATAACTCTGTAATTCATAGACTTTAAGAGATGATTTGGTATGAATTGGTTATTTTATCTACCTATACTACTGATCATGCTTCTATAAGCTACCTAAATGTTTCTTCCCCACCCACCCCCAACCCCACACACACTTGTTTCCTCAAGGTACAGGATTATCTTTTTTCACTAGGTATCCTGGTACACTACATTGTCAGGAGATCCAAGCAAATACACGTGACTGTGAATATAAATTCTAAATAACCATGCATATACCTATAATTCTAAGTATACTTTCTATACCATGGCTCATCCTCTAAGAAACAATACCATACCTTAAGGCAACAAATTATCATCAGTTATTTTAATTTACTCAAGAGGGACACTCTTGTGAAAGGTTCAAAGCTATGTACTGAAGAAAAGTTTCTTTGTAGAAATAACACAAATATAATTCTTTTAGCACTTAACTTATATTGGCTGTTCTGTTCTTTGATGATTTCAATTTGGGTTTCATCTCTTCAAAAAGAATACAAACTTACTGAGGGCAGGAACTGTTTCTTATATTTCTTCCATCCTCATTTACAAGTATGAAGTTATGGATTCCATTATATATCAACTTGAGCTATTAACTTCCTTCTTCTTCTTCTAATGCTGCTGCTGCTACTATTTATTCTTCTCATTCTTCTCTTCCTCCTCCTCCTCTCCTTTTTCCTCTTCTCTCTTTTCTTCTTCCTCCTCTCCCTTTAAGGTATGCAATTAAAATCCCCCATGCAAATGACTCACTCTATTACAGAGCTCATTATTCAGTGGATAGTTTATAGGACCTGAAATGACACAGGAAATTGACAGTCCCTGGCTGTCTTTATAATCACATTAATTGAGCAAGAACACCCTGCAGGGCAAGAACTGCATTTTGTTCATTCTCACCTTGGGATGAATGTTCAGAATGGGTTTTGGGAGCTTAGTCACATTGTGCCTATCAAAGTCAAAGGAACTTTGTGAAAATGCCTATTACTTGCCCCCTAAACTCTACAACTTGTGACTTATTGTGTAGTCAGGGCTACCTCAGCTTCATCTATCTAGAATTAAGCCTATCTATTCCTTTTTACATTGCCACATTGCTTGTCATAATTTACCTTCTTATCATTACAAAATAATATAGTGGATAGAAGGCCAACCTTGAAAACTGGAATTGAAGTCTAATCTCTAACACTTACTGTTAAAACTTACTGTTAAAACTCTAAGTCCTCCCAGGCAACTCTGAAAGACCATAATTTCAACGGAGATACCTTCTGTACCTGTGGTAGGATTTTCCATACCAAAGAGGTCTCCAAATGTATGAAATTGTAGGTCTGGACTAAAAAAGTAAAGTGTCTTAAGATGATTTGTATGTATTTTGAAATAAAAATCAATTTCATGAAGTAAAAGGCATGTGTAGGTCATCATTCACTCTTTGAGAACAAAGTCAAAGGGACCAACTCTTAAGCTATCATGTTAACTCACAGATAGCAATCAGTCAAAGCTGAATTCTTGGAGTCTGGTAGCTACCTGAACTGCAGGCAGGGAAGTGACTCAATAGGAATATCAATAAACAGACACAAGACATTTAGGCAGGTGGAATCCAGAGTCAGGGTCATAAGAGGGTCAACCAAAAGTATTAGAATGAAAAAGACTCTAGGAAAGAAGCTCCTTGTCGACCGATCAGTTTTCTGTTCAATACTGCGTGAAATGGGGGCTGAGATCCATTGGTTTTTACCATAACCAAAAAGAGGGCCAGAACCTGTAGTTAACCCTGCTGCTGAGTCAAACAAGGACACAAGTGCTAAACTTATTTCACAGGTCATCTCCCTATAAAGCATCTCTTGCCATCTCACTACCCCAACCACCAATAGAATATAGGGAGGCAAGGACCCCATAACTGTCTGGGAGAGCATTAGGGATATCATATGTTTATAATTTCACAGAATTTCAGAGCTAAGGTCAACTAGTACAATATATGCCTGAACAAGAATGCCCTAAGCAACAGTGTGGATAGTGGCTTATGTCTGAAGTCCTTTGGGGTGTGGCAGTTGTTCTTACAGAATAAAAAGTTTAGCATTCTCAAAAATGGTCTGTGCCATTATTATTGTCATGTTCAACATTTGTTAAGCTCTGATTAGATTGTTATTGTGGACAGAATGAAACATGCCATTTTCACTGCCCTCAAGGAACTTAGGATCTAGAAGGAAGATAAGGCAACTAGAAAAATAAACATAATGAAAGTTAATGTTAAGTGAGTACATGGGAAAGGAGAGAGAAGTAAGTGAGGCTAGTAAGGGTGGGATTATTTTTAGTCTGGAACATCAGGGAAAGGTTCTTGAATGAGATGAAGCCAAAGTTGGAACTTATTTTTACTTTTTTTTTTCCAAATGCTTTATTAACTTATGGTTTACATAATTCATTTCTGCTAGATTTTGAGTTACAATTTTTCCCCATTTTTCCCCTACCCACAACCCCAGAATAGCAGTCCCACTAGATATCCCCTCACCAATCTGCTCTCTCTCATATCTTCTCCCATAACCCATTCAACATTTCCATTAGGACAATGTGAATCTCTGTGCCCCAATGCCTAAACATCTTATCTCCCAATTATGTGGAAAATAGTATTAATAATAGTATTTTTATATATTTGAAACATTTAATTTTAAAACTGAATTCCAGATTCATTCCCTTCCTCCCTTGTCACCCACTCTTGCTGGGAAGATAAGCAATTCAGTATATGTTCTACATGTATAGCTATGCAAAATATTACCATAGTAGATATATTGTAAAAGACTGGCTATATTTCCCTCCCACCTATCCCATCCCCAACATGGTCCATTCCCTACCTTGATCCTATCCCTTTTCAAAAGTGGGTGCTTCCAAACTCCCTTCCCCCTAGCACGCGCTCCCTTCCATTATCCCCCCTCTCATCCCCCTCCCTCCTACTCTCCTGTAGGGTGAGATATTCCATTTAGTATTTATGTCATTCTCTCCCTGAGCCAAAAATCTATGAGAATATGGTATTGCCTTTTTGCCTTCTTGTTCTTCCCCTCCCTTACAACCACTTTCCCTTGCTTCTTCTATATGAGATAGTTTACCCCTTTAGGTCTCTCCCCATCTCCTTTCGTTATATTCCTCTCTCACCTCTTAACTTCACCTTTTAAGTATCATCCCTTCCTATTAAATTTGACCTGTGCCCTCTGTCTAGGTATACCTGTAAACATATATACACATATTCACATATATATTCATATGCCCATATACCTTTCTTCAACTATTTTCATACTGAGAAAGGTTTCATAAGTTACAGTTATTGTTTTTCCAAGTAAGAAAGTAAATAGTTCAACTTTGATAAGTTATTTTTTTTTTCTTTTCCCTGTTTACCTTCTCAAGCATCTCTTGTTTCTTGTGTCTGAATGTCAAATTTTCTATTCAACTCTGGTTTTTCCTCAAGAATACTTGAAAGTCCTCTATTCCACTGAATGACCATATTTTCCCCTGAAACAAGATAGTCAGTTTTGCTGGGTAAGTGATTCTTGGTTTTAATCCCAGCTCCTTTGCCCTGTGGAATATCATATTCCATGCCCTTTGATCCCTCAGTGTAGAAGCTGCCAGGTCCTGTGCTATTCTGATTGTGTTTCCACAATATTGAAATTGCTTCTTCCTGGCTGCTTGTAGTATTTTCTCCTTGATCAGGGAATTCTGGAACTTGGCTATAATATTCCTAGGAGTTTTCTTTTTGGGATCTTTTTCATGAGGTAATCTATGGATTCTTTCAACCTCTATTTTGCCCTCTGGGTCTAAAACATCAGGGCAATTTTCCTTGAGAATTTCTTGAAGGATGATTTCTAGGTTCTTTCTTTGACCATGGCTTTCAAGTCGTCCAATAATTTTTAAGTTATCTCTCCTGGATCTATTTTCCAGGTCATTGGTTTTTCCCATGAGATATTTCACATTGCTTTCTATTCTTTCAATTGCTTGGATCTGTTTAACAGCATCTGATTTCTCATAAAGTCACTAGCTTCCATTTGATCCAGTCTAATTCTGAAGGAATGAATCTCCTCAGTGAGCTTCTGTGGTTCTTCCAGCTCTAGACATAATATTTTATGACTTACCATGAGCAAATCATTATGTTATATGTACTGTGATTATAAAACAATTTTATTAAAATAGTCATTCACATTTATAACATTTTAAGATATATATATACATATATATGTGTTAATGTAGTGTATATGTATATGTAAACACATATGTGTAAATAATTTAATCCTCACAAATATACTGATGGAAGTTTTGCAAACAATATTATTACAACTTTATACATTTTGAAGCTGAGTTGCCAAGAAAATTAAGGATATAGTGTTGGAAAGGGGCACAAAAAGGTCTTTAATCTAGGCTGTCTGACTCCAAGTTTAGTTAAGTTATAAGTCCTATAAATTATAGTCTTTGTCCTCAAATGACTTACAGTCTTGGGCAATGGCAGGGGAAGGTATAGAAAATATTTTCAGTGTGCAGCTAGTTGGTGCAGTGAATACAGCACCGGCCCTGTAATCAAGAGGACCTGAGTTCAAATTCGGCCTCAGACACTTAACACTTTCTAGCTGTGTGACCTTGGGCAAGTCACTTAACCCCAATTACCCTGCATTTCCCCCCTCCAAAAAGACAAAAGGAAATATTTTCAAAAATAATTAGGAGAAAAACACCATCTGCAAGATGCAGACAAAGTGTCATGTCATCAACACTGAGAAGAGATGGAGATCACTTATGACTCAAGTGATCAGGGGAATCTCCCTCAAAGGGCAACATTTGATCTCCACTTTCTTTTTCTTCTTTTTTTTTTTAAACAAATGCTTTATTAACTTCTGTTTTACATCATTCATTTCCGCCAGATTTTGAGTTACAATCATTTTCCCACCATTATTCCCCTACCCAACCTCCCAGAATAGTAGTCCCACAAGATATTGCTTCCTCCAATCTGCTCTCTCCCATACCTTCTCCCATACCCCCATCGACTTTTCCATTAGAGGAAGGTGAATCTTTGTGTCCCAATGCCTGCACATCTTTTCTCCCTATTACAAGCAAAAGAGTATTAATAATAGTATTGATATATATTTGAAACATTTAATGTTATGACCTCACATTTCAGATCCATTTCCTTCCTCCCTTGTCACCCATTCCTTCTTGGGAGATAAGTAATTCAGTATATGTTGTACATGTCTAGCTATGCAAAACATTATCATAGTAGATATATTGTACAAGGCTGCTTATAATTCCCTCCCACTCATCCCATCCCCCACCTGGTCCATTCCCTACTTGATCCTGTCCCTCTTCTATAGTGGGTACTTCCAATCTCCCCTCACCCCAAGGATGCCCTCCCATCCATCATCCCTCCTCTCGTTCCCCTTCCCACTATCCTGCTGCAGGTTGAGATATCCCATTTAGTATGTATTGCATTTTCTCCCTGAACCAAATTCAATGTGAATGTGGTTTTGCCTTTTTAGCCTTCCTTATTCTCCCCCTCCTTTGCAACCACTTCCCCTTGCTTCTTCTACATGGGATAGTTTACCCTACCCTGTCTCTCCCCATCTCCTCTTGCCACTTTCCTCTCTCACCTCATAGTTTCATCCCTTGAGTATTCTCCCTTCCCAACAAAATCAACTTATTCCCTCTATCCATATATAACTGTAACCATATACACACACATTCACATATGTATCCATATGACCACACCCCCTTCTTCCATTATTTTCATAGTGAGAAAGATATCATCAGTCACCGTTATTGCTTTTCCATATAGGAATGTAAATAGTTCAACTTTGATAAGTTCCTTTTGATTTCTTTTCCCTGGTTACCTTCTCAGGCATCTCTTGCTTCTTGCGTCTGGATGTCAAATTTTCTATTCAACTCTGGTTTTTTCCTCAAGAATGCTTGAAAGTCCTCTATTCCACTGAATGACCATATTTTCCCCTGAAACAAAATACTCAGTTTTGCTGGGTAGGTGACCCTTGGGTTCATTCCCAGCTCTTTTGCCCTCTGGAATATCATATTCCATGCCCTTCGATCCCTCAGTGTAGAAGCTGCCAGGTCCTGGGCTATTCTGATTGTGTTTCCACAATATTGAAATTGTTTCTTCCTGGCTTCTTGTAGTATTTTCTCCTTGATCTGGGGATTCTGGAACCTGGCTATAATATTTCTGGGAGTTTTCTTTTTGGGATCTTTTTCAGGAGGTGATCGGTGGATTCTTTCAACCTCTATTTTGCCCTCTGGATCTAAAACATCAGGGCAGTTTTCCTTGAGAATTTCTTGAAGGGTGATTTCTAGGTTCTTTCCTTGATCATGGCTTTCAGGTAGTCCAATAATTTTTAAATTGTCTCTCCTGGATCTATTCTCCAGGTCAGTGGTTTTTCCATGAGATATTTCACATTGCCTTCTAATCTTTCATTTGTTTGGATCTGCTTAACAGCATCTTGATTTCTCATAAAGTCATTAGCTTCCATTTGCTCCAGTCTAACTCTGAAGGAATGAATCTCCTCAGTGAACTTTTGAGATTCTTTTTCCATCTGGCAAATTCGACTTTTTAAGGCATTCTTCTCCTCGTTGCCCTTTTGGGCCTCCTTAGCCATTTGAGTTAGTCTATTTTTTAAGGAGTTATTTTCTTCAGTCAGGCTGTTGACCCTCATTTCATACTTTTCCTGCATCCTTCTCATTTCTCTTTCTAATTTTTCCTCCACTTTTCTTATTTGATTTTTAAAGTCCTTCTTAAGGTCCTCTATGGCCTGCAACCCGCTCATGTTTTCCCCTGGGGCTTTTGGAGCAGGACTTCTGACCTCACAGTCCTTTTCCCGCTCTATGCCCCCAAAATAGGAGTCTAGGGTTGCATTTTTCTGTTTCCTTTGCCTTGGCATGTTGCCACTTAATTGCTTGACTTTTGGGCTTGTTGCCACACTATGGCTTTAAGGCCAGATAGAGGAATTTTCGTCCCGAACGTGTGGGGGGCAACTTCCGTTTCTGGCAAGCTGTAAACCCACCCACAACTTCCACCCTAGATCACAATCCAGATCCAGGGAGGTTAAAGCAAGAGCGATTACCCCCCAAGACTGATCGCTGGATCTCCCCACGATTTGTAGGCTGGGAGCCGGATCTGCCTCTGAAAACTACAAAATGGCGTGTCTCCTCAGCGGCTTCTAGCCCCCAGGGGAGGGAGCTGACGCATTCCCCAAATACAGGTCCCAAAGTCCATAGGACACTAACCTCTTACTTTGTCCTAGGCATGTCTATGTTGATAATTCTGGAGTCGCCAGGGTTCCTGGTGTTCTGGGGTTCCTCCAGCCGGCTGCTGGCCCTGTCGCCCTGGGGCTAAAACCTCGGCTCACGCGGACCTGGGCTCGGCTCCTGCGCTCTGCGCTCTGCGAGCTGCCAGGTCCCAGACCACTGCGCTGGTCCTTCCTGCAGGGCTGCTGGGCTGTCCTCAGCGGGAGGTTAGCTTCTCTGTGTCGTTCTGTGGGTGCTGGGGCTCCAGAAGTTGTTCAGAGTCCCCTTTTACATAGTTTGAGGGTAATCTGGGGGCAGAGAGGCTTGGAAGAGCTGTTTCTACTCCGCCATCTTGGCTCCACCCCTCTGATCTCCACTTTCAAAAATGCATGAAGTTTGCAAAGTGAAGATAGTGGTGGGCGGAACAGTATAGGAGAAAGCAACACCTTGAGCTGAGAGAAGAAGGAAATCAAAGACATTGGGGATTCAAAGACAGAAGAGAACTTTGTCTCTATCCTCAAGGAAGTTATAGTCTAGGCAGGGAAGACATGTTCTGGGAAAGGCAAGTATTATTCCATGACTTGAATTTGGATGTGTATAGAAAAGTAGGGGGGATAAAATGATTGGAAATGTCTAGTGAGACCAAATTATGCAGACTTTTGAAAGCCAATTTGCACATAAAACCCTCACTATGGCTATATTATAATTATGGCATAGCTTCACTGCTTCTTTGCAAGATGTAAGCTTTGTGAATAACTGTATTATGTACATATAAAATTCATATGATTTCTAGATAATGTCTATACTGTGATCACACTGTATCAATAAGATAGCCATAGGGTAGAACAATATCTATACTATATATTAATAATAGGGATGTTAACATTATGACTATATTACATATTACATAAAATGTGGGGCAGATGGTGGCCCAGTGGATAGAACCCTGGACTCGGAATCAGGAAGATTCATCTTCCTAAGTTCAAATCTAGCTTCAGACACTTACTAGCTGTGTGACCTGGACAAATCACTTAATCCTGTTTGCTTCAGTTCCTCATCTGTAAAATGAGCTGGAGAAGGAAACAGTAAATCACTCTAATATCAACCATGGAAACCTCAAATGGGGTCATAAAAAGTCAGATGTGACTAAAACGACATATAATGTATAGCATACAATATATACAAACATATACAATAACATACAATATATAATGTAGACAATGGCCACATTTATATGGCTATATTGGTGCGTATTCAATTATTCAGTCAGTGAATAAACATTAATAAGTGTCTACTATGTGCTAAGCATGGGATGTGAAGAAAAGAAAAAAAAAGTCCCTGCTCTTAAGGGGCTCACAGTCTACTGGGGGAGATAATATGAAAATAACTTTATACAGGATAAATTAGGAATGATTAACAGAGGGAAGACTGAAAGAGGATCAGGGAAAGCTGTACAAAGTAGGGTTTTTAACTGAGACTTAAAGGAATTCAGAAGGTGGGGATGAAGAGTGAGGCAGGGGTAGAAGCCAGTGGAAATGTGCAGGGTCTAGGCCAATGTCACTGGATACAGAGAACCAGTGGTAGTGGTGAGAGACATAAGAAGATTAGAGAGGTTTTGGAGGCGCCAGATCATGAAGAGTGTATTTCCTCCACTGGTACAAACTGCAACCTCTATATTCCTGTGTCCATTTTATTCAGAACCTTTACAAATGAACCACCCAAGATATTGGAGATCTTGAAACTTTTTGTGGATAATGATAATAATGTAAAGTCAGGGTATCCTTCTGTAATCCTTCACTTTTATAACATGAAGTGGTCTATCTCTTTTGTAAATCATACCTTTGATGATTTCCTAACACCATTTGTATATCACACTATCACTAATTTAGATAAATAGATAAAGAATAAAGGAAGAGAGCTCATATAGTTACAGAGATAAAGATAAATACATACATATGTAAGTACATATAGAGAAATATGGAATATGTGTGTATGTGTATATATATATTTATATATAACATATATACATATTATATGTGTGTATATTTTTATACACACACAAATATAATTTAACTGTTTTACTTTGTATGTATTAGTTGTTTCTCGTCAAACAATCTGTAAACTCCTTGAAGATAGGAGCCATATTTTATTTTGTTTTCATATTTTGTGTATCCCTTCTGTACTTCAAATAACACACGTGGGGGCTCAATATATTTCAGTTAATGCATCAATCTGTACTTTTTTAAGCATTGTGTCAGACACTAGGTCAAGTACTGGGAATTCAAGGACAAAAGTCAAAATAGTCTCTATCCTCAACAAGCTAAGTAACATTATATATGTATATGTGTGTGCACATACACATACAAACACATATACATACACATGCACATATACATACACATACACATACATGAATAAAAGATAATGGACTGTGTCTCTATTTTGGAGGAGTATGGTGGTATTAGCAGCTAGAGTATGAGGAAAGACCTCTTTTAGAAGATAATAATTGAGGGGGCAGAGCCAAGATGTCTGCATAGAAGCAGGAAAACTCTGTGAGCTCTGTGAGCTCCCCCCATAACTGCCACAAATACCTCTAAACAAATTTTAGAGCTACAGAACCCACAAAGGGACAGAGAGAAATAAATCTCCCAATGAAGGCAGCCCAGTAGGCAGACAGGAAGGATTCATCTCAGCATCCTGGGGGCTTATCCCAACCCCATGAGAGCCTGGAATTTTAGCCCCAGGGTGGCCCCAACCAGCAGCTACAGCAGATTTTGGGATAATGGATCACCAGCAGCAGTGGCAATTTCCAGAATTATCAACTCATTAATGCCAAAGAAAAAGTGAGAGGTTAGTATAGAACTCTGTTGGAACTGGGCGGGGGAGTGGGAAAGTGCCTGTCCCTAGAGCTAGAAGTGGTGGAGGTACAGGGGCCCTGCTGCTGCCTCCACATGGTTGCTTCAGAGCTTCTGGCCTGCAGATCATAGGGGGGCCAAGCAACCATTCAGAGGGTAATTGCACTTGCTTTAGCCTACCTGGATCTGGATTGTGGTCTTGGGTGATTGTGCTGAGATATGTGACCAGTGAGCCAGAGTTTGTTAGGGCTACAAAGACAGTGCCCTCCTAAGAGCTCCAACAGCTTCAAAAATCCCAGCAATTTGGGACAAAGCTATCCCCTCTGGAAGCAGAGTTCTACTGTGGCAAAGAGCTCAAAAGTCCAATAATTGAGTAGCAGCACGAGCAAGCAAAGGAAGCAAAGCAAGCACAGAAATCTAACTTTAGATTCCTTTCTTGGGGAGAAAAAGAATCAAAGCATGGAAGGGGAGGAAGACAATGAAGTCAGAACTCCTGTACCTAAAGCTTCCTAGAAAAGTATGAACTGGTTATAGGCCATGGAGGAGCTGAAGAAGGATTTTGAAAATCAAGTAAGAGAAGTGGAGGAAAAATTGGGTAGAGAAATGAGAATGATGCAAGAAAATCATGAAAAGAGAGTCAACAACCTGACTGAAAAAAAATAACACCTTAAAAATCAATTAACTCAGGGCGGAGCCAAGATGGCGGAGTAGAAACAGCACTTCCAAGGCACTCTCCCCCCAGATCACCTCCAAACTATGTAAAAGGGGATTCTGAACAACTTCTGGAGCCCCAGCACCCACAGAACGACACAGAGAAGCTAACCTCCCGCTGAGGACAGCCCAGCAGCCCTGCAGGAAGGACTGGGAGAATGGATCACTGGCTCTGGGAGCCGGCAGTGCAGTGTGCATTGCCGGGAGAGCTGAGCCCAGGTCTGCGTGATCCGTGGTTTTAGCCTCAGGGTGGCCAGGCCAGCAGCCAGCTAGAGGGACCCCAGAACACCAGCTGCTGTGGAGATTCCAGAATTATCAACACAAACAGACCTAGGACAAAATGAGAGGTTAGTGCCCTATGGACTTTGGGACCGGTATTTGGGGAACGCGTCGGCTTCCTCCCCTGGGGGCTAAAAGCCGCTGAGGAGACACGCCATTTTACAGTTTCCAGTGGCAGCTCCAGCTCCTGGCCTGCGAACTGTAGGGAGATCCAACGATCAGTCTTGGGGGGTAATCGCTCTTGCTTTAACCTCCCTGGATCTGGATTGTGGTGGGGGTGGAGGTCATGGGGTGGGTATCCAGCTTGCCAGAAAGCTGTGAAGACCCCAACATTCAGGACAGAAGCTCCCCTGTCTGGTGGCAGACTCCTACTGTGGCAACAAGCCCAAAAGTCAAGTAATTAAGTGGCAACATGCCAAAGCAAAGGAAGCAAAATAAACAGAAAAACGCAACATTAGACTGCTATTTTGGGGGCAAAGAGGAT
This sequence comes from Gymnobelideus leadbeateri, assembly GCA_011680675.1. Classification (NCBI taxonomy): domain Eukaryota; kingdom Metazoa; phylum Chordata; class Mammalia; order Diprotodontia; family Petauridae; genus Gymnobelideus; species Gymnobelideus leadbeateri. The sequence goes on from WOXC01004177.1 coordinate 54,982, forward strand.
CGAAGCATGGAACAGGAAGAGGACTGTGAGGTTAGAAATCCTGATCCAAAAGCCCCAAAGGAAAATATGAGTGGGTTACAGGCCATAGAGGACCTTAAGAAGGACTTTAAAAATCAAGTAAGAGAAGTGGAGGAAAAATTGGGAAGAGAAATGAGAAGGATGCAGGAAAAGTATGAAATGAGGGTCAACAGCCTGACTGAGGAAAACAAAACCTTAAAAAATAGACTAACTCAAATGGCAAAGCAGGCTCAAAAGGGCAATGAGGAGAAGAATGCCTTAAAAAGCCAACTTTGCCAGATGGAAAAAGAATCTCAAAAGCTCACTGAGGAGATTCATTCCTTCAGAGTTAGACTGGAGCAAATGAAAGCTAATGACTTTATGAGAAATCAAGATGCTCTTAAGCAGATCCAAACAAATGAAAGAATAGAAGGCAATGTGAAATATCTCATGGGAAAAACCACTGACCTGGAAATAGATCCAGGAGAGATCATTTAAAAATTATTGGACTATCTGAAAGCCATGATCAAAGAAAGAACCTAGAAAAAATCAATTAACTCACATGGCAAAAGAAGCCCAAAATGCCAATGAGGAGAAAAATGCCTTAAAAAGCCAAGTTTGCGAAATGGAAAAGGAATTTCAAAAGCTCATTGAAGAGAATAATTCTTTCAGAATTAGATTGGAGGAAATGGAAGCTAATGACTTTATTAGAAATCAAGACACTATTAAACAGATTCAAACAAATGAAAAAATAGAAGGCAATGTGAAATATCTCACTGGAAAAACCACTGACCTGGAAAATAGATCCAGGAGAAATAATTTAAAAATTATTGGACTATCTGAAAGCCGTGATAAAAAAAGAACCTAGAAATCATCCTTCAAGAAATTTTCAAGGAAAATTATAGCCAGATTCTGGAGTTCCTAGGTCAAGGAGAAAATATTACAAGCAGCCAAGAAAAAACAATTTGAATATTGTGGAAATACAGTCAGGATAACACAGGATCTAACAGGTTCTACATGAAGGGATTAAAGGGCTTGTAGTATGAGATTCCAGAGGTCAAAGGACCTAGGATTAAAACCAAGACTCACCTACCCAGAAAAACTGAGCATAATGTTTCAGGGGAAAATATGATCATTCAGTGAAATAGAGGACTTTCGAGCATTATTGATGAAAAAACCAGAGTTGAATAGGAAATTGACATTCAAATACAAGAAGCAAGAAAAGCATGAGAAGGTAAACAGGGAAAAGAAATCATAAAGAATTTATCAAAGTTGAACTATGTTCATGCCTACATGGAAAAATGATAATTATAACTTATGAAACTTTTCTCAGTATGACGATAGTTGAAGGGAATATAAATGTATGTATACATATATATGTCTATATAGGAGGGTATATGTGCATATGAATACATATGTGAGTGTGTATATATATATATATATATATACACATAGGTATACATAAATATATATACACATAGGTATACATAAAAAGAGGGCACAGGATCAATTGAATAGAAAGAGATGATATTTAAAAGATGAAATTGAGAGGTGAGAGAGGAATATAATTAGAGGAGATGGGGAGAGACAGAATGGGGTAAATTATCTCATATAGAAGAGGCAAAGGGATAACTGTTACAATGGAGGAGAAGAACAGGAAGGCAAAAGGGAAGGGGTCAACCTTACTCTCATTGAATTTGGCTTGGGGGGGAATAACATACACACTAAATTGGGTATCTCGCCCTACAGGAGAGTAAGGGGGAAGGGGATGAGAGGGGGGTGATGGAATGTAATGGAAATGCAGATTTGAAGATCTTCCCTGCCCCTAGGCCCTTTGATTGGCTTAAGAGACTTTGATTGACAGGGGGGATGATAGAGGGGAGGGCAGGTTTGGGGGGAGGGTAGTTAGAAGCACACACTTTTGAAAATGGACAAGGTCAAAGTAGAGAATAGAACAACTTGGGGACGGGATAGGATGGAAGGAAATATAGTCACTTTCACAATATATCCACTATGGAAACATACACATGCACAACCTATATTGAATTGCTAATCTTCCCAGTAAGGGTGGGTGAGAGGGAGGAAGGGAAAATATCTGGAATTCAAAGTGGTCAAATCAAATGTATAAAAATTATTATTGTTATTATTTACATGCAACTGGGAAATAAGATATATAGGCACTGGGGTATGGAGATCCATCTTGCCCTACTGGATAGTTGGAGGGGGTGTGGGGAAGGATATAGGAGAGAGCAGATTGGGGGAGGGGGTATACAGTGGGATCACTGTTTTAGGGTGGTAGGTAGGGAATAGGAGGGGAGAAGATTTGTAACTCAAAATCTTGTGGAAATGAATGATGTAAACTAAAAATAAACATAAAATTTAATTTTAAAAATAGATAAAAATTGAGCTGTGCACTGCAGTTAACTAGGTATTCTGATACAGAAGTCGAAAGTGAATTTGAATCCCTGGGACAGCCAGTTCCAGGAAATGAAGATGGAAGATGGAGTAGCATATATGAGGAAAATCCAAAAGTCCAGTTTCTTTGGACCACTGTGTTCCAGTGTGCAGTAAGACTCAAAAGGTAGGTTGGAATTAAGTTATCAAAGTCTTTAAATATCATACAGAAGAGAATATATTTGATTCTAGAAATAATAGGGGACTGCTAGAATTGATTGAGTAGAAATGAAAGGCCAGATTTGTACTTTAGGAAATGCAGTTTAGCAACTATGTGAAAGCTGGATTGGAGAAGGAAGAGACTTGAGGTGTGGAGACCAATTAGATGATTATTGTAAGAGTTTGTGTGAGAGGTAATGAGGGCCTAAATTAGGATGGTGACTGGAGTGGAAAATAGGAGATAGTAGGTGAGTAGAAAGTAGGAGATAGGAAAGAATATTTGTATTTGTTAATTGATTCCTCTAAAGTACATTTAGGAAAATGCACACTCTTATTTGATTTGTTCAACAAGAGACATATGTTTTGAGGTACTTATCAATATAGAGAAATTGAGTAAGTAAAAGAACAGGATGGGCTTATGGGAGGAGGAGAGGAAAACAGAGAGAAGAAAGCTATTTAGAAGGGGAGAAGGGATGCAGTATTTGGAGAAAAGAAAGGAAATTCTGAGAGAAAAATAACAGCCTATTTCCTAGAACAAAAAGGTAGAATTCATTGACCCCTCCTAATCCAGCACTATCCAGTTTTTTCTATGACATGATGATGTTCAAGCTCAGATTAAGGATGGTCAGGACCTGGGCTTGTTTGCCTATTAGACTTTCAAGACTGCACTTCTATTAACTTCCATGATGTGACCTACGTGACACATCTAACAAGGGTATATACCATCTGTCAATATGAATGCTGCAGGTCTTCTATGACTAGTCAAAGCTATCTTTAAAAGATGATTATTCTTGAGTTTTTAAGAGTAAATATGTATCCCTGTTATAGAAAGCATTTAAGCAGCAATGTAAGTGAATATTTATTTTTTGGCATTACCGGGCACATTAAGGTAAAGGATTATACAAAATATCAAACATTTGTATGAAAAATTAAAAATTCCCCATCCTATGATTATTGTAATACTGGCCTTGAAAGAGTTTGAATAGAGATGATTGGCTCTTTTGGGTGCCATAGGACTCTTCATATACTCCTGTGTATTAATTTGCTGTCCTCAATAGATAAACATTTGAATTTGTACAATGATAAACAACCATCCATGTCAGAGAAGAAAATGAAAGAAAACAGTCAACATATTTCGACAGTCTCAGGATTTGTTGTTGTTGAGTATATTACTGATATGCAGAAGGGACAGGGAATAAAGGAAGGTTTTATTTGAATCAAAGAAATTTTAAAAAATTATGAGAAGGCATTCTATATATGAAGCATCTCTTCTGGAACTATCCTCCAACTCCAAGTCACAGTTTGAGCCCCACAGGCATTACTAGACTGATTTAAATTCATATGTGGATTCAAACTCCTAAAACTATAGCTTACAAGCCCCTACCATGGTGTATACCTTCAAAAGACAGGCAGAATATAAAATAGATAAATGTAAAAGCAGTTACTAAAATTACATCATAAGAACATGTTCCTCCATAAACCTGGAGTTCACTTTCCCAAAACTGTATAGAGCAACAGTGGCAAAAGTGGGCACATTTAGAGTGTACAATAGTAAAGGTCCATATGTAAGGGATTTTTATATCAAGACAACTTACACCTCTACCATTGGAGGATCTTTTCTGTTCTCATGCCATCCTCATACTGTTCCCCTAGTGCACAGTCTCTCTTTAGACTAAGTCAATCATGTGGCATCCCTTGGTCTATTCCCCTGTAGAGCTCTTGATAGGCAAGGCTAACTCTCCTTAAAATCACAAAGATGTACCTGCCTTGTGGCTTAGCTGACTGGGCTTGCTTCCCATCAGGGACAGTGCCTGCTGCTGGACAAGTAGCTCTAGTGCAAGATGCATGGTTAATGGGGAGATCAAATATAGAGGAGAGAAAACCCCCCCTCCTCCCAAAAGGCACAATATATGATAGCTTCTCAAGAGGGAGGTTCTTCTATCTTCTTAAACACCAAAGACCACAACCCTTTTGCCATAATACATATTAGAGGCTGTGTTTTGTACTTTATAGGGCCAATCAATAGCTAACCACTCTATAATTCTATCTAATTGGTTAAAGAAAATTTTCATACCTTTTAAATGGTGTAACAAAGTGTGAACTATCCTTTGCAGTTCCCTTAAAACAAGTGTGGCACTTTACTGTCTATGTTACTTTCCACTTATATTCTGTAGTTTTACTAACTTTACTTGGAAGGCATCCATAGATTGAACAGAAATGTTCTGATCGAGTTCCCCCTCCCCCACTACATTCACATTCCCTGTTATTTGTTTATCTTTTACAGAACTCTTCTCCATCAAAAATGAAATCATGCCTCCTCCACCAAACCAAAAGCTATCTACCTGTTAAGGCAAGCCAAATTTGACCTCATTTTTATAACTTTTAACAGCCCTTTCCAATCCTGTCATCTTTAATTCCTTCATAGCAATCATCTATACTTTACAGTCCAGCCTTTGAATCCATCTTTATTGTCTTATCTTGGATTCATGTGTTTCTCCCATATTCCCAATTAGCTTGTGAGATCATGGTCAAGAACCTTGTTTAGTTCTGTTTGTAATCCAGTAATGCCCAATACAAAAGTGAGGATATAGTGTGTTTTCAATGAATACTTGCTAAGAGTTTTATTAGAATACAGAATAACTTCTAAAAGATTTTTCTATTTTTAGAATACTTATAAGATAAAATTTTGCCAAGTACACATCTTGAAGGGCTCTATTTGATTAATTTAAATTTTAAAAAACTTTACAATTAGTATATTATATGAAAATGGACAGTTGCTAGAGTATTTTTCTGTCTTTAAAATTGTTGACCTTTAATCTAGATTAAATATGGCTTCCACCCAAAAATCACCCCTTCCTAATTAAATCTTATGTAACAAAAATCACTTGATAAATTATTTTTTGTAGGCACCATAAGGTAAATTCCTTTTCTCCACCAAGCTAGTAATAATTAATTCAAAAGTATTTACAAATACTTTTACAAGGATTTATAAGAATTTATAAAGCTTTATTATAAACATTGGATCACATTTTAGAGCAAGAATGAACCTCAGAGGTAAGTTAGTCCCATATATTCATTCTAAAGGTAAAGAAATAAGGACCAAAAAGGCTAATTTATTTATCCAAGGTCATATAAGTAGTACAGATAAATATCTTTTAAAATGGATGTATCTAGGTCTTGTGATACTTTATATGATCAGGGCTGCATCATCTATCTAGAAAACATGCTAACTTCCACCAAAATTTTATTACTACTATAAGGAAGGGATCAAACCCATCCGCATAATATTATACTCAATGATTTTTACCTATAGTGAAGGGCAGAGTTGGTGAGTGCTCAGGAGGAATGAAATTTGGTCTTTTGGCTTCCAACTCTGAGAGAGAAGACAAATGGTTCTAGATATTCTTCAGAGAGATGTCTCTGATAGGAGAGAAAGACACTGTGAAGAATCTAAAATGTAGAGGAGGCAGCATCCTGAGTCTATCACTATCTTCACTTTACCTTCTAAAAATTTCTCTCCTCTCCTTCACATTCCTTCCCTCCTCACCTCTCCTCTCTTTTCTTCTTCCCTCTCCTCTCCTCTCCTCTCCTCTCCTCTCCTCTCCTCTCCTCTCCTCTCCTCCCTTCTCCTCTCCTCCCATTCCCTCTCTTCTCCCCTCCCCTCCACTCCCCTCCACTCTCCTCTCCACTCCCCTCCACTCTCCTCTCCCCTCCCCTCTCATCTCCTCTCCTCTCTTCTCTCCTTCCCTCTCCTCCTCTCCTCTCCTTCTGTCTCTTTCTCTCATCTCACTCACAGTGGGAGAGTTCATCAAAGCTGTTTATTAGCTTTATATTCTCTTCTGTATAACTTCTCTGATTTATGTTTGCTATTGGTTTGGATAAATGGATTTATTTGCTATTTACTATGTGTGATCTTTGTGTGACTGGTATTTAGTGGGAAAGGAGTCAAACTCTATATATGCACTTGTTCCCCATTAAGGGAGAGGGAGAGCTTGGAACTAAAAATGATTCCCCCTAAACTAATAAAACTTAGAAGGCTGCTGAATACAATTCAAGCCCAGTATTCCCTTTCTTAGAAGAATGGGCTGTCTGGCCTTGTAGTCCAACTCTCCAGTTCCCTTCCTGGAAAGAATAAAAATCTTCCTTGGAAAAGAATGGGTGGAAGAGATGTGGCATCCCTTGGTCTATTCCCCTGTAGAGCTCTTGATAGGCAAGGCTAACTCTCCTGAAAATCACAAAGATGTATCTTTTATTCATGCCTCCTTATAAGCAACACCTAGACATATGCATAGTAAGATCATTGACTGGTTAGTGCACAAATCACACTAAATGTCAAATCAAAGAAGAGAAATGAGCAGAGATGACCTACAATTAAAACACCTTTAAACATATTTAGACAAGTTTATAAAGTGAAATATGGTAAATGGACAAAATAACATGCATCAACAGAGGTTACTACCAAGTCCTAAATAATTTTAACCAATGTAAATCAATCTCCATAAGGAGGAGGCCAAAACAACCTAAAAATTCAAATAGTCAATAAATCCTTTATTTCTTTGCCAAATAAGGAGAAACAGCAGCTAAGGACACTATCAATTTAGATTATATAGATGTTAATGTTTAAGATTTTACACATAAATATGAAGAATGATTATGAATATTAACACCACATAAAAAAGAGGAGCAACGATAAGAAAGTGAGTTTGCAGAAATATTAGTTAAAGACTCAGTTAGATCAGATCATCTCAGACCTATTTAGGTATAAACTATTAGGGTACAAATATGCCAGCATGACAATAAATAGAAATAGAAAAAAGATTTATCAAAATTTATATAATGATTTACAGTTGTATAATTAGACTATAGCTGATCAATCAATACATAAAAAATTAGAGAGACTATGTATGGACAATTAATTCAATGCAGAATTGAATGAGGAAGAGTATAGGTTATATTGATTTAAGGGAACTGAGAAATGTTTTAAATTACTCCAAACTTCTTTTAGAAACAAAAACTTTTTTAATACCAATTTTCTTCTGAGGATTATAGCAGGGATTGACAATGGTTTTTAGAATTTTTAAACATTATACAATTTTAGGGTTTTTATGTAAAAATCATTCTTGTCTGGCTGCCCTACAAAAGAACTCTTATGAGCTAGATTTGGCCTATGGGCCATAGTTTGCTAACCTATAATATTTGGCTACAAATAATGGAAGATCATAGTACTTCAGGAACTAAAGTTGTAGATCACCCACAGGGTAATGGAAAGACACACAATGTATGCATAAATATACTAAAGAATATTACCAATGGACAGCTACACATCAGAATAATCATTAAAAATGTCACCAAAAAGACATGGACCTGGACATATATGTAACTTGCCCAATTGTGGAACAAGAAAGTTGGATAACAGATGGATAGGTCCTTCATTCATATCCCTGTAATGTTCAGAAATGTAGAAGATTTCCTTCAGTGTGTTGAGTGAACTCTATATAAGGTATTGTTAGAGGACATGGACAAGAACTATCCCGGATGAAAAGGTAAAGATGGATTGGAATCTATATCCTTACAGGGACTATTCATTTCAATGACATCAATAACTGATATAGGATATAGATGAAACCTGCTTAGGATGCTATCTACTTATGAATCAAAGAATACCACAATATCAGAAAACCAGAAACTGCAAATAATTCAAACGACAATAAAAATCCATATGGTTGGTATAAGTAGGCTGTATATGACATATATAATGTACTTAATAAATACTGAAGAACTATGACTATATTATTATCTTAATAATGAAATATAACTAAAAACCATCAATGAAATGTATGACCAAATAGTCCAAGTGATGAAGAGTTCAAGATGTACATAAACATTTGTGTGTGTGTATATATATGTGTGTGTGTGTGTGTGTGTGTGTGTATTACTAATATATACTACTAATACATACTACTAATATATATCTATATAGGGGGCGGAGCCAAGATGGCAGAGTAGAAACAGCACTTCCAAGGCACTCTCCCCCAAACCACTTCCAAACCATATAAAAGGTGGACTCTGAACAACTTCTGGAGCTCCAGCACCCACAGAATGACACAGAGAAGCTAACCTCCTGCTGAGGACAGCCCAGCAGCCCTGCAGGGAGCGGCAAACACAGTGCTCTGGGAGCAGCCAGTTCAGCACAGCACAGCACTTAGGTAGCCAAACACAGGCCCGCCTGAGTCTCGGTTTTAGCCCCAGCGCAGCCTGACCAGCAGGCACCTGGAGGGACCCCAGAACACCAGCAGCAGTGGCAATTCCAGAATTATCAACACAGATAAGCCTAGGACAAAATGAGAGGTTAGTGCCCTTTGCACTTTGGGACCAGTATTTGGGGAACACATCAGCTTGCCCTAGGGGCGAGAAGCCACTGAAGAGACAAGGCACAGAAGCCATTTTGCTGCCTCGGTGGCAGCTTCAGCTCCTGGCCTGCGAAATGTAGGGAGATACAGCAATCAGTCTTGGGGGGTAATCACTCTTGCTTTAACCTCCCTGGATCTGGATTGTAGTCTGGGGGGGAGGTCGTGGGGTGGGTATCCAGCTTGCTGGAGCATGTAGTGGCTTCACAAAGGCCACCCAACTAATACCTCCAGAAGCTGTGAAGACCCCAACGTTCAGGACAGAAGCTACCCTGGCTAGTGGCAGAGTCCCACTGTGGCAACAAGCCCAAAAGTCAAGTAATTAAGTGGCAACATGCATAGGAAAAGGAAACAAAATAAACAGAAAAATGCAACATTAGACTCCTATTTGGGGAGCAAAGAGGATCGAAGCCTGGAATAGGAGGAGGACTGGGAGGTCAGAAATCCTGCACCAAAAGCCACAAATAAAAATATGAGCAGGTTACAGGCCATAAAGGACCTTAAGAAGGATTTTAAAAACCAAATAAGAGAAGTGGAGGGAAAATTGGGAAGAGAAATGAGAAGGATGCAGGAAAAGTATGAAATGAAAGTCAAAAGCCTGACTGAGGAAAATAACACCTTAAAAATAGACTAACTTAAATGGCAAAGCAGGCTCAAAAGGGCAATGAGGAGAAGAATGCCTTAAAAAGCCAACTTTGCCAGATGGAAAAAGAATCTCAAAAGCTCACTGAGGAGATTCATTCCTTCAGAGTTAGACTGGAGCAAATGGAAGCTAGTGACTTTATGAGAAATCAAGATACTATTAAACAGATCCAAACAAATGAAAGAATAGAAGGCAATGTGAAATATCTCATGGGAAAAACCACTAACCTGGAAATAGATCCAGGAGAGATCATTTAAAAATTATTGGACTACCTGAAAGCCATGATCAAAGAAAGAACCTAGAAATCATCCTTCAATAAATTCTCAAGGAAAACTGCCCTGATGTTTTAGAGCTTGAGGGGGAAAGAGAGGTTGAAAGAATCCAGAGATCACCTCCTGAAAAAGATCCCAAAAAGAAAACTCCTAGGAATATTATAGCCAGGCTCCAGAATTCCCAGATCGAGGAGAAAATTCTGCAAGAAGCCAGGAAGAAACAATTTCAATATTGTGGAAACACAATCAGAATAGCCCAGGACCTGGCAGCTTCTACACTGAGGGATCGAAGGGCATGGAATATGATATTCCAGAGGGCAAAAGAGCTGGGATTGAAGCCAAGGGTCACCTACCCAGCAAAACTGAGTATCTTGTTTCAGGAGAAATATGGTCATTCAGTGGAATAGAGGACTTTCAAGTATTCTTGAGGAAAAAAAAACAGAGTTGAATAAGAAAATTTGACATTGAGACACAAGAAGCAAGAGATACTTGAGAAGGTAAACAGGGAAAAGAAATCAAAAGGAACTTATCAAAGTTGACCTATTTACATTCCTACATGGAAAAACAATAACTGTGACTGATGAAACCTTTCTCATTATGAAAATAATTGAAGAAGGGTATATGGGCTTATGAATATATATGTGAATGTGTGTATATATGTTCACAGGTATACATGGATAGAGAGCACAGGTTGAATTTGGTGGGAAGGGATGATGCTTAAGAGGTGAAGTTAAGAGGTGAGAGAGGAATGTGGCAAGAGGAGATGGGGAGAGACAGGGTAGGCTAAATTATCTCATGTAGAAGAGGCAAAGGGAAGTGCTTGCAGGGGAGGGGAGGAACAGGAAGGTAAAAAGGTAAAACCATATTCTCATTGAATTTGGCTCAGGGAGAGAATGACATACATACTAAATGGGATATCTCACCCTACAGGAGAGTAGGGGGAAGGGGCATGAGAGGTGGGATGATGGAGGGGAGGGCATTCTGGGGGGAGGGGAGGTTAGAAGTACCCACTTTCAAAGAGGGACAGGATCAAAGTAGGGAATGGACCAGGTGGGGGTGGGATGGGTGGGAGGGAAATATAAGTAGTCTTTTACAATAGATCTACTATGGTAATGTTTTGCAAAGCTATACATGTACAACACATACTGAATTGCTTATCTTCCCAAAGGGAGTGGGTGACAAGGGAGGAAGGGAATGGATCAGAAATTCGAAGTTTTAAAATTAAATGTTTCAAATATATATAAATACTATGATTAAATATATATATCCATATATATGTGTGTGTATATATATATATATATATATCCCAAGTTTATATGTATACACACACACAGACATATATATAAAACCCAAGTTTAGTACTATGTACTAGCATTTCAAACATATTTGGTGAGCTGAGGAAGGACTCCAAGATGATCCACCATGAAAATTTAATGTAAGAATGAAAGCAGCACTGAAACATGGCCAATCTCTTAATGGGGGCAGGAGGAAGTGGGGAGAGAGAGCATGTATTTTTTTACATACCCATTTTACAGTTGAGGAAACTGTGAGAGAAAGAGGTTAAGTGATTTGCTCAAAACCACACAGCTTGTACATGTCTGAAGCTAAATTTGAACTCAGGTCTTCCTGACTCCAGGGTCTGATCTTTATCCACTGTGCCACTTAGCTGACACAAATAATTTGGCTCATATTAGATCCAGGAACATTTGAAGAAACAACTTCTTTCTTTAATCACATAGGAGGACTATTGGTGGGATAATACATATTAAGTCACTAGGTTGTTTGGTTTTGTTCGACTGTTTTCCTTTAATGAAAATATGAGTTTGTTATGTTGTCAGGGGGTAAAATATTTGGAAAATGTGATAAAACAAAAAAAGAAGACATAAATTCAGCTTCTAAAAAGATGGTATAGCAGTCAGCTAGAGTGTTCTGACCTGGAGTGGACTAAGGTGATGAGTGTCCAAATTAAGTCCTATAACCATATGGCGAGACCCCAGAGTCTGGGATCAGCAAATTGTTTAAAGAAGAATAAACTGTCCTTGGTGGGAAACAGAAATATTCAAAGGTTCCAGGTGTTCACTAGTGGGATTAGACTTGTGAATGACCACTGCATCTTAAGATACAGTTCCAGTCTTGATAAAACAAATGATTGAAATGAATGAATGAATGAATGAATGAAAATTTTAAAAGAAATAAAAAAATGATAATATTAAAGACCATGGATAAGAATTGCACAGGCAACATTATGGATGGACTGTCTCATTTGTTCCTGTTGAGGGAGTACCTACAACAATGCTTTCTTGAATTGAGGATTCACCTCTATTAATACAGATATAGAATTTTGATGTAGCAATTCTATGATATAGGAATGTGAATTGTAAGATGAAAGATTGGTAGGACGTAAATAAGGGATTGAAGGTAGCAAGCCTATTCTCTTGAGTTCGTAAGAATTGTCTATGCTATCTTTCTCTGTTCTAACTCATCCCAGTTGTTCTAACTCATCCCAGTTTATCTATACTTAGCAGATATTCTGCCACATTTTAAATTTGCTCCTTTATTGTACTTATCAGAAATGTAGGTAACTTTCTCTTTCTTTCACCAATGGAAAGGTATCTTTCCATTTATGTTGACTTTTAGTTGATTTTGAATGTTCCATTATCTCTCTATTTCAGTGCAGAGCTGATTGTCCCATTCAAAGAAAGGAACAGAGGAACATCAAATAAAAATCTAGTTTCCAAATACATCCCATTACAAGTCCCGCACAACACTATTTGTTTCATTCAAGCTAATATCCTGAAACCAAAACCTCCATGAATTTCTTCAAGCTGACAATTGTCTTGGGGCTAAAGAGACTCAATTTATAATTTGAAGAGCAATTATTTGAGTCTCCAGACTTCCAACAGAATGAAGTGGAACAAATATTCACTGCAAGAAAAAGGGGGCATTTCACCTCTGTTCACATATAGCTCATATAAACCTGAACCTCGGCTCTGGGGCATAACTCCAGATTTGATATTAAAGTGTTTCATTTGCAGCCAATTATGCCCAGGATTAGATTCTACAGCTTCCTTGCATAAGAGGACAATACTGTGATTTCCGGCAACCTTATTTCCACTCCCTTTCCCACCTCACACATCCCTTCAGAACCGTCTCTGCCTTCATCAAAACAATTTCATTTGTACTTATGAAAGCATTACAGCCGGTAAGCGGAAGGTGCGGAACAAGCTTAACCACTGTAGCTTTTTTCCCATCTGAATATCACGAATCTTGTATCTCACCGTGGTGTAAGGTCTCTGATTACATCAACCTCTCCAAATTATGCTGAAATGAAGGCCATTCAATTTGCTACAATCAGTAACTTTCGAAAGAGCCCACATAATTGATTTCACAGTAATATAGGCATAGGTGAATGAGAGCCCCAGCTTCATTTAGACAATGTTTTCTTTCATTCCAAAGTGCAGTATTCAATAGAAATCATTTTTTTCCAACAGTTGGCAGCTAAGCTTTTGGCACAAAGTTTCCCACCTCCCCCATTTCTTTTTTTCCCTTTTTTTAAGTGCAAAAACATGAAAATTGAAATTAATGCCCTGGGTGATCTAATAGAAGTCGACAGGTCTTGGGTGAAATAACTTCTTTTTTTGGAGCTTGCCCTGATGAGGATTTTAGCCATCAGGCAAAGAGCCATTCCAAATGAAATTCAGCCCACCCGCTCTGTTTGTTACTTAGGCTTGGTACAAGGCATCCCCGCCAAGTGGAAATTTTCTATGTGAGCACAGCTATTATTTCAAATGCTACTATTTATTGTTCACCTTTTTTTCCCCTTTAGTACTCTAAATTTGAGTCCTTTTAGACTTTTGATGGTCAATGGGATGGTCTATGCTTTTTCTAATAGGCTTCTGGTGTTTGTTCTACTTGTCAGTCATATAAAAAGAGACACTAAATGCAGAGCTCTAAATGTCTGAGAGAGTGTGGGGAGAGAGACAGAGACAGAGAGGCAGAGAGAGACAGAGGGAGGGAGGGAGAGAGAGAGAGACAGAGGGAGAGACAGAGAGAGACACAGAGAGACACAGAGACAGAGAGAGAGACAGAGAGAGAGAGAGAGATTGAGAGAGAGAGAGAGAGAGAGAGAGAGAGAGAGAGAGAGAGAGAATATCAAACAAGCAAAAGACCATGTTCTTAGTTAATATAACAGGGCCATATAATTTTCTTTTATTCCCAAGGTGGTTGTTCAGTTAGTCAGTGGTCATAACAGTTACTCATTCATTCATTCATTCATTCATTCATTCAACAAGCATTTATAATGGAAAGATGGAATCACAGGTCTGGACCAAAACCAAAAAATAAACAAAATTTGAGAGGAAATCATATTTGGAGACAGAGAACTTTGGAATGATCCCTGACTTAGACGACAAGTTAAAAATCCCACTTTAGATACTGGGACACCTTGATCAAGTTAACAACCTCCCTGTGCCTTAGGTTTCTCATTTGTTCGGTGAAGGGATTGGAATAGCTGGCACCTATGAATGAGTTAAAATCTTAGGATTTGTTTGTTTGTTTGTTTTCTATTTGCTACCAATGTAACCTTGGAAAAATCACTGTGCATCTCTGGACTTCAATTTCCTTGTCTATAAAATGGGGGTTTTACCTAAAATATCTCCTTTATAAGTTCTTGAGAGAATTATTTAAAAGAAATTAAATTGCTACATATTAGTTGTTATATATAAAATGACAGATTTGGGCTAGATAATATGGGTGGTACCTGTGAGCTTTGAAGTCTATCATTTGCTAAGTGGTGCAGTGGATAGATTGCTGGATCTGGTGTTAAGAAGACCTGAGCTCAAACCTTGTCTCAGACACTTTCTACTTATGTGACCTTGGTCAAGTCTCTTAACCTCTTGATGTCTCAGTTTCCTTAACTATAAAATGAGAAAAAAAAATAATAACATCTACCTTCCATGGTTGTTGCTAAGATTAAATGCTATAATATTTATAAACCATTTAGTACAGTGTCTGGCACAAGGTCAGTGCTCTATAAATGTAGCTATTATTACTTCCCGAATGCCTCATCTGTTAGAGATTGAAGAGGTACAACACCTCTTATCTTCATAAATAACATTCACTTCAGGCAATATTCCCCTTTCCCTTGTATGCACATTGTTTATTATTAATGAAAATGTTGTTGGGACATCTGGGATTTTAAATAGACAAACAATATATTTGTAGTCAAAAGACCTTTGTTTGAATCCCAGCTGCCTACATAACCTCAGACAGTTCACCTCCTTTTTCTGGAACACAGAGGGTGGGCTAGATCTCTCAAGTTCTTTCTAAGATCTAATATTCTATAATTTTATGGACTGGCAACATGGTAGAACTTGGTGGTCATGTGTCCTTGTTATCAAATACAATTTAACAAACATGTTCTTCATAACACTTTTGTACTTGCTTTACAGACATATCTTGGCACATATATTGCCCTTCCCCCAAATTATAATATCTGGTATAAATTTGACCTGGCACTGTTTGGATCTTGTGATGCTTCCCACCTTCACATTACAAAACTTATC
The DNA here is from genome assembly GCA_011680675.1 of Gymnobelideus leadbeateri. Taxonomy (NCBI): domain Eukaryota; kingdom Metazoa; phylum Chordata; class Mammalia; order Diprotodontia; family Petauridae; genus Gymnobelideus; species Gymnobelideus leadbeateri. The sequence continues at coordinate 70,478 of WOXC01004177.1, forward strand.
AGAAGCTTCTCTTCTCACTTGGACAGATTTTTGTATTTTGTTTTTGTTTTCAGGATGACTTTCTAGTTTATATTACCATCTCCTAGTATGAGAAGATGTAAGATTTTTTTTGCTTTTTTTTTGGAGGGGGGAATGCAGGGCAATTGGGGTTAAGTGATTTTCCCAAGGTCACACAGCTAGTAAGTGTTAAGTGGCTGAGGCTGGATATGAACTCAAGTTCTCCTGACTCCAGGGCTGGTTCTCTATTCACTGAGCCACCTAGCCACCCCAATTTTTTTTTAACAAAAATAAGTTTATGTCAAAGATACTCTGCTTACTGATGACTTACAAGGTATATTGGATCCAACAGTTAACAAGTGTAAGGTACTATGAGAAAACCACTCTCCTAGCTCCCAGGGGAGCAAAGCATTGGCTATTTTGCTGAATAGAAAATAAATGAGAAGGTACCCCAGGGTAAAATTTTTAAACAAATGTAGAGAAATATTCATTTAAAAATGTCAAAATATGGCATGCCCTATTTTTTTTTAATTTGTACATTTACTATCAATTTGCCATTGGGTCAAAAAATTAAATCCCCTGATTAATTTTTTCACTGCCATAAGTAGCCATGGCACATACATCTAATGAGTTATTTATAAATGGCAGCACAATATTCATAAATGAAATATCAGTCACACCACTTGATTAAGAAGAATCCTTTCACCCCATATTCTAAGTGCAAAATGCAGCAAGGATATTATACCATGTTATTTCAAGGAAAATTGAGACTTTAGGATATCTGGACATAGGGGTTGTAATTGTAGGCAATGCAAATTACATGTAAAAATCCCTTGAAATAACTTTCATTGTAGAAGGTTATGTAGGAAAATAGATCTGTTATGAATTAGAATAAATGATTTTTGATCTTCCAATTCTGGGAGTCTATAGGGTTTCTGTGTGGTTTACCTCTGTGTTGTTCGTTTTCACTGCATGTTTTCCAAACAGGCAGGTTATGTACAACATGCCATAATCCCCAATTTCTGGATGACGGGTAGCCCAGAAAAAATGAGGAGACAATTATACTTTACAGAAGCTGTAAATAGGAATTTTGGCACTTAGGGCAAGGAGGATTATGGAGAGAGTTCATTAGGGTCTGACTGTTCTGAGAGGTTATTGGTACCCTCTAATTTTCAGCTCCCTGTTTACCCTTAGTTATATCTCTGTACTAGCTCTCCCAGTGTTTCATAGCAGCAAATTCTTCTGAGGGTCCAATAATAGTTAATCAACGTCTACTGGTTTCAGCCCCCCTTTTTTATATGTTTGGGGGTCATTTGAGTAAACAAGTCACCCTCTATTGTGGATGTTTTAACTTTGGAGCATTCCATAAATCTTGCTTCTGTGAAAATTACCACAGCCTCATTCTTGGATGCAGAAAATTCAACCTTCTCTGGGTATCTGTCTATGAAAGAAACCATTTAACGCTTGTTGTTTGTGGTGGTTGTTTTTTGCATGAAGTTCCATTATAAACTAGCCAGGAGATATATCTCCACAGAGCAAGTTTGAACAGCATTAAAGTTTACGTGGCTTAAATCACTTCAGATTGTGGGGTATTCGGATCTCTGAATTTTATGATAATGTCAAGAGAGCTTCTGGTGAGTCCCATTAATTTTTTTTGGTATTGTTTAATTTTACATGAGTAAATATAATTACTCCTTTTGTCATGAAGAGCAAGTTCTAATACCAATTTATAATTCATGGAGCTAATTATGTTAACGAGGAGGCAATCGTTCCTCAGCTATCTCCCCTGTAATTTTAAAGGATTTTGGTTCCCCCCTCCTTTCCTCTACAATTTCTCTTCCAGCGATGAAGAGGAAGTGTACACAATTCATCTGTGATATAATTATTTACCATGGCAACAGTTGGTGAATGGGATTGGGAAGTTTCACATAAGGAGAAAGCAGCTTACGGGAACAGCCTGCAAAATCCTTTGAAGACAAGTAGAGAGGCCTTTCAGGTAGAAATGGCTTTTGTTTCCCTGAAATATTAAGGAGGGGCTCAGGTTCCCTTGCCATTGTCTGAACCACTGTTGATCCCCAAATAAAAGCAACAATTTCCCACAGTTTCATTTCTGAAAATTGTATTGGCCCAGGGACCCATAAGGAGTTAACCCACACTTCCCCTCAGCATCTGAATTGGACAGTGCTGAGGAAGCCCACTGATGGGTGAGCTGCTACTAAAAGATAGCTAAGCTAGGCTTCTCATCCTAATTGTATTCCTGAGAAAAATAAAACGGTTCCAATTTCCACAAAGAATCAAGAACCTTCCTTTCTCTAAGCCTGAAGAAACTCTGAAAAGGGAAAAGGAAATCTATGAAAATCCACTGGCATAATCTTTGTGCTTCACCCCAGGCTGTTACCAGCTCTTTCCCCACCCTTTCCCATTCAATGATATATCTGGTATTTTAGCCCCATCTGTGTAGAAATGAGGAATGTAATCAATGCTCCGCAAAAGGTTGACATCAAGCATTTAAAAGAAATAACAACAAAACACCAATTGCCCTTCTCCCAGGAACTCAAGGATGTGAATCTAATTCACGTGGGAGAAATGTCAGGTTCAGTATTCTCCCTTGCTTGCAGCAATACTATTTTCATTTGATAAAATAATCCCTGATCACATGATAAAGAGTCCTGTTATTCAATAAATTGTATGCTAATTACATCCAAGGCTATAGGCAAGAGGAAGGGCTGGAGAGGAAGGGGAAGAGAAGTTCCAGAGTACACATTTAGGTGTACTTGTCTTTGGTTAGCAGTGGCCTCCTGCAGAAATATAGGAAAACACTGTTGGAAAGGTATTTTGCTTATAGGTATATGTAAATGAAAAAGCAAAGTATGTAGAATCCCACTGAAACAACAGAGCTCTTTTATGGCAGATATAGAGGAAGACAGCAGTAAGAGCCTCCCATTTCACAGACTAACCATAATAGATAAGGATGATCCTGGATCACAGGAACATAGAATCATATATATTAGATTAGAAAAGGACCTTAGAGCTCCTTCCATCCAACTGCTTCATTTTAAATGGAAGAAATTGAGACAGAGTTTAAATTATTTGCCTAGGGTCACAGAGGTGGCAGAACAGAGCAGAGCCTGAAACATTATATAATCGTCTTAATGAAACAACAACAACAGAAAACAAAAAAAAATAAATAAAGGAAACAACAACAACAAAACAAACAAATAAAACTCCCTAGCAATCCCAGCTATCCAAACACAGAATAGGCCACCTTGGGAGATAGTGGTTCCTCTTTCTTCCTTATCTTATTCATTACAGTAGTTGAGGGTTGGACTGGATAGCTGCTGAGATCCCTTCCAACTCAAGATTCTGTGATTCTGTCTTTGTTACCTCTGGGGAGATGGGATTTGGACAGACTCATAGGATATCTGGATGCCTATAATAACCAGTTATAATGTATAGAAGTGATGAATTGCTTTACTATAGAATTTCAGAGTTAGAAGGGACCTGAGGGTTCATTTTGTGAAGAGGGTTTAACTAGCTCCAAAAAGTAAACATGGAAAATTGGTGTAAAATTAGGCTATTAGATAGTTTCCAAGGAAAGTGAGTTTGAAGCAAAAATAATTGCCTTCTGGATCAGTCAGCCTGATAATAAGTGTTTAGGGAGTGTAAATACTGAAAAACAACTGATATCACCATGCAATAAATTTCTTTATTTGTAGACAATATTGCAAAGGACTTATCTATAGGAGAAATAAATACTACTATTCTCTCATTCAATGAATAATTATTATGACTCCAGAATCAACTCCTTGAAAACAAGGATTGTTTCAATTTTGTCCTCAGAGCCCATCACAATGCCTGGTGTAGAGTACCCACTTAATACATGGACATGGAATACTTGATTTGGTAAAATATTAGACATTGTAAGGGAAGAGAAAAACATTTTTTAATTTAGAGCTGATATAGGCAATAGAGATAAAAAAGAAAAATCTCTTCATTTTAAACATGAGGAAATTAAGGACCAGTGAGGTGACTTATCAAAAGATCACATAATGAGTTGACAATTATCAAGTTTATTTATACAAAAGAAAAAATGTTCAACACTATATGGGAAACATAACAAATGAGTGATATGTGGCACTTTTTGTAAATGCTATAGAAATTTGGGGAAGGTCAAAATTTTCATGACCCAAAAGAGTAGAAGAAGGCTTCCTAAAAGAAGTGCCTTGAATTTCAGTTTCACGGGATTTAGATTGGTTGATTTAGTAAGAGGCCTTTGAATTCTTTTGCAAACTATGTGAAGGTGAAGATTGCCCTCCTTTGACTGTGAATATCACAGATTGCAGCATGCCTCACATTCTGTAGGTCTTAGTCTTTGCCTTGCAAACACCAAACTTAAGGATGATTGTCTCTTTTTCTCTCTCCCTCTTAAGAACAGAAAAAAATATCCTTAGGTTACCTGTGTGGTTATGCCCCTACCAGATAAGCTTGCCAAAAAATTAAATTTATTCAATTCAATAATGTTCACCTCTATAATTCAGATAAGCCTTTTTGGGTACTCAATAAGTCACCCTTTAAATGAAACAGAACCCTCTGAAAACAGGATCCATCAAATGCTTAGAGATGTATCTTCAGCAACCAGCACCAATTTTTAACTAGATTGGATGAAAAGTTTTTGATTTTGGTTCTTTATCCTTTTATTTCATTTCTATGTTCTTCTAAATGCTTATTCTTCTTATCCTTAAATATCTAGTGTTGTCCACTGCTCCCTGATTATCTTGGGACCCTCAATCTGATATAGCACTCACTTCTTTATAGAGTACCTCATGATTTGGATGTGTCCCTTTCTTTTCTATAAAAACTTACCATCCCTGAATCTCACCAACATGGCCCGACAGTGAATGATACACATTAAAGTTTTAATAAATGAGCATGATTTAACACAGTGAACATAAATAGAGGATTTAAATTTAACTAAGGAACTCTGAGAAGCAGAGTTATTCCAAAAGGAATACATTTCTAATAATGGAATTTCAGCACTGTAAAGAGCCAGCAGGGGAGTTGTTCTTAAGCCATGTCATGGAAAAACCACAGAGAACCTACTCTTAAATCCAATACCTATATGTGAACAAAGTCATTTCACCACTCTTAGCTATGGTTTCTTTATTGTAAAATGAGGGAATTGGACTAGATGACCCTTAAATTCCATTCTAAACCTACATTTTATGGGTCAGTAGTGTGGATGACAGTTTCAGATTACTCTGTTCATAGATAAGGCTGGTATTGAAAGCCAAATCTCCATCCCCTTTGTGTTTGATCAAAACACTAAGCAAAGAACAGTATATAGGGGCACCAGACAGTGGAAGGAGAGCTATGTTTGGAATCAGAATTTCTGGGTTCAAACTTAGCTCTGCCATTTATTTTCTGCATAAATTTCGGTAAGTAACAGTGTCTCAGAACCTTGATTCTTTCATCTGAGAAATACTGATGGAGGGGAGGACAGGGAAGATGATCTGACCTTTAAGACTCCTTCCACCTCAAAATCTGTGATGCTACGTTCATCTGGTTAAACTGTTGAGTAGTTTGATAAGAGAGAGTGTGACCTTTCTTGACCCTGCTGTGACCAACTGCTATCACAAATACAGGGGTTAACCATTCTGTGATCTTTTGGAGTACATCCAAATCGACTCAGGCAGGGAGTTCAAGGCCATGCTGTGATCCTATTGCCGTAACCAGCCAGGAATGATTCAGTACTCCACCCCACCCCAGTCTCTGTGAATTGACCGCTAAAGTGACATTGAACTTCTCTGTCTTTATCTACATAAGCTTTCCCCCCTCTTTCATAGTATCCCAGACTGCAACATCTATGAAATGGTGACTGTTTCTTATTCCCTTTAGTGTCCAGATGGCCTGTTTAAAAGACCATGAAGTAAAAGGAGCAAGAAGGAAATATCGCCTACGACGGGAAAAATTAGAAGAAAAAGTCCTTTTACTCTGCCCTCTTGCCACACCCCCTCCCCAACCCCCTTCCTCTGCAGAGGGTTTTAGTGTTAAAAGGAAAAAAATACCCTCCAGATTTATTTGGCTCTGCCATATTAACTATAAAAAAGATCTACCCTGTTCCAATCTTAACCCGGCAGTGAACTATAAATCCAGCCTCCCCTCTCTGCTGGGGAAATAAAATCCAAATACAGTAGCATCCAAATAATTATCAGCAGTCGAGCTGTCCTGGCAGGATGCACTGTACAAGATTCAATTTTAACTAGTGATTACAGACCAGTAACCTTCTAGCCCTGAATGTCAAACGGCCATGTCACTTGCTCCTGTCATGGAGTATGTCAGAACTCACAGCAGCCAGGCGACTTTTCATCAGAGGTAATGAATCTTGTACTCTTGAGATGGGAAATGTCAGCTCACCTCTTTCCATCAGCATCCCCAAACCACACCTCCCCCCAACTCACTCCCACTACACACATGCATGCTTTCTTCTTGTGCCCTGCCCAGGTCACAGTCATCAGGAAATAGGAGCCACGCAATATTTCCCCCTCAAAGTCCCATCAAGAGTTCTGCTGCTCCTAGATTAAACCATAACATATGACCAAGTAGTTCTTACCTAAACTCCCAGCCACATATGGTACATTAGCCAATCTTAGTGTTCCCAGTACTGGATAGGTTTGGAAAATCTCATTTATCAAAAGACTTCTTGTTCCTAAGAAACTAAATGGGGGTGGAGTGTGGGGAGGGACACTCAACAGAGCAGCTCTGACCTAACTACCAACATGTTTTGGGTCACCAATCTAATACCTAATAAGCTGCCTTTATTTCCCATGAACTTACCTCCTCTTTGGTTTTTGCCTTTTTTTGGTAGACTGAGCTGTTGCTTGAGGCCCACAATATAGGTGAAAATGGCATCTTGCCTATGACTGAGAAACACATTTCGTAGGCTGACAATGACAGCCATCATGATGTTGTAGATAGAGCATTAGAAAGCGACAGGAAAAGCTAGGACCAAATTCTGACTCAGATACTTCCTAGCCATGTGATCCTGGGCAAGCCACTTAACCTCTTCCCTTACTTAACTTGTCTTTGCCTCATATTCCTCATTTGTAAAATGAATGGGTAATCCTCCAAGATCTTTTATACCTTTAAATCTACAAACCTATGGTTCTAGAACCAATCTAGAAGGAAGCAGCAGGAGGAGATACTTTATGTAAACTATTCATTTTGAATTTCACTAAGTCTAGCTGTGAGTACCTAGCTTAATTTTTGAGTATAATAGGCACTTTGAAAAAAAAGTATAAAATGAACACAAACCTGACCAAAAACACCCATGATATTAAAAGGTAGCAAAGGGAATAAGAGGCAGCTAAGTGGCACAGTGGATAGAGACTCAGATCTGGAGTGAAGAACTCATATTTGTGTGTTCAAATTTGGCTTCAGTCATTGTGTAACTTTGGACAAGTCACTTAACCTTGTTTGCCTCAGTTATTCATCTATAAAATGAGCTAGGCAAGGAAATGGCAAACCACTTCAGTATCTTTGCCAAGAAAATCCCAAATAGGGTCACAAAGAGCAGGGCATGACTGAAACAACACAACAATAACAAAGAGATTAAGACATATGTAGATAAGTCTATATTACAAATCAGTATTACAGGGTATACAAAGAACTGGTAGATATAACTAATTAACTTAGAAAAGGGCAATTAGTATGGAGAGAGAAATAAATAACATATTATACAAGGATTAATTGAATGAATAGATTCTCTATTAATAATAGAGAAAACTGGATTTAGCTATGAAATGATAGTTAAAGTTAACTTTATCTGTAGGGTGTCAAGAGGAAGAAGAATTAAATTAATTCTTCTTAACCCTGGGGCAAAGCCAGGCAGAATAGGTGGAAAGTGCAGAATAAGAATATTTTGCTCAATATATGGATTTAAAACAAGTCTTACCAGAGACATCCAAAAATGGCACTACTTGTACCAGGTTATGGTGAGTTCTCCATCACTGGAAATCTTCAAGTAGAGACTAACTGAACATTTGGATGGGAATGTTATAAAGAAGATTCTTGGTCAAGTTAGGGGTTGAATAAGATATCCTAGGCTATTACTTGAAACTCTGAAATTCTGTGATATTAGGAAATGCATGAATATAAGAGATAAAAGGAAAGTCAGAAAAAGGTTCCCTGCCCCATGTGAATGGCAAGAGAGGTATTAACATAAGTGGAAATGAGCAGGTAAATGCAGGTTTCAGTAATAATATATACCCAGATAGAATCTGGAGTGAGACAGACTAGTATTATTACAGTTATTGGGGGGAAAAAGCCAACATGACTAATGGTAGTAGCATTGAGTTACAACCTTTTTACAACCTGAATTCAGACAAATGACATCATGTTAGCATCATTTTGGTTCATATGGATCACTTTGCAATCAAGGGGCTAGACAAAGAAGGAATATATTCTTGATGGGAACCTCAAACAGGTATTCCAAAGTCTGCAACATTTCAGGAAGTCAGAAACTACATAAAGAGAGGGGGTGAAACTCTAAGGAAAAGGTCAGGATAGGTGCTAAAAAGAAGCAATTAACAATCATTTATTAAACTTTTTCTTTTTTGCATGTCAGGTTTAGTTCTGTGCTGGTTTAGGACATAACAAGTTTTTAGAAAATTAAATAATCCTTACTCTCCAGGAGATTATACTCTATGTGAGTAGATAAGAGGTACATTTATAAGTATATAGAGGATAATTGCATATAGAAAAAATATGAGGTAATTAGATATGTTAGTTAGGGAGGGAGCATATTAGCAGGTGGAGATCAAGGAAGTCTTCATGTAGAAGGGTCCTTGAACTGCATCTTGAAGGAAGAAAGAGTATTTATGAAGTAAAGGGGAAGAGAGAGTACACTCAAGGCATGGAGAGTGCCCAATGAAAAGGCACAGAAATGGGAGATATGATATTGTATATGAGGAACACAGAGGATAGTTTGGTTAGACCACAGGGCATAGCAAGGGAAAAACAATAATAATAATAATAATAATAATAATAGCTGGCATTTATATAGGATTTCAAGTTTTGCAAAACACCTTATAAATATTGTCTCATTTGATACTTAAAACAGCCCCTGGAGATAGTGGTTGTCATTACATGAGAGAAGCCTCTTAACCTGTGGAATATCACTGTTCCCAATAATACAGATCTCCTTCTCTAAAGGTTGGATGATCAGGGAAGGCTCCATTGAGGAAACAAAATTTGAGCTGGGCTTGATGGTTGGGAAAGAGTTTCTTAGGTAGAGAGGAGAAGTGAAAGCATTCATGCCCAAAGAAAAAGTCACAGAAAAATCAGGGATGATTTTTCTGATTTAACACAGAAGGACTGAACTGATCTAATACAGAAGCAATGGAAAGAAGTCTACTGACCCTTTTTCTTGGTGTTCTAGTGGATCTTTAATAGTCCAATATTTTCCTTCTTTCTACATTCCTTTGCCCTTGTTACAGTATTGTATTCAGATAGTGTGGTGCAATAGAAAGAGTACTGATTTTGGAGCCTGAGGACCCAAATCTGAGCTCCACTGCTTATCATTTGTGTGATGTTGGGGAAGTTGTTTCACCTCTTTGGTCCCCATTTCCTCATTTGTGAAATAAGGAGGTTGGACTAGATGGTCTCTAGGATTCCTTATTGCTCTAAATGAATATTCTGTGATTTTGTACTTGGGTATATTAATCTGTGTACCATGTACACTGGTAATTAGAGAAACTATACTCAGATCCTAAAGTAGTTCATTGGGGATCTCCAAATAGTCCCAGTTTATCCTTTAGGTCTTGCATTCAGATTCGTAATGACACCTTTCTACAAAAGTCCATTTAGCTGTCTCGAATTTAGAAAGAAATTCTGGGAAGAAAAAAAAAATATTGCCCTTATACCCTACAAACACCAATCATGAAATTTCTATTTAAATGCAAACTTCAGAAATTATATTTCAAATATCTTCTTATCCCAAGAGTATTAATTAATAATTGTAAAGAGCTTTGAAGATGGAAAGTGCTAAATTAATGTCAATATTTATTTATTAATAATCAGAGGAGTTGATGGTTCCATCTTGACATTGCCTCTTTTAAGATCAAGTGCTGACTACTACCATCATTTCAAACTCTTAATTGGCTTCTCCATCCACCCATTACCAAATAGAGCATTTAGACTTTATGTGTGAATGTCATATCCTACATATATTCTATGTGTTTGTATATACACATATTTCCCATATGTGTGCATACATATGTATATATGTGTTTGTATTGTGAATTTTATGACTATTTTTACTCATGATTTATATATGATTATTTTGTGTACTCAAGGATAATGCTAAAGATAATGGAGGCAAATAATGGTTGAAACATTAGCTCATTTTATTGCCATAGTGACCCTGTGAGGCTAGGATCATATGATAACTGGATAATAAAATGTAAGGGAGGCAAGAAACCTTAGCAATAAACTAGTCTAGTCCAACCTTCTCATTTTGTAGATAGTTACAAGAGAGGTTATGTGACTTAAGGTCATTTGGGTAGCAAAAGCGGCTGAGACAGTATTTGAACACAGGTCTCATCTAAATACAAAGCAAGAGAAACAGAGGTTTAAATGCGAGTGTGACCATCCCTGTTGTCCAATATTATATGAGAAGGAAATACTGGAGACAGGATTAGAAACTAGGACTTCAGGTAGCTAAGAGGCATAGTGGATAGAGTGCTGGGCCTGGAGTCCTGGACATCTGAGTTCAAATTAGGCCTCAGACAGTGTGACCCTATGCAAGTTATTTAACTTTGTTTACCTCAGTTTCCTCATCTATAAAATGAGCTGGAGAAGGAAATAACAAACCACTTGAGTGTTTTTGCCAGAAAAACCCCAAAGAGTCAGATATGATTGAAATGACTGAACAGCAACAACAAACCAGATATCAATATAATTCTAGTATTACAATGTACCTTGTACTGTCCCTTCTACACAAGCTTAATAATATCCTCTGAGTGATCCTAGCAATTGTTCTTTGAAAAGCCTCATATTATTTGCATTTCTGTTACTTAGAGGCCTTGAAACTCACAAACTTCTTTTCCATTCTTGAATCCGTAAATTGAGTTGATCTCTGTGTTGTTAGAGAGTCAGAGGAGCTCAAAGCTAAGCTTTATTGTTTCAAATTATCTTTTTGCTGGGGGCGGAGTCAAGATGGGGGAGTAGAAACAGCACTTCCATGGTGCTCCAGCCGACACCACTTCCAATTTATATAAAAGGGGACTCTAAACAAATTCTGGAGCTACAGAACCCACAAAATGACACAGAGAAGCTAATCTCCCCCTGAGGACAGCCCAGCAGATCAGCAGAGAGCTGCCAGCAAACTCTGGGTGCCCAACCCAGGCCCACGTGAGTTAGAGGTTTTAGCCCCAGAGTGGCCCAACCAGCAGCCAGGTGGAGGGACCCCAGAACACCAGCAGCTGTGGCATTTCCAGAATTACCAACACATAGATGCAAAGAACAAAGTGAGAGGTCAGTGTGGTATGGACTTTGGGACCACTACTTGATAGCACATTGGCCTCTTTCCCTGGGGGCGAGAAGCCACTGACACTGAGCAGCTTCTGCCACATTGCAGCTTCATCTCCTGGCCTGCAGACTGCAGGGGCATCCGGCAATCAGCATGGAGGGTAAGCGCTTTTGCTTTAACCTTCTTGGATCTAGATTGCAGTCTGGGGTGGAGGTCTTGGGGTGTGTGACCAGCTTGCCAGAGCATATGGAGGCTTCAGAGAGGGCACCCAACTAATACCTCCAGCAGCTGAGAAAACCCCAGTGTTTGGGACAGAAGCTCCCCTGGCTGGTGGCAGAGTTCTACTGTGGCAATAAGCACAAAAGTCAAGTAATTGAGTGGCAACATGCCTAGGCAAAGGAAACAAAACAAACGGAAAAATTCAACATTAGACTCCTATTTTGGGGGCAAAGAGGACCGAAGCATGGAACAGAAGGAGGACTGGGAGGTCAGAACTCATGCACCAAAAGCCCCAAATGAAAATACGAGCATGTTACAGGCCATAGATGACCTTAAGAAGGAATTTAAAAACCAAATAAGAGAAGTGGAGGAAAAATTGGGAAGAGAAATGAGAAAGATGCAAGAAAAGTTTGAAATGAGAGTCAACAGCCTGAAAGAGGAAAATGACACCTTAAAAAATAGACTAACTCAAATGGCAAAAGAGGCTCAAAAAGGCGAGGAAAAGAATGCCTTAAAAAGCCAAATTTGGCAGATGGAAAAAGAATCTCAAAAGTTGACTGAGGAGAATCATTCCTTCAGAATTAGTCTAGAGCAAATGGAAGCTAGTGACTTTATGAGAAATCAAAATGCTGTTAAGCAGATCCAAACAAATGAAAGAATAGAAGGCAATGTGAAATATCTCATGGGGAAAACCACTGACCTGGAAAATAGATCCAGGTGAGATAATTTAAAAATTATTGGACTACCTGAAAGGCATGATCAAAGAAAGAACCTAGAAATCATCCTTCAAGAAATTCTCAAGGAAAATGGCCCTGATGTTTTAGAAGCAGAGGGCAAAATAGAGATTGAAAGAATCCTTTGGTCACCTCCTGAAAAAGATCCCCAAAAGAAAATTCATAGGAATATTACAGCCAGGTTCCAGAATTCCCAGATCAAGAAGAAAATATTACAAACAGCCAGGAAGAAATAATTTGAATACTGTGGAAACACAATCACAATAGCATAGGATCTGGCAGCTTCTACACTGAGGAATCAAAGGGCTTGGAATATTATATTCCAGAAGGCAAAGGAGCTGAGATTAAAACCAAGAATCACCTACCCAGAAAAACTGAGTATCATGTCTCAGGGGAAAATATGGTCATTCAGTGGAATAGAGGACTTTCAAGCATTCTTGAGGAAAAAAACCAGAGTTGAATAGAAAATTTGACATTCAGATACAAGAAGCAAGAGATGCTTGAGAAGGTAAACAAGGAAGAGAAATCATAATGAAGTTATCAAAGTTGAACTATTTACATTCCTACATGGAAAACCGATAAGTGTAACTGATGAAATTTTTCTCAGTATGAAAATAGCTGAAGAAGGGTATATGGGCATATGAATATATATATATATATATATATATATATATATGTGAATGTGTGTATATATGTTTACAGGTACACATAGATAGAGGGCACAGGTCGAATTTAATAGGAAGGGATAATACTTAAAAGGTGAAATTAAGAGGTGAGAGAGGAATGTAACGAGATGAGATGGGGAAAGACAGAATGGGGTAAACTATCTCATGTAGAAGAGGCAAGGGAAAATGTTTACAAGGGAGGGGAAGAACAGGAAGGCAAAAAGGCAAAAACATTCGCATTGAATTTGGATCAGGGAAAGAATGACATACATACTAAATAGGATATCTCACCCTACCGGAGAGTAGGGGCAAAGGGCATGGGGGGGGGGGTGATGGAAGGGAGTGCAAGAGGGAAGGTGGGGAGGGAAGTTGGAAGCACCCACTTTTGAAAAGGCACAGGATCAAAGTAGGGAATAGACCAAGTGGGAGGTGGGAGAGGAGGAAGGGAAATATCATCAGTCTTTTACAATATATCTACTACGGTAATATTTTGCATAGCTATACATGTACAACATAGACTGAATTGCTTATCTTCCCAGTAAGGGTGGGTGACAATGGAGGAAGGGAATGAATCTGGAATTCAAAGTTTTAAAATAAAATGTTTAAAAATATATAAATACTATTATTAATACTATTTTACATATATTTGGGAAATAAGATATACAGACATTGTAGCACAGAGATTCACCTTGCCCTACTGAAAATGTTGAAGGGGGTATGAGAGAAGATATGGGAAAGAGCAGATGGGATGTCCTGTGGGACTGCTATTCTGGGGTGGAAGTAGGGAAAAAATGGGGAAAAATTGTAACTCAAAATCTGGCAGAAATTAATGATGTAAATGTAAATGTAAATAAAAATGATGTAATAAAGCATTTGGAAAAAATAAATGAGGTAGCAAGGTAGACACATAATGGAATAATGCATAAAAAATATCCTCAAAAAATTATCTTTTTGCTGGGCCCATATGATGTCAGAAGTAAAGTAAAATCATAGGTATTCAGCTCCCATACTTTCATACACTCATCCCAATCAAACATTCAAGTCTAACCTCTGAATAACTTTATTTTCCCCTTCTCTCATGTCTGTTTTCCTCAAAGGCAAGCAATTATAGTCAGTACAGGTATCAGACACAGCGCCTGTACTAGTTGTGGTGACAGAAAGACCCAGGCACAAATCTACTCACTGATTAGCTGTATGACCTCAAAGAAGTCAATCAACCCCTCAAAGTTTATGTTTCTATTATATAATAGGGGAGGGGGGAGAGGCAACAGTAACCCCCATAATATTTACCTCATAGGGTTGTTGTGAGGCTTTAATGACATAATGAGTATAAAGTGTTTTGCAAAATCTAAAGTCCTATACACATATCAATTACGATGACACATTTCTTTTGATTGACTTGTTTTTCTTTGCCTTTCTACTGTTAACTCAGGTAATTGCTGTGAAGATAGGACCTTGGCTTGATATGTGTCCATCTGGCCTAGTTCTTCACTCTCCACCTAAAGTCATAATCCTCATTTAGAAACATCAAACATCTTTAGTCAGGATCCAGAAGGGATCATTTTCACGGCAGGAGGGGCAATGAACAGCCAGAGCAGATGGCCACCTGCAAAACCAAGTGCTGCATTTTAGCACCAAGGTTCAGAGCAATCAAGGAAGAGGTGAGGTGGGGGGAACAGACAGAAAGAAGGGTAATTCTTCAGATACTGACAGATTAAGTCCTATCTAGGAAATGCTGAGTGCTTTCATTCAGATATTCAGCAAGTGATTATTTAGTGCCTATGGAGAAATGGAACAACTTTCTGATCTTGGGAGCAAAACTGGGGATGGGCTGTATTAATCAATGTATGATATATACTTATTTATAGGATGGTGATGACACAGGGGTGTGTGTGTGTGTGTGAGAGAGAGAGAGACAGACAGACAGACAGACAGAGACAGAGACAGAGAGACAGACAGAGACAGACAGAGACAGAGAGACAGAGGCAGACAGAGATAGAGAGATGGAGACAGAGACAGAGGGGAGAGAGAGACAGAGACAGAGAGAGACAGAGGGAGGAAGACAGAGACAGAGACAGACAGACAGAGACAGAGAGAGAGCACAAAGTCCAGCAAGACATCCTAGGATCATAAAGTCAGAACTAGAAGGGGTCTTAGAGGTCAAGCTCTGCTTCCCAGTGACTTTGCCCAGAACCACACAGACAGGAAATGGCAGAGCGGGCAAACAAACCCAGGACCCCTCACTCCCAACTTGATATTCTTTTCATTTTACCACACTCTGCCCTTGTTCCTTTCTGGTTGTTGAGAACTTGACAATTATCAGGAGACACAAATATTTCAATATACAAAAGCAAACAAGAAAGAAGTTTATATAAGAAACTGTGGACTTCTGTTGTATACAGTAGATCATAGATAGATAAATAGATATTACTTATCTCTAGATATATGTATAGAAAGTCAATAGATAGGTAGAAAGGTGATAAATATATGATTTAACAAATTAGTAACTAAATTGTTCTATTTGTTTCCATTTCTATGCATTTCCATTTTCTTCTGTTCATTAAGCATATTTTAGGTCTGATCTAATTTCTTGCATCTCTGTTTTTGCCTTCTACCTTACTGATGTATTTTTGTTTTGCTTTGCTTTTTTTTTTAACTCTGACTCATTTGGGGTCCATATAGGTTATAATCACTGAATTAATCTATTTTGGTCAATATAGTAGGTGGGCTTCTAATGACCAAATTTCATATAATTGAATAAATCATGAAAACATAACATAAAAAGATCAGAAATTATCTTTGAAAATTTGGGGTGTAACCTAAGTAGCTAGACAAAAAGTATCTCAAAAGTAAAAAAAAATTGAGTTGATTTCAGTTTTTTTTAATTTCATTTTATGTTTATTTCAACTTGTCAAACACCAAATAAAACAGACATTAACATAGAGAATAGAAGAGGATTTTATATGAAACTAAATCTCTTTTACATAAAGCTTGCTTTTCTTGTAAAATATTTAATACCTTCAACATGTAACTTTCAAAGATGTCATCTTTGCCTGTGATTCCTTCTGGCCTCTGTCTCTGTCTCTCTTTCTCTGTCTCTCTGTCTCTCTGTCTCTGTCTCCCTTTCTCTGTCTCTCTGTCTCTCTGTCTCTCTGTCTCTCTCTCTCTCTGTCTCTCTGTCTCTCTGTCTCTCTCTCTCTCTCTCTCTCTCTCTCTCTCTCTCTCTCTCTCTCCCTCCCTCCCTCCCCCTTTCCCTCCCTCCTCTTCTTGCTCTCCCTCTGTCTCTCTATTTCTCTGTTTGGCTCTCTTTTCCATGCCTTTGAAAAATAAAAAGAAAAGAAAAATCCTTGTAACAACTATACATAGTGAAAACAAATTCCCGTATTGGCCACATCTAAAAATTTAAATTTCACTGGGCATTTCATGTCTCTGTTCATTATATGCATAGCATGCAGCTTCATGACTCCCAGGTTGTGGCTGATCATTTCATTGACCAGAGTTCTTAAGACTTTCAAAATTCTTTGTTTATTTGCTTATGATATTGTTGTTAATATATAAATTGTTCTGATTCTGCTCATTTCACTCAACCTGAGTTTATTCAAATGTTCACAGATTTTCTGAGCATATCTCTTTTGTTCATTTCTTATGACACAATAATATTCCAATAAATTGAATATAATAGTTCTCTTTCTGGGAAAATTCTTACTAGAGTTGGCAGTTGGAATAATTTATCCATAACTGAATTCAGATCTCTTGCTATCTTTCCACCTTCCCACCCTCTAACTCATACTTTTCAGTTAGTTAGGAAGCATCATAAAATATTCACCACATGCTTTCTGGTTTGCTACTGCTAAGTCTCCTAGAGAATGAAATTAGATATAGCTCTGTGGAAGCAGTTCACATCTCTCCCCTACCTAAGCCTTTCTCAACCAATAGAGTTCCTACACGTTTTTCGGGTCCCATCTCAAGTTGTTCTTCCATCTTCATTAACTGTGGGAGCCATTCTCTAATGATTTTTTTCCCTGGTTTAATCTCCTTTCTGCAAATAGACTGTAAGCATATTGGGGGGGTGTTAATCATTTCTTCTATTGTAAATTGTCATGGTCCAATGGAAAGTATGGTAGACCTGAAGGCAAGAAGGTAATAATCATTTCTTAAGCACTTCCCATATTTCTGACTAATAGTCAGGAGACACCTGGGTACAGATGCCACGCGTGGCAGCTACTAGCTGTGTAGCTGTAGGAAAATCATTCAGCAAATCCCATCATCTCTAAAATGGGGATATTTTTTAATCTGTGTTATTTACCTCACAGGATTATTGCTTCATAGGATCACAGAGCTAGGCTTAGAAAATACCTTCAAGTTTACATGGTCCAAACCCCTGAATTTTACAGGTAAGGAAACAGCCTCAAAGAGGTAAAGGGACTTACTTCATAGTACATATGAAGTAAGCAATATAGAGCCTGAATTTGACCCTAAGTCCTCCATTTACAAAAGTGATATTCTTTCCAGTTTACCTTTTATCCTTATAAAATTAGTTAAAGCATGTGGAACTCTTGATTTTTTCTATCTGCCCTAGGACCTGGTACAGGGTAGAGAACATAGTAGGCTGACTTTATTGATTGGTTGATTGACATTTATTGATTGCTTGACTGACATCTGTGTGGTTGCTCATCCCTTATACTCACAACTCATTTCAGATTGTTTTGCTTCTATGAGTGCCTGGTACATCCATGATGCAGACTAAATTCCATTAGACTTCTATACAGAGGGTTAGAATTGTCAGCTGCAGTTTGAGATTAAGAGATCTATGTTATAATGGGAACTGCCCTTAACTTGCTGTATAACCTGTAAAATATTAATATGAGGAGCTTTTGTGGTTTAAATGGTGATTTCAAAGGGATTGGGAATTATATGTCTATGAAAAAATAAGCAAACATAGACAGACAGACATATATGCATATACATAGCAAATAGATATGCACTTAGTATGAAATAGTAAGCATCTCTGTTGGGACATTGACAGCTGAAATTAAATTAATTTAAATTAAGTTAAATCAAATACCTCACAGTGTATATTTAAGTTGCCATTCAAATGGTACAGATTCTTCTGCCTGTCATTTGAAATGAATTCAGTATCACAAGTTTTCCATTGACTGAACAGAGCTAACTGAGGGCATCGAGGAAGAAACCTTTATAGATAATTGGCTAGCTTGAGGAACTAGTGTAGCGGAACATGACTCCAGATTGAATGAAATTCTAGAGAGATCCTAAAGAGAGAATCAAAAGATGAAAAGAGAGAAAGTTTATATGCCAATTAACGGAAATTTCTTTTGTACAACTTTTTTCCCCTTGTACTTGGTAATCATGGTTACTGGATGTTTATAGACATTTTAAAGCTGTCAGGTTCTGTTTCTTGTATATGTTATGGTTAAATACTGAAAAGGAGCTTATAGATAATGATGATGATAATTATAACTAATATTTATATAGTATTTACTATGTGCTAGACACTGTACCAATCACTATTACAACTATTATCTCATTTGATCCTCACAATGACCCTGGAAGACAGGGACTATTATTATCTCTACTTTACAGATAAAGTAACTAAGGCAAACAGAGGTTAAGTGATTTACCCAGGATCACACAGCTAGTAAGTGTCTGAAGCCAGATTTGTACTCACATCTTCCTGTCTTCAGAGACTCTATCCACTGTGCCACCTAGTAATGTTGATATAGTATATACAGGTGTATTATTAATGAAGATTATTATACTTTTTTGGTCTAAATGTATAATATCATTACACAGGGACTTCTTGATAAGGAAATTCCTATCACTAATGAAATTCAGCAACTATATTTTTTCAACTTAGATCCTTAGAAAATTATCTGGGTTACTGAAGGTTAAATGACTTACCTAGAGTAATACAACCAATGAGATGGGACTTGATGTCAGGTTGTCCTGACTGAGGATGACTGTCTGTGTGATCCTGGGCAACTCACTTAACCTCTGTTTGCCTTAGTTTCTTCATCTATAAAATGGAGATAATAATAGTACCTGTCTTCCAGGGTTATGTACAACATACTGTCCCCATTGCTAAAAAGAACTACATCTACAAAAACATGTTAACATAGCTCTTAGCACCTACTCCCAGGGTTGTTGTGAGGATCAAATGAAATAATTTGAAGACATTTTTGAAACCTTAAAGGGGTGTATGCATGACAGCTGTCATTATTTTTATTTTTATTTTTCAAAGTATTTTCCTCACAACGACCCTGTGAGATCAGTAATGTATTATTATCTCCATTTTTTTAGATGCAAACCCCGAGGCTTAGAGAGGGTAAGTGAATGACTTAAATGGTCCCACAGCTTAGATATAGCAGCTCTAGTGCTCAAACCCAAGTCTTTTGACTCCATGACATTCCTGTGCCTTTTTATATGCAAGCTGCCTCTCTAGTATAGTAGAAAGATTGCTGAAAACAGATAGAACAATGAAGACATTAATAAAAATGTTGGATTTTTCATTATATTGTTAAAGAGAATAATTTATTATCTTAGTGACTGTTTGTCTTGACTAAATCTAGGTAGAGATGGATAAAGCACAAGGAAATTCTCTTCCATATGGAAATCAAATTAATTACTAATGAGGTTAACCACTTGTACCACCCAAAAAATTAACTTCAATACAACAAATATATATATTACATGCTTACTATGGACAAGGCCCTCTGATAAGCCTTGTGTTTGATTCTAGAAAATGAAATTGCAAACCTAACTAATAACTAAATTACAACTAAGACTCTCTAAGCTAAAATGTCAGGGCTGTGGTTCAAGAGGAGTTCCCTCATATACGGGAAAGTGAATCCTAGGGTGCTTTTGCTAAAGGAGAGCTGCTTTTTTGTAAGAGATCAAGTGAGCATTGAGAGAAAACAGTTAGAAAGAGCTATGCTGAGTAGAAATGGAGGCAGTGGCAAGCCAAATGAGAACAATGGACTTGGGAGAGACCTGCACTAAAGGCCACTGCATTTGCAAAGGCACCAGAGGGATGGCACCCAGGATAAATGGGGACACAGAGGATCAGGAGGAATAGTACAGCAAATAAAGAAAAAGATGATTGCCTCTGCTAAATCGAGGACCAAGAAAAGTTCTGCAACCAGTTGAATTAAATTCAATGAACATTCATTTATGTACCTGTAATGTCGAGGATACCTTACTAGGTCCTGGCAATCAAAAGCAAAAACAAAAACTCCCTCCCTTAAGGAGCTTATATTTTACCTAAGGTTTTAAAATGTCTACATATTGAGTAAATACAATATAGTATTGCACAAGACAACTTGTGAACAGAGAGAACACTGATAACTAGGAGATCAGGAAAAGCTCCCCATCAGACAAGACACTTGTGTTCACTCAGCCTGGAAGGAAGTTTAGTTCTCTAAGAGATGGAAAAGGAGAGGGATGGAAATGACCTTTGTTTACAAAGGCAAAATTTGGGGGGGAAAGAGTGCTGAGTTTGGGCAAAAACAATAAATCAAATTGGCTGGAACTTAGATTGCATGGATGGCAATACCATAAAATAAGTTTAGAAAAGGTAGGTTGGAGCCAGACGGCCACAGTCTTTTAATGTCAACTGAGGAATTTGCAGTTTAGTCTAGTGGCAAAAGAACCACTGAAGATTCTACAACAGGGGTGTAGTATGGAGATCTAAGGTACTGGGCCATGATGTGGAAAGGCAAATCTAATCATAGAGGACTTTTCCTGATGTACTTATTATCCTATGATCCTAGGACCCTATCATCCCTCCACAAATACACTATGACTAATGCAGACTGTAGAGATCAGGGAGAAATGTTGATTTTATAATGATTTCAATATATGGTAGGACTATAAGTTGGAAAATATATATGGAGGAAGGAGGAAAATTTTCTTGACTTCCTTTGGCTCCAGTATAAGTCATGTCTGTGTTATTGTTGCACAAATTAAAAAAAACTTAAATGTTTGATGTTTAAATGAGTTGTTTATACCTAAGTATAAATGTCATTACCTGCTTCCTCCTTCAGAAATGTTTATATTTTAAACTAACCTCACTATGAAATAAAAGGCTTTGTCTTCTCCTCTGTACATTAAGAGTCCTTCAAAATTTGGTTCCCACCTACTTTTCTGTCTTTGTTCATATTATTACCATTTGTACCCTCTCTATACTAAATTACTCTGTTAGTTGCTCTTCATATATACTATTCTGTCTCCCATGTCTCAAACTTTCCATATGCGCTCCCAAATGCCCAATTTATTCTAGAGCACCAAGAAGCCTCAGGCAACATGTAGTTGCAAAAGTAATGAGAGATAATAATGCCTTTAATTTATAGAGCCCATGTAACCCTTTAAAGCAAGACCACATTATTTAATTTGGACCCAACAATTTGTAAGGTAGTAAAAGACTGTCTCTTTTCAATTGGTATGCCTAAAGTCTCCTTGCTAATTCATGGTAGATATGACACTAGGACCAATCTGCTGAACTGGATTTGGAAGACAGGCAAAGAGTCAAGTTAAACATCCTGAGTGACTAAAGTAATGAATTGTTACTAGAAGATAGAAGAAGAATCTGAAATGTTTACAAAGGCTTTCTTAGGACACTGTGTTATCAGAAATAAGGGCTATACAATATAATATTGTTGTCTTACCTTCAATGAAGAAATTTTGAAATAGTTGATTAAATAACTTATACTGTTCTTGTGGAAGATATGGAGAGATGTGAATTAGACAATAATATAATTAGATAGAATCAGAATTAATTTAATGACGAGAAACACAGACTTGATGGTTGAATGTGTGTGTATATATATATATATATATATATATATATATATATATATATATATATATATATTTAGGATCAGTACTTCCAGTAATCTGCATTTTACCTTTTACTATTATTTTTTAATTAGAGAGAAAATAGATTGAACTCATCAAAATTTCAAATGGCACAAAGCTAGGAGGGATAGCTAATATGCTAGATGAAAGAGTCCAGTTCCAAAAAGTTCTTGACAGGCTTTGGGTTTAATTTAATTAAGCTGAATTCAAAAACACAAATGTAAAGTGCTGAACTTAGGGAAGAAGAAGAAGAAGAAGAAGAAGAAGAAGAAGAAGAAGAAGAAGAAGAAGAAGAAGAAGAAGAAGAAGAAGAAGAGAGAAGAAGAAGAGAGAAGAAGGAGAGGGGAGGGGATGAGAGGAGAGGAGAGGAGAGGGAAGGGGAGGGGAGGGGAGGAGAGGGAGAGGAGAGGAGAGAAGAGGAGAGGAGAGAAGAAGAGGGAGAGGAGAGAAGAGGAGAGAGGAGAGAGGAGAGGAGAGGGAGGAGAGGAGAGGAGAGGAGAGGAGAGAGAGGAGAGAGAAGAGAGGAGAGGAGAGGAGAGGAGAGGAGAGAGAGGAGAGGGGAGGGAAGGGGAGGGGAGGGGAGGGGAGGAGAGGAGAGGGGAGGGGAAGGAAGGAAAGTGGAGGGGAGGGAAGGGAAGTAGAGGGTAGGGGAGAGGAGCAGAGGAGAGGAGAGGAAAGTCAGGGATTTTAGTGGGAAGTGGGTTCATTATAAGTTAGCAGTGGGATGTTGCATTCATAAAAGCTAAGGTGATCTTGGGTTCCATTAAGATAGTCATCACTTCAAAGAATACGTTGGTGATAGTCCCTCTGTACCCTGCCCTACCTAGCCAATTCACTTATAGTATGTTGTGCCCCATTCTAGGAGCCACAATTTAAGGCAAAGAGTATTGTTAAGGTATAGGGTCATCTGAAAGAGAGCAACCAGGATTTTGAATGACATTGAGTCAATAGCATATGATGCATGGCTGACAGAACTGGTGGGAATTAAAGGGGAACAAAAGACTTGGTGGAGACATGATAACTATCTTCAGGAATCTGAAGGTCAGTTACATACAAGAAGAATTCACCTTACTTGTTTTCAGAAGTCTACAAATTATTATTATCTCAATTTTACAGATGAGGCTTATATTCAGATAGATTATATGACTTGCCTAAAGTCGTAAGTAGCTATAAAATAGCAGGAACAAGACTGAAAATCAGACCCCCTCCCTTTAGCAGTCTTTTCTTTATACCACTGAGCCCCTGAAAGCACAATCTTTTTCCAAAATCATCTGGACTTTCTCTTTGGTAATTTTGGTCTAGAGAGAAGGTATGAAATCTCAGTATGATATAATCACATTGAGCTTGTGTTCCAGAAAAGAAAATAATGTTTTCCCTTTTTTTTTCCATCGCACCTGGAAACTTGAACCCTGACCATTAACCAAATGACACCCAAGTCCAGAATGAGACAAGAATAGGCAACAGCAACATAGAAAGGAACAGCTGTGTTGAAAATAACTGAGACAAATAGAACCAAGGCTGGGGGTGTTCTTTCTAATGTAATGTATAGTGTTAATCACAGTGACCTTTCTTTTGACAAAATGGTTAAATTGGGGAATTTGCTGTAAGTGAAATGTATTGTAAGTATATAAACGAAAGCATTTGTATGTGGATCTTTACAAGGTGTAGTTACATAAAGGAACATCTGCAGTTAGACCTGAGAATAATTGGCTGTTCAAGGTGCTTGTGTGTATGTGGGGTGGTAGTGGTGTGGGCGGAGGGTGTATGGAAGCAGAGCAGACTCCTCCAAAAATTCTGAGTTCTCTTAAACCTGAACAAGGCACTGAGAGATTTTCATTTTGTGACTGTGCATCAGACAAGCTTCTGGGCTAGGTGATGTAATCAGAGACAGGCTTATTAAGAAGCCATCTTCTCCATGACAGGTTGGTGGAGATTTTGGTGAAAGTTCAGTTTTATTATGCTCCTGGATACCTCCCTCCACATTCTCCCACTCCTGAAAATGAGTCAATACATAATTATGATGCTTCTGGTCCAGGAAAAACAAAACAAAACAAAAAAAAACAACCGGGAGCTACTCTGTGTTTCATATGCTCACTTCTGTTAACTGTGAAATACACAGGTATTTGATCCTGACTAGAACAGGCTATGGGCTTACTTTTAGTAGATGACTAACCATGGGGCATGACAGAAAGTGCTCAAAGGGAGTATTCACTACCTTTATAAACTTCATCCACCAGTGGGCTGAGGCACATAAGTCCTCTCAGATAAAATACACAAATATGGGAGCACATGTATAAAGTCTGAAAAGTGATGAATAGAAAGTAATATACGTCTTCTAGGATAAAATGCCCAAATAGGAGAGCAAATGTATAAAATCTAGGAAGCTGGAGGTAGAATGTTATATATGGGAAACAACTCACAGTTTAATTTGACTGGAAGAGTGAGTATCTGAAGAAAAGGTAACTTAGAATCACATTATTAAGGACTCTCAATTCCAGACAAAGACAAGGTTTTGTTTTGTTGCTTATTTGCGTTGTTTTTAATTTCATAATGATAATAGTTTAAAGTACAAATATCCCTAGGGACAGAAATAGAGAATGGCATTCACAATTAAGTGTAAATGACACCTTAAAACTTTTCCAGAGAATTGATTTTGTTAAGAAGATACTAGGTAAGATTGTAAGGATACTAGATGTCTGAGGAAGGAATGAGAAGGCACCATGGGAAAGGGGAAAGGGGAAGGTGGAAGAGTCCAGGAAGCAGAAGCTGATAGTAAGGAAGACAAGCTCAATTTATCATTATTTTCTTTTGTATGTACCCTCCTCCCCACCTTTATTTTTGCTTGAGGGGAATAGCACTCTTGGATTCTTTTATCATATTTTATCTTATCATCCAGCCTTATACAAGCTGAACTTCACCTGCCAAGACCACCAATGAGCATTTAAAACCAAAAGGTGACAACTCCCAAGGCTTGTTTCTGATTCCTCTAATGCCTTCTTCCAGTGCAAACTAGTCTAGTCTTGAGGCTAGAGTCAATTTGTCTCTGGCAAATTCTAGGGTCGGGATCATTACAAAGTTATGTCAAAGTTGACTAAAGTCATTTTAAAGACTCCAGCAAAGAGCTTATGCACCTGGCATTGAATGCTAAATCAGAAACTAGTCATAAAGATTTCTCTTCCATGGCCTAGGTAGTTGCTCAGTGCCAAAAACAAAACAAAAAATAAAATAAAATAAAATAAACCAACAACAACAAAACAACTCAGAATTTAGGGAATGTTTGGTAGAGAATGAGAGATAATCTGACTCTCAAGAACTATTCTGGGGGGGCGGGCAGGGTTACAGTGGGGGACAGGGGAAGTTGAACCTAGTTCTGACAGCTTCTAACATGTGAGCAGAACAACCTATAAAAATATCCTCCCCCCACCCCATCCTATCCCTTCCCGGATTCCAAATAGGCATCTGCATAAGCAGAACTGCTGGTTGAATAATGTAATTTTTGGTTGGTCAGTGTTGATTTCCGCCGTCTCAATTGAAACAAAGAAAAAAGGAAGGAAGGAAGGAAGGAAGGAAGGAAGGAAGGAAGGAAGGAAGGAAGGAAGGAAGGAAGGAAGGAAGGAAGGAAGGAAGGAAGGAAGGAAAGAGGGAAGGAAGGAAGGAAAATTGAGTAAGAGAAAGGACCTTTAACCAGAAAATCCTCACATTCATGTGCCTTCCACTTTCCTAACAATCTTTGCACCTCCCTAGAGCCTACCCAGCTCATGGTTTGAAAAATCAATAAAAAGATAGATGTATTATTGCAGTCCTGTTTCCATGTCAGAAGAAGCTACTTTGAAATTATACGGTGGACTGTGAAGACACAAATCAGTTACCTGTGACCTGTGGTGAGAACATGCAGGGTGCTACAATTAGGGAAAGAATTAGCTCAGTCCTCAGACCCTTGCCTAGCCACCCCACTACCGCAAGTAATGATTTAAATTCTCCTAGATTTTACCTTAAATATAAATTGTATTCTTTGGTATCCCTCCGCAGTGCTTAACATAGTGCAATATATAAGTTACTCCTCAGTAATTGGTGAATGAGTAAATCACTGACTTCCAGAATCTAGGCTTTGAAATGCTATAGTTTATCCCTATTCCTCAGATGTCCAGTGTGCCTCGGATCTGAGGTCTGATTGCAGTAAATTTGTAATGCTAAGCAGCTAGGCCTATGACCTAACAGTGATGCAGAGAGATAAGTCCTCTACTCCCCTGCTTTGATTCAAAGTGGATCCCCGAAGTCCAGGGATCAGGCCAAACAATTTGAAAGATTTAGTGGTGACTGAGCACAGACTGGAAGCACATCTAAAAGTGATGAAGTAATTGCTTGTCCAGTAGCATATATGGGTAATGTAAAGCAGATCAGCTAATATTTCATTCACATGGGGCATAATCTTGTATAAATAAAGATGTCCAGAATGAACCAGAATAAACCACATGGACAAAGTCTTTAAGCCACTCCTGATTTCACTGGCATTCAGATCTTTCCATACAAGTGATTCTTCTTTGTTAGATGGCCCCTTTGGACAGAGCCAAACCTATCAGAACAAACAGATGAGAATTTACTTTCATTTTAGAATTCTCTAATGATAAGGTTCCCCAAGTTTTATCACCACATGTCATATTGTTTATATTATACCTAAGATTTGCAAAGAAATTCCCTTACAATAACTAAACCTGGTTTCAAATCCTTTCTCTCTTCCTTTTTCCTTTGGTGCTCTTGATCATGTAACCTCACCCTGCATACTCTTGGTCACTTAATCTCTCACAGTTAACCTGCTCTGAAACATCTCAGTACATGATCATTTGTGGGAGTCAAATGGGGTCCAACCTTGTGACTACATTTTACTTCATCTATAAAATAAATAAAATAAGGTTGTGCCAGACCACATCTAAGATCCCGTTTGGTTGTCCATCTGGGAACTCAGTGGAGTGGGCATTTACAAGTATTATTCCATTTTGAAGTTTAGGAAACTAATATTCAGAAAGGTTAAATGATTGATCTGATGTCACACAGCTAGCAATAATATAAGGTGAAACTTTATCCCCAACTTTTCTGAATTCCAAGTCAATTTTCTTCCCCCTGCCATTCTATCTCCTATTGTCATTCTAATTTGATTATTTTGATTAATGTTGTGTGCATCCTAAAGGCTTTCCATGATTATCTGAAATAATATTATTTTGCTATATCAGTGGTACGGTAGATAGAATGCCTAGTATGGGGTCAGGAAAATATGAGTTCAGTACTGGCCCCAGAAACCAGCTGTGTCACTCTGGGTTAATCATTTAAAAAAAAAAATCTCTGTATGACTCAGTTTCCTCATCTGTAAAATGGGAATAGTAATAGTGCCTAAGGTTGTTTTGAAGATCAAAGGAGATGATAATTGTACAGAGCTTAGCATAGGGCCTGGCACATAGTAAATTCTATATAAATGCTATCATCATCATTATCAGTTATTTCCTTAGCAGGATTGTTCAGCGCCTTTCAGAATCTTTTTTCCTCATCAGTATTTGTCATGTTGGGTGGGTGTCTTATTCTGCCTCTGTTGGAGCACTTCTATTTTAAGACCAAGCAAAAAGACATCAGTCACTAATGCCCCCAGGCATGTTCAGCTGAAGCTTTCAGTAATTATGGTTCTGCAGCAGCTGCTCTGGATTTCACCTAAAAGAGTCCAGGGAGCAGTAGGACCCATTTCCTCTAGGAAGGGAAATGAGTACAAAACCAGGATCTAATTGCAGGAAGAACTATTTTGAGGAAAGCAAGCCTGCTCCTTGTCTCTTGGAGCCTGCCCGTCGTCTAGACGTCTGCTTGTCCTCAGTTTAGTAATGTCTTTAGATAGTTGGTGTGCAACAAGTAATCTTTCTTAGAAATCAGGCTTCTCTTAGTCTCTTAGTTATTCTGTTCCAGTATGAATTTGCTAATCTTTGTGTTAAATTTCCATTAATATGTCACCAGAGATAAGACCTGCTAGATATGGTATTCTGATGAGTGGGATTTGGATGAGTCAGGCATTATTTAGGGAACCTTTCCTAACCTCTTCCCCCATGCTGAGTAGGCAGTCCTAAATGTTCCCTGCTCAGCCCAATTTTCTGGTGCTTTAATCATTTCTCCTGGTTTTCTTTTCTTTTCTTTTCTTTTTAATGAAGCCTTTGCAAATTCATCACATTCTTGAAAATGGACAGGTTGGGGGGCGGAGCCAAGATGGCGGAATAGAAACAGCACTTCCATGGCGCTTCAGCCCACACCACTTCAAAATCATGTAAAAGGGGGAGTCTGAACAACCTCTGGAGCTCCAGCACCCACAGAACAACACAAAGAAGCTAACCTCCCACTGAGGACAGCCTGGCAGCCTGGCAGCCTGGCAGCCCGGCAGCCTGGCAGCCCGGCAAGCACAGCACACTGGGAGCCCACAGTGCAGCGCTCTGGGACCTGAGCCCAGGACTGGGTGAGTCAGAGGTTTAGCCCCAGGGCAGGCAGTCCAGCATCCAGCTGGAGGGACCCCAGAGCACCAGCTGTGGCTTTTCCAGAATTTCCAACACAAAGTGAGAGGTTAGTGCCCTATGGACTTTGGTACCAGTATTTGGGAGCGTCTTGGCTTCTTCCCCTAGGGGCTAGAAGCAGCTGAGGAGATATGGCACAGACACCATTTTGCAGCTTCAGTTGCAGCTTCAGCTCCTGGCCGACAGATTGTAGGGGGATCCAGCGATCAGTCTTTGGGGGGTAATCACTCTTACTTTAACCTCCCTAGATCTGGATTGTGGTCTGGGGTGGAGGTCTTGGGGTGTGTGTCCAGCTTGCCAGAGTGTATGGGGGCTTCACAGAGGCCACCCAACTAATATCTCCAGCAGCTGAGAGGACTCCAACATTTGGGACAGAATCTCCCCTGGCTGGTGGCAGAGTCCTACTGTGGCAACAAGTCCAAAAGTCAAGTAATTAAGTGGCAACATGCCTAGGCAAAGGAAACAAAATAAACAGAAAAATTCAACATTAGACTCCTATTTTGGGGGCAAAGAGGATCAAAGCCTGGAACAGGAGGAGGACTGTGAGGTCAGAACTCCTGCACCAAAAGCCCCAAATGAAAATACGAGCAGGTTACAGACCATAGATGACCTTAAGAAGGATTTTAAAAACCAAAAAAGAGAAGTGGAGGAAAAATTGGGAAGAGAAATGAGAAAGATGCAAGAAAAGTTTGAAATGAGAGTCAACAGCCTGAAAGAGGAAAATAATACTTTAAAATATAGACTAACTCAAATGGCAAAAGAGTCTCAAAAAGGCAATGAGGAGAAAAATGCCTTAAAAAGCCAACTTTGCCAGATGGAAAAAGAATCTCAAAAGCTCACTGAGGAGATTCATTCCTTCAGAGTTAGACTGGAGCAAATGGAAGCTAGTGACTTTATGAGAAATCAAGATGCTGTTAAACAGATCTAAGCAACTGAAAGAATAGATGGAAATGTGAAATATCTCATGGGAAAAACCACTGACCTGAAAAATAGATCCAGGAGAGATAATTTAAAAATTATTGGACTACTTGAAAGCCATGATCAAAGAAAGAACCTAGAAATCATCATTCAAGAAATTCTCAAGGAAAATTGCCCTGATATTTTAGACCCAGAGGGGGAAATAGAGGTTGAAAGAATCCATTGATCACCTCCTGAAAAAGATCCCAAAAAGAAAAGTCCTAGGAATAGGACTTCTGGCCAGGTTCCAGAATTCCCAGATCAGGGAAAAAATACTACAAGCAGCCAGGAAGAAACAATTTCAATATTGTGGAAACACAATCAGAATAGCATAGGACCTGGCAGCTTCTACACTGAGGGATGGAAGGGCATGGAATATGATATTCCAGAGGTCAAAAGAGCTGGGATTAAAACCAAGAATCACCTACCCAGCAAAACTGAGTATCTTGTTTCAGGGGAAAATATGGTCATTCAGTGGAATAGAGGACTTTCAAGCATTCTTGAGGAAAAAAAACAGAGTTGAATAGAAAATTTGACATTCAGATACAAGAAGCAAGAGATACTTGAGAAGGTAAACAGGGGAAAGAAATCAAAAGGAACTTATCAAAGTTGAACTATTTACATTCCTACATGGAAAAACAGTAACTGTGAGGTGAAGTTAAGAGGTGAGAGAGGAATGTGGCAAGAGGAGATGGGGAGAGAGGGGGCAGGGATAAACTATCTCATGTAGAAGAAGCAAGGGGAAGTGGTTGCAGGGGAGGGGAAGAACAGGAAGGCAAAAAGGCAAAACCATATTCTCATTGAGTTTGGCTCAGGGAGAGAATGACATACATACTAAATGGGATATCTCACCCTGCAGAATAGTAGGAGAAAGGGGAGGATGGAGACTATGGCATGCTGGGGGTGGGGGGAGGTTGGAGGCACCCACTTTTGAAAAGGGACAGGATCAAAGTAGGGAATGGACCAGGTGGGGGGTGGGATGGGTGGGAGGGAAATATAGTTAGTCTTTTACAATATATCTTCTATGGTAATGTTTTGCGTAGCTATACATGTACAACATATACTGAACTGCTTATCTTCCCAGAGGGAGTGGGTGACAAGGGAAGAAGGGACTGGATCTGGGATTTGAAGTTTTAAAATTAAATGTTCCAAATATATATATAAATACTATTATTAATACTATTTTGCATGTAACTGGGAGATAAGATGTGCAGGCATTGGGTCACAGAGTTCACCTTGCCCTAATGGTAAAGTCAAAGGGAGTATGGGAGAAGATATGGGAGAGAGCAGATTGGATGAGGGAATATCCTGTGGGACTGCTATTCTGGGGTGGTGGGTAGGTAAAAAACACAGAAACAAATTGTAACTCAAAATCTGGCAGAAATGAATGATGTAAACCAGAAGTTAATAAAGCATTTGGAAAAAAAAAAAAGAAAACGGACAGGTTGTAACCAAAAAGAAATGGAGAGGGCAAGTTCTCTGTCAAGTGGATTTTACTAATGTGGTGTAAGGTGACCTGGCTCTAGTCACCATAGTGTAAAGCTTTAGTCCCTTGACTAGGCTATCAGGGAATCCTTTACTTACCTCAGGAAACTGATTCCACTAACCCTCAAACTATTTCTCATTATTGAAAGGGACAGGCTTCTTTGACTTGTCTATATAGGCTTGGAAGCTAACTGGACTAATTAAACTGAAAGGAAAGAAGGAGACCATTTCTCTGGGAAAAGTTTACAGAATTAAGGGAAAATCTTAGTCTTTGTCCCCACTGATAACAAGTGTTTGGGAGACATGACTAATTGTACACAGCAAACTTCTTAATTATTCTAATTCTGCCAAAATTCATGCTGCTTCTTTTCTTAGAGAAAATGATGTTTTGGCCTTTTCTGCACCAGCTTAAAAAAATCTGGTTCATATTGATGTAGATGCTATTTTTTCCTTTAATTCAGGTAGTAGATTTTGTCTGTAGATCAAATTTTCAATCATGCATTTCTTTCAAACTGATATATTCTGCTATATAGAGGCAAACTTCCAAAATAAAAAACCTTTCATATTAATTGTCAGTAGACTGCGTTCTACATATTTCCTTCTGTCTATGCAAATGTTATCCACCCTTCTAATCAGCTGAATTTTCACTTTTATTTTACTTTCTTCATATAAAGCCTTCTCCAGCTCTAACCCACAGTGGGTGATTTGTACTTTGGCTAAACTCCTATATACTTTCCTATTTAATTTTACATTGTCTTATATTGTTTAATTATTTCATGTGATTCAATCTTCTCTCTACAACAAAACTTTAGAATAGTACATCTCTCTCTCTCTCTCTCTCTCTCTCTCTCTCTCTCTCTCTCTCTCTCTCTGTGTGTGTGTGTGTGTGTGTGTGTGTGTGTCTTCTCTCCCTGTCTCTGTCTCATATTGCTGAACCCTGACTAGGTAACAACATCTGCTGACAAGTTCACTTAGTCAAACCTGTTACCTGATCTCTGTATTTTTTTCCAATTCCCTTTAGATCAAAAGTTAAAGAAGGCCTGTGTGTGTGTGTCTTTGTGTGTGTGTGTGTGTGTGTGTGTGTGTGTATGTGTGGGATACTTGGTGATTCAATGACTAAGGCTTGGGCCTCTTTTATTCTGCATACAGATAAATTGTGGTTGTGACTTATATCAACAAACAGATATATGAATGAATAGGTAAGTACCCTATTTAATCAACCTTCTGATTCCAGTCTGAGGAATGTGAGACATTCAACTATACTTCAGTTAAGCTGCAAATCATTCTAAAGATCCATTAGTTATTTTGCTAATGAGGAAGACAAGGTGCAGAAACTTGAATTGATTTGCCTAAGGTTCCATAGCTAGCTAGAGACAGAGCCAGGAATAGAAACCAAGCCTCCTTGATTTCTAGTTTCATGCACTGGCTCGTTCTTGCTTCTCCTAGAAAACTCCCTGTTGGCTCCATCTACCATTCAGTAGTATTGCGAAAGAGAAAACAGATGTTGAGAATCCCAGCACCAGCCTAACTCAAAAAGACCTCTTTTCTTCCATGACCCAGTTGGGGCTCTCTTTTGAAAATTATTATTATTTTCCATTTTCTAAAAAGAAAGTATTCTACTTCTTTTGGCACTGGCCTTGCTTCTTGCCTGGCATATTTATTAGTTCATTAATAATATACTTGCTTACTTCCCCATCTACCACTGTGGCTTTCCCCAGAGACCCATTCTCGTTTCAGCACAATTTCCACATCAGCATCAGACCGTGCACATGAGTCCCAGGCAAGATCCCCAGCAGTGAAGCTACCTGCGTGATAAGCACTGGCTCCCACTGTGTCCCTGTGAATAATGGTTATGTTTCCCCCTACTCTCTGCTTTTCCCATGCCACCCAAAGAGATGCACAGCTAGTTCTTATTTCTCTTCTTGATGAATCTGAGGGTTTTCTCTATCCTTGGCACTATCGTGATACCTAGAAAGGGCCTACTGGGTCCATTTGGGTACTGCAGTGAGCTCAAATCACTGTCCCTGAGAATGACAGCACCATGTGATCTGTGGTTACAGGGGATGGCTGAGTTGGCAGTTGATTTCTAAGGAGTGGAATTGATCATTTGGTTTGGTTCCAGACCTAGGTGACACAGGTTTCAGGGCAATGAATAAATCAACTGTCCTTTTCAGCTGTAGATATAATCCTGGCTCCATATAGAAAATAAGAGCTAGGGAAGTGTCATAAGAAACTCCCTCCTATGAGCTTGCAAGTATAACAATATCATTATAGGGTCATCTTCATCCTGTCCATCTATATTTTGACATTTGATCCTTAGGGAATTTTGGAGATATAAGCAGGGAGGAGGAAGAGAAAGAAGAGGAGGAAGAGAAGGAAGAAGAGAAGGAAGAGGAAAAGAAGGAGGAAGAGGAAGAGGAAAACGAGGAAGAGGAAGAGGAGGAGGAGGATGAAGTGGAGGAGTAGGAAGAGAAAGAAGAGGAGGAAGAGAAGGAAGAAGAGAAGGAAAAGAAGGAGGAAGAGAAGGAGGAGGATGAAGAGGAAGAAGAAGGGAAGGAACAAAAGAAGATTCAGAGATACCCAATCATCTAGGAAGGGAATCTTCTACCTTCTGCCCTATTCTCCTCTTAATGCCACTTTTTAAGAAGATAATTTGAACAAAATACCACCCCAAGGGTATGATGAGAAATCTAGAGATCATGAGGAGTCTTGAGGGAACCTGAGATCTTTTTGTCTGAAGATAAGACTGAGATACATTCCATTGAGTTGCAATAAGACCAATGAGTTAAAGTGAAAGGACTGGAATTTTTAGTTGAATATAAAGTAGACCAGGGGTGGGGAACCTGGGGCCTTGAGGCCACATAGGGTCCTCTAGGTCTGCAAGTGCAGTACTTTGAATCCAAACTTCACAGAAAAAAAATTGTTCAATCAATTTAACAAATCAAATCAAATTCAACAAATCAACAAATTTGTTCAATCTGTTAGGTCAAAGGGCCACACTTGAGGACCTTGAGGTCACAGGCTCCCCACCCCTGAAGCAGTCTAACAGCTAGTGATGTTTAACAATACAATTGTATTGTTGTATAATGCACTTCAATGATCAGAAAAGTTTGAGCAGGGAAGGGTTGGTCACTAGTGAATCATGTTTTACCAGGTTGTTGTTTCATTGAGGAGATTGGAGAAGATCCTATAATTACAAAGCTGTGAGGAACCTTAGAGATCTTGTCATTTGAAACACATCTAATCTGAATATTGTCAGATTCATACAACTTCTCCTTGAGAACCTCCAATGATAAGTAACTTAAAACTTCCTAAGGTCAACCAACCCATTTTTGAATGGCCTTTATTTTTTGTAATGTTTGCCACCTTACTTTATTTTATTTTTTTGCTTTTTGGAGAGCAATTGGGGTTAAGTGATATGCCCAGGGTCACATGGCTAGTAAGTGTGTCACGTGTCTGAAGCCAGACTTGAACCCAGATCCTCCTGACTCCAGGGCCAGTGTTCTATTCACTGTGCCACCTAGCCATCCCTTCCCCCTTATTTTAGATCAAAATGGGTCTTTCTGTAACCTCCATACATTAGTCCATGCATTAGGTTCTACAGTCTGAGATTAAAAAAATATAAAGTCCAATTATCATTCTAACTAGACAAGTAGTCCTTTAAATAAACACTACCTTTGCTCTAGAAATGATGAACACATTGACTGCCTTATTGTTCCTTTCACCATCCAGGAAACATCCAACAGAGAAACATGCTTCCCAGGTCACCACTCCCCTACATGTACTATTTTCCCTAATTAGAATATAAGCTTCTAAAGGACAGATTGTCTCACATTTGTTTTTGAGTCTCTAGCACTTATCACAATACCTAGCACAAAGTAATTGCTTGATAAATATATCTAATATTTAATATTTTCCTTCATTCATGCATTCATAAATTAATTCATTCATTTATATATTTGCTCAATATAAGAGTCTTAAAAATGCTTGAGGAACACTGTCATTTTCTACTGTTTTCTCTTTTTGCCTGTTAAATACACTGAGTACCACAAAGAAAACTGCTTTGTGATGGTTTTGAGATCTCTTCTCATTCTTGTCATTCTCCCATACATGCATTCTAACTTAACTTTGTCCTTTCTAAAATGAAGTACCTAGACTGAGAAAACGAGGTGAGCTCTAATGTTCCTTCTAACTGCAACATTCTAGAATTAGGTGTGGGTTGCTCATCTAGATAATGGAGTTTTCTCAACAACTAGTGTTTCCCCACCCAATCCCTGAAATAAATTAGCATAGAAGTGGAATGGGTCTTTTTTTAAAAATCTGCGATTCTTTCTTTCTTTTTGATTAGTAAAAGACAACTAGGCAAATTCCTTTATTCCCTATGCTAGTATCAGGGCTAAATAAACAATTTGAACTCTGCCTCAAGTTCCCTTCAACTTCAAAAAGATGCTGGGCATCTTCCTTTTTGTCTTCAGATTTGTACCACCAAAGCCAGAGAAAGGACAGACCACCTGCTTTCTCCATCTACTTCTCCAAGAAAATGCCAAAAGTAACATCCTTTTTTTTGACTTTCTGAGCAATAATTTCTGCTAACAGTTCTGAAGAAATATTGTGAGAATCTGTGTGAAATGAAGGCAGGGTTTGTTGACTTGAGGGTAAAATGGGAGTATTGGGGGGGGTGGGAATTGCCCACATTAGAAACTGAAAGATTTGTTGATTTAATCTGGTTCATTCAATAGGTGTTAGGGTGGCAGTTATTTATACTGCATTCTTTGTGGCCTACTTTTAAATGACTCAAGGAGTGGAATTGGTCATTTGGTTTGGCTCAAGACATGGGTAAACCAGATTTTAGGGTAATGAATAAACCAACTGCCTTTTTCAGCTAATTGTAGACATAATCCAGACTCCAAATATAAAATAAGAATTAGGGAAGTGTCATAAGAAACACTCTCCCTATAAGCTTGCAAGTATAGTAATTTCATTATAGGTTCATCTTCATCCTTCATCCATATTTTTGCCATGTTTATTCATTTGATCATCATGGCAACTTGAAGACATAAGCAGGGAGAAAAAGGAGGAGGAGGAGGAAGAAGTAGCATATGGTCTAATGGACTTAACCATTAGTAAGATTTTTAAATTGAATTTCACCCTAAAAATTCTGAACTGATTTCTCAACATTGGCTGATGGCAGCAGTTTCAAAACACAGAAAGGAGAGCAAACTGATTTGGAGAAAATGACCACTAGTCTTCTCAGCAGAATCTTCTCATTTGGGTGATGGAAGATCAATAGAACTACTGCACTAAAGTCTCTTATGGTATGAGTGGCACCTCATAAGGTAGAGGTGATTCTCTACCTGGATAGAAGAGGTAATTGCCTTCATCAGCAATGAAACTCTAGAAAAGTCAGAGGGTGATCCATGAAAGACCAGGGAGATGTCCCTGGAAAGGTGAAGCTTGCCATATATCCAGTGGAGAACAGTTAGACATTGGAGGAACAAAATGAAAATATGTGAAGACATTCTAGGCAAGGGGATCTAGAGGCTTCTATCATACAATAGAAAAAGCACTGGCCCAAATGGAGCCAAGATTGCAGAGTACAGACTGGGATCCAGTTAATCTTTTCCAACCAACATTCACATAAAAAAAAATAAAATAACTCCTCAAGTCAAATTTTGAGCAGCAGAGCCAATAAAGGGTCAAAGTAAGATTTTTTTTTCCAATCTAAAGCAACTTAGGAGGTTGACAGGAGAGGTCTGTGAAACCAGGGTGGGTAGCTGCAGGAGTATCAGTGATGTGCCTTGGAGGTGTATGGAACAGTGTTGGAAGCAGCAACAGCAATAGGTTCTGGAGCTCTTAGCTCAGGGATAGTAAGATTTGATCACAAAGAGATTACAGGGAATGCTCTGCTACCACTGGGTGCATTTAGCACAGTTTGGTGCCTCTATTGACCATAAGCAGTTCTCAAGCAGAGATATTTCAGTTCTAGGGAAGAGAGGAGCTCTTGTGGTTAGTCACAAGGGAGCAGTAGCAATGGTCACAGTTCCAAGACAAAGAGGAGAACAAGTACTTGTGGCTGCAGTAGGAGACAGTTTGAGGGCCAAGAGGATGCTAATGCTTGTGACTACAGGGGAGCAGGGTCCTTCCTGGAGGACCAGAGCACAAGTTAAGAGAATAGTGACCATACCTCCACCCAGATTGCATCTCCTTGGCAGCAACAAACACTTCACGAACCTCAGAACTACCTCTGAAAACAGCAGTACAAAAAAGAAAAGTTTAGGAGAGCCCTCCCTACCTTAGTCCCACATTAACAGAATCCAATATGAATATAAAGTTCAAAGTCAAGAAACAGGCTCAAAAAAATAGGAAACAAACAAACAAACAACAACAAAGAACTTGATCATAAAAGACTACTGTGGTGGTAGAGAATAATGAGACATAAGTTCAGAAGAAGATAATATGAAAACAGCTGTAAACAACAACTCAAAAAAAAAAATGCTAACTGGACAGAAGCCCAACAATAATTTGTGGAAGAACTAAAAAATGAGATAGGAATGGTAGAGGCAATATTGGGAAAAAGAAATTAGTGTGATGCAAGAAAGATATGAAAAGAGAATTAACAGCTATGTAAAAGGAGCACCAAAAATACTAAAAAAAATGATTAAAAAACAGAATTAATCTATTGATAAAAGAGACACAAACATTCACTGAAGAAAAGAACTTCTTAAAAAGTAGACTAGGCTAAATTGGGGGGCTGGGGCAGGCAGAGGTCCAAAAGTTAACAGAAAAAATAATAATTTCTTAAAAATTAGGATTGGGGGGCGGCTAGGTGGCGCAGTGAGTAAGAGCGCTGGCCTCGGAATTGGGATGACCCGAGATCGAAACCTGCCTCAGAAAATAAGCACCCACACATAAATGATGACTAGCCGTGTAACCTTGAGCAAGTTACTTAACCCCAATTGCTTTAAAAAAAATTGAATTGGACAAGTGGAAACTTATGACTCCATGAGATATCAGGAAATAATAAAACAAAATCAAAAGAAGGAAAAATAAAAGACAATGCAAAATATCCCATTGGAAAAAGAACTGCCCTGAAAAATAGGTTAAGTAGAAATAATTTAAGAATTATTGAGAACTACCTTAAAGTCATGATTATAAAAGACACTAGACATCATATATCAAGAAATTAAAAAAGAAAACCACTCAGCTGGTTTAAAACCAGAAGGCAAAATAGAAATTTCAAGAATTCACTGATCACCTCTCAAAAGAGATCACAAAATTAAAACTCCTAGGAATATTATGGCTGAATTCCAGAGCTCCCAGGTTAAGAAGAAACTATTAAAAACAGACAGAAATAAACAATTCAAATATCATGGAACCTCAGTTAGGACCACATGAGATTTAGTAGCTTCCACATTAAAGGAGCAGAGTATTTGAAATATGGGATTTCAGAAGGCAAAGGAGCTAGAATTACAATCAAGAATAACCTACCCAGGAAACCTGAGTGTAATCCTTCAGGGAAGAAATGGAAATTTAATGAATTAGAAGACTTTTAAGCATTCCTGATGAAAAGATAGAGCTGAATAGAAAATTTAACATTTATATATAAGACTCAAGAGAAGCATAAAAAAGTAATCTTGGAAGAGTAATCATAAGAGACTCAACTAAGTTAAACTGCTTAATTCATATATCAGAAGAGGATTATATGTAACTCCTAAGAACTCTATCATTAATAAGGGCATTAGAAGGACTCTACATAAGCTAAAGTAATGAGTGTGAGTCAAATAAATTGGGATGATCTAAAAAAATGAAGAAGTGAAAATGAGGGATGTACTGGAGGGAAGGGAGAGATAGGATGGGAAATTTTTTCTCACATAAAAGATGAGCAGAAGGAGGAGTTTTTAAGGTAGAGGGAGGAATGGGGGATGGCTGGCAATGCTTGAACTTCATTCTTATCAGAATTGGTTCAAAAAGAGAAGAATATATATAAACACTGACTTGGATATAGAAATCTATCTTTCCCAATAGTGAAATAGGAAGGGAAGGAAACAAGAGATTTGGGAGGACGGATTGATAAAAGGGAATGTAGATTAAGGGAGGCATTGATCAGAAGAAAAACAGACTTTTGAGGACAGATAGTATAAAAATAGAGAACAAAGTATCAACAGAAGAAAGTAGGATGGAGGGGAATACACAATAATCATAACTGTGAATGTGAATAGGATGAGCTCACCCATAAAAGAGAAGCAGATTGCAGAATAGATTAGAAACCAGAATCAGCAATATGTTGTTTATAAGAGATATACTTGAAACAGAAAGACACATGCAGAGTTAAAATAAAGGGCTAGAGTAGAATTTATTATGCTTCAGTTGAAGTAAAGAAAGTCAGGGGTAGCAATCATGATCTCAGACAAAGAAAAAGCAAAAAAAACTGATTTAGAGATAATCAAGAAAATTACATTTTACTAAACGGTACCATAGAAAATGAAGTAATGTAATATAAATGTGTATATATATATATATATATATATATATATATATATATATATATATATGTTTCTCTGATAAAGGACTCATTTTACAATTACATAAGGAACTAAGTAAAATTTATTTTTTTTTTTAAAGCAATTGGGGTTAAGTAACTTGCTCAAGGTTACACGGCTAGTCATTTGATTTATGCGTGGGTGCTCATTTTCTGAGGCCGGATTCGATCTCGGGTCATCCAAACTCCGAGGCCGGCGCTCTTACTCACTGCGCCACCTAGCCGCCCCCTAAAATTTATTTTAAAAATAGTACTATTTCCCTACTGATAGTCAAAGGCTATGAACAGGCAGTTTCCATAAGAAGAAATCAAAGCTATCTACAATCATATGAAAAAAAAATGTTTTAAATCACTTGATTTTAATTAAACCAATAATAATAATTTTAATAAACCAATTTAAAACAACTCTGAGATTCCACCTCATACCTATCAGAAATGAGGATAAGGAAAAATAGGTATGCTAATATACTATTGGAGGAATTGTGAAATGGTTCAATTACTGTGGAGAATATTTTGGAATTATGCCCAAAGGTCTTTTAAGCTGTGCATACCCTTTGAGCCAGCAAGAGATCTACTAAGTCTGTACCCAAAAGAGATCAAAGAAAAAAGAAAAGGACTTACATGCACAAAAATATTTATAGCATCTCTTGTAATGATGGCAAAGAATCAGAAATTGAGGCAATGCTCATCAGTTCAGGAAGAGCTAAAGAAGTACATATAACCAATTATGATAGAGTACTATTACATTGTAAGAAATTATGAATAGGTGGTTTAGGGGAGGAAAAAACTGGTAAGAAGACCTATATGAACTGATGCAAATGAAGCAAGAACTGGGACATCATTGTGCACAGAAAAGAAATGTTGCAATGATGATCAATCATGAAAGACCTGGCTATTCTGATCAATACAATGATTCAAGACAATTCCAAAGTATTCATGATGAAAAAATGCTATCCACCTCCAGAAAGACAACTGATGAACTCTGAGTGCAAATTGAAATAGAATTTTCTCATTTTCTTTATTTTTATCCTTTCTTATGATATGGCTAACATGGAAATATATGTTTCGTGATTTAATATGTACAGGTAATAGATATAATTTTGTTTGCATTCTTAGTGGATGGGGCAAGGATGGGAAAGAGAAAAAAATTGGAACTCAAAATTTAAAAACAAAAGAATGTTGAAAAAAAACAATAAAGAGAGAAGAAAGGAAAAGCACTGGCTCTGGAATTAATGGAATTAGATTCCATTAATACCTCTAAGACTTACTACCTGCAAGTTCCCCCACCTTCCTGGACCTTAGCTTCTGCATAGAGAAAATGGTGAAGAGGTGGAATTAGATGGCCTCTGGTGTCTCTCATAGGTATAGATATATGATCCTATGAAATTTTAGTTGAGGCATGAAGATGGAAACAAGTAATATACATAGGGGACAGTGTACAGACCAGCCTGGCAAAAGCAGATGTGAATTCTGGGAAAGGGTAGTTAATAAATATTAATAATTATGTTGTTAATCACTTATAAAGGACACTGGAAGCTGGGCTGAATGAATTTTAATTTGATTTAGCTCTTTTTTTTTGTCCTACCTTCTAATTTTATCTTGGGTGTGGTAGGTGCAATGGGACTCTTAAGTGAGGAAACTCCTTTAATAAATAAATGTAGATAACCAATCTTATTCTCTTATTAAGTTGCATAGAGTAGGGAGGAGTTAAGAAACTTGCCCAGGATGCCTCTTTCAGTATCAGAGACAAAGTCTGAACCCAATTTTTCCTCACTCTGTGGTTAGCTGTTTATCTAACCCTGCTTCTCTAGGGCAAAAGGATTTTTAGATAAATAATAAGTCCAGTGAATTCTTGTCATTTGCAAACTAGTCTGCCATCTGTAAAGAACCCATCAGTCTGTGTACTCTGACTTATACTATATTCAGACAAATTAGTACATAAAATACAAAATGTAGGAGATAGAACCATAAGTATAATTTCCTACAGGTGTTGGTGCAAAGGTAGCTATTGAGTTTTTTGAAAGAGTAGTTATTTTTTTAACCTCTGTTCTGATGACTGTATTCTCTGAAATCTTAACCATTCTGTCCTTGTGTAACATTGATAGGCTACTTTCTCAATTCCACCACTCCTACCCAACACGCACATAGAGTTGTCTAAACACTGTTGATCATCGGCTTTGGAATTATTCATTCTGATCAAAAAAATTTTTCTGAAGATAGGATTCTGAGAACTTTTACAAAACAAAGTATGCTCCTACCTCTTCTGGAAAAAGCCCATTTATTGATCACTAATAGTTAGCAAACCTTGTTTATCTGAAGCCCCCAGTTCCAGAGGGATTTATGCATAGCAATAACACTCACCTCCAGACTCATAGAGGAAGCCAGCTGTTTTTTCTGCCTTGTTGGCTTTGGCCAGTAATGTCCTGTGCAAATGAATTTAGAGATTTTCTCAGCTTGTGTTCATATGCTACAAAAGGGAAATAGCCCAAATTGCACCTACTTGGGCCTGAATTATCGACTTCAGCTTTGAAGTGCAAATGAGCTGAATGAAAACATACTTAGACTGCAACACAGAAGCTATTCCTACTAGCTGATTTATGGTGCATTAACTGTCTAGTAAGGAAAGCCTTGTATTGCTATGGATTTGTAATCCCCTGGTCCAATTATCCCACAGATGAAGGCAAAACACCATCCACTATATGAACCAATCAATAGTGGTCATTTCTTAAAATTCTTTACTTTCACTTCTTTCCAGCAATTCGAGTTACCGGATCTCCCATAAATAGTCCTTTCATGGTTTATCAGCCCTGCTGTTTCTAAAAGCTAGACTTATGGACTACAGTTAGGAAAATAAACTGCTATAAACAACTTCTCAGTAGGCTAAAACCATCAGTATTTATTGTGGATGCAAACGCCTTTGGAAACTTCTAATCACCATAATCTGTCTATATAAAAATAATCTCCAACTAAATAAATATGTCTGGAAGGGAAAATGAATGGAACATTTATATGACCACACAAAATGCCATGTGCAGGATTATTAAGGGGTCCTGGTTTTTTATGACCATTTTTAAAAAATGGACTTTTCAAAGAGCCAGTATGCTTGGGCCAGGGAAAAGGACACCAAGCCCTTAGGTAACATCTCCATGGAGAGATTATAAACAGTCAAAAATTATTTAATTAAGTCTCTAATTAAATAAATATTCTCCCCCATCACTGCTCATCTGCAGTCACCTTCAACCTTGGCTTTGGTTTACCCTACATATCAGAACACAGGTGAGGTAAGATTCCTAGTATTGTGTGTGTGTGTGTGTGTGTGTGTGTGTGTGTATGTGATTTATTTGAAGTGCACAGGGACAAGAGATTCTTTCTGTGTGGGGAGGATTTACTATCTTTCTGATTAACGCAGGAACCCTAAGAACCTAAGCCTCTATGGGATGAAGCCCACATTCCACAAAGGAGACAATCCAAAGGAGGGTCCCTTTCTCCAACCTGTTTATCTTTTTCCTCCCCTCCTGGAGGTATATATTCAACAAGCTTTTTCTTTTTTTTTT
This sequence comes from Gymnobelideus leadbeateri, assembly GCA_011680675.1. NCBI lineage: Eukaryota > Metazoa > Chordata > Mammalia > Diprotodontia > Petauridae > Gymnobelideus > Gymnobelideus leadbeateri. The sequence goes on from WOXC01004177.1 coordinate 113,562, forward strand.
AATTGTAAAAGCATCTTTAAAGGTTTCAAGAGGGAGAGAACCATCTGGTTTTGTTGAGGGAGAAAGTGGGTTAAAACCAATTCCCTTTTCATCACCTCCCTTCATAGGGATTTCATTTCAAGCTTCTCTCAGGACCTTTAACATTGAAGAAACAACCTTTGGAAGTGAAATCAATTTCCCCAGAAATCACAAGAGTTAAACATTATTTGTAGATAGATATCCAAGTCTTTCTTTTCTCCTAATGGATAATGGAGGGATAGGGGGAGTTAGAATTAATGAGCACCACCGAGAATGCCAAAACTTCACTGTGCCCTGTCCAATCGCTTTAATCAGCTCCCTCATCATACCTTTAAGCAAAGCAGTAATAAATACCATAGCCAGCTCAATTGGGTTGAGTTTCTTCCTTTTTTGGAGGTGAAAGGACAGATAAAAAGAGCCTGGATAACCTGCAAACAGAAATGATCAACCTCAATATAATCATCTATCTATCTATTGATATGATATCTATCATATCAATTCAGTAACTCTTTTTAACAGAGCCAAAGTTGATTTTTTTTTATGCACATAAAATGAGTAACAGGTCAGAAGGAGGAGCAAATGAACCTCTTTGATGTTAAAATCAGACTCTAGCCTCTCACCCAGCCCACTGAGGCCTAAAATCTTACTATTTTTTCTACCTTCAAAATGGTTTCCACAAAGTTTTTATTATTATCATTGTTCAATTTCATGCATCTCTGCCCTTCAACTTCCAGCCAGGGAGTAGGGACAGAATTGCCAAAAAATGCTGTGAAGAAACAACCTTTTTTCATGGCATTTCCAGCCAAATTTCTCAGCCTCAGGAGATTTGAAGACTCATCCAAACTTTTGAGTGCTGATATGAACTGAACCTATGAACCTTCTGAGATTTTCTTTCTCCTAATCAGACCCAAATCGTGAGCTGAGGGAGAAAAGAATCTAATAAAATGAATGAGATAGTTTCTGAGCTGGAATTTAATATCTGAAGCTTGCGGATTCCAGCTATGTCCTTTCTCTACTGTGAACATTTAGAATAATAGAAAAACATACTAATGGTGATAGTTATTAATAATAGCAACAGATAATTCCTGTGAATGAGTCATTTTGGGTTTCATTGGGAAATTTCCTTCTGCATTTGAGCTCAGGTTATCAGGAAAACTTTGACAAGTATAACACTCACCCTGGAGAGAGTCTGTCCTTCACAGAATCAACTGTAGCAGAGGTTCTTAATCTTTTTATTTTTAATTAAAAAAATGTTAGTGTCATGGGCTCTTTCCAGACTCTGGTAAAGCCAATGAACCCTTTCTCATTTATAATATTTTAAATATATAAAATAAAACATACAGAATTTAAAAGGAAACCAATTATATTGAAATAAAGTTGTAATTTTTCCCAAGCAAATTCATAGACAGTGCCTGCCCCCCCCCCCCATTCACATAAGAACCCCTCTGCTATAGTAGCATGTCATTTACATGGTTCCCTTGGGGGAAGAGGTGTTTTACATAATTGAATTTTCCAAATAACTAAAGTTTATCCTTTCAGGTAATAAGAGTTTGATTATTTTCACTATTTTGACTAGATTTTTTCCTTCTTTTAAAATTTACTTCCCTTACCCCTACCTTATTAAACAAAGAATCTTGAAGATGGTTCCACATTTTCCTGATGACATGAAGTCATTATTATGAATCTTCATTCTTGCAGTGCAAACATCAATAGCATTACTATTCCATACTTCTGCATTTGCTTTTGAAATTTTTGGTTCTCCCACCACCAGGCTGAGAGATCTGACATTCAGTTCTTACTCTTGCCATTGTGACTGCCTCTGGGCCTACCCTACCCACTTTTCTAATGTGCCAGGGACCCAGATAATCAACCTTTTTTGACTTAAGTCAAAAGCAAAGTTCAATATGGTTCTGAGTATGGGCCTACAAACCTGACTTAATTCTAGAGCTTTGTGAGAGCTATTCAGTGATGCTCAGAGATCTATTCCCCTTATTTCCAGATGTTGAACTTTAATGCAGAAGATTGAGTTTATCAGACTCTGCCTCTCCTCCAGGTTTAAAAGAAAAAAAGACTCAGTGTATTTAGCCCCTATTGGTTGTTATCAGTTGTGTGCATTGTATTTGGAACCAGTAATAGCAGGTATATTATTACTTTTCAGGGAGAAGAGTTCATATTAGATCCAGGACTGGCACTACTATATATTGAAAGAACAGACAGCTGCCTGCATGAAATGATTTGAGGGGCACTGCACAATCAAAAATGATCTTCCCAACTAGTCTATTATGGCGTAGGACCCCTCTCCTATTTGCCCCTGAATTCTCACTATTACAATCAGTAGTCCCAGAGGTGTTACCTTCAGAAGCAAGTTATTTAAATGCATATCTCACACCTGGGAGGGAGGTTCCAGGGAATATCTTTTAGCCTTCTCCCACTAGCACATTCACAAGGATAAATTTAATCAGGTTAGCTAATTGTCACCTTGAAAATCACAGAAAGCTCAGCCCTGGGGGATGAGATACAGAGATGAGATGCAATGGCATTGATGGGATAGGAAATGGGGAAGATCACGACAGTAATAAGACCAGGGGCAGCTAGTTAATAAACTCAGGGAAAGCAAAGTGCCTACAATTTGGAACTTCAGGTGGACAATAAAAGGAGTGTAATAGTGGCAGAACTGAGAGCAACCACCCCCACCTCACCTGCTTCTCCTACTACCACCCAAGACGCCTCTTTCACAGTTTCTATTTCGAGCTGGTCCTACTTATTGTAATTATAGCTATTCTGGTTTATGTCATTTCAAGTTTGGGTTTTGGTCTTTGAGCACAATATTTGGCATCAGTGGCTTTGAAAACTCTGAACTTTAGGAATACACCCAGTGCTTACTACCTTTAGTTTTTGTCCACTCATCCTCTCTTCATAGCATTTGGTGAATATTAGCACATTAGCATAGCAACAAATTGATGCTCTGAATAGTCACATCCCCCTATTATTAGACAACTCTTTTTGTTAACATTCATGTTAGTCAATAGTCAACAAACATTTATTAAACACCTATAGTGGCAGGCAATATGCTAAGCACTGGGGATATAGAACAGAAAAAGAAAAACAGTTCTCAAGGAGCATATGATATAATAGAGGAAGACATCCTCCCCCATCCTCCACCAAGGAGTGGGGGGGGGTTGGTATCAACCCTTAAAAGCAAAGAGGAAAGGCACTCTGCTCAGAAGGAGTACAGATGTTGGGAAATGAAGAACTGGCTGACCTGTGAACCCTCTTTATACTGAGGCTTTAGGAAGAATTCTTTGGTCTGTCCCCCAGCCCTCCAACCAGAACCGCAGAAGGTACAGTATATGTTGATGAGGTATGAGTATCAAAGCTGATGCAGCTTCACTGGATGATGAGTTTCCTGGTGATGAGGTTCCTTGGGGGCATGATCATGATGAAGTCTAGTCCAAGGAACTCTGTGAGATGGAACTCTGGAGGAACAAGGAACTCTGAGAAATGAAAATATTAACCAGCTGATGTCGATATGAATCTCTTTGTGGCTTTATTCATTTATATTTAATTGTATGTGTGGATAGGCATTTTGGACTTATTCAATCAATCAACAACTATTTCTTAAGTACCCATCAGGAGTTTTATTCTGTGTTCTTGAATGTGTGTGTGTGTGTGTGTGTGTGTGTGTGTGTGTGTGTGCGCGTGCGCAGAAGAGGTGGGGTGGATTCAAAGAAGTATAAAACACAAAGTCTGTTTACAAGGAGCATTTAATATATTTAGGAATTCAGGACTAACACAACTGAGATAACCGGATTGTATTAAATACAGTATATCTATGCAGATGTACAATATTATATAATACTGACTATATGCTATAGAATTTTAGAGGAGCATATATTATTCCCTCAGCTAGTGTGCATTAGAAGTAGAATTAGTGAGTGTATATAACATTTTATTGTCAGTATAACCACATCAAGAGATAATGAGGGCATAAATGTGACTATGACACAGATTGACATTTCCCAGTGATCAGAAGGTGTGTCAAAGTGTGTGTTGCTACGTATAGAGTGCATCCTACTTGCCTTGTTCCAGAGTCCTGTGGAAGTAGCTATCTCCCAGATTACAGAACTCTGTTATTCAATCTCTATTTGGATGAAGTTACTGAAACGTTTAGTTTCAGTTGTCCTACAGGATCATGTTCAATTGTCTCTGCTAACAGAGCAACCTTTTTAACTCTTTCTTGATTCATGGAGTCTGGATCTGATCTGTAGAAATCTGCCCAGTTTTACAGTTCCTTGGTGAGTTCCAGCTGATGGCTTCACACATGCCCTCATAATCCTTATAATTTAGGAAAATGTAGGCCTGATGATTGGATTAGCATTCTTGGGCAAATGTGAAATTCTGAGGAATGAGTAGAGAGGAAAAGGAAAGAGAAAACAAAGTGGAGATAGAAATGAAAGGCTGGGTGGAGAATGAAGGCAATATTTGTACAAATGGCTATGTGTGTGTGTTTGTGTGTGTGTATGTATATGTATACATATATACACATTTTATATATACATATATGCATATATTTTATATATACATATATGCATATATTTTATATACACATATATGTGTATATTTTATATACACATATGTGTATATTTTATATATACACATATATGTGTATATTTTATATATACACATATATGTGTGTGTGTATATGTATGTATGTATGTGTATACAGGTATGTATGTCTATATGTACATGTGTATATGTGTGTATGTGTGTAATATATACCACAGGTTTTATCTTCTTTGTATCATTTAATCGCACTGAGTAGCTAAGAGCAAGGAATGATTTTGGATAAAAGGAATATGTGTAAGAAATTGACAAACAACTTAGCATATTGGAAAGAACATGGACACTATATTTAATTTCAGTAGACACTTAGACTCCAGTCCTACCTCTGATGCTTAATAGTTGTGGGATAATTTATGTTTTCTGAGCCTCAGGTGTACTCATCTAAAAAATGGGGATAATAATACTTATAATATGGATTTCACAGGGTCACAAGGATTAAGTGATATAATGGAGATAAAGTACTATAACAATCAGATTATCAGACTCATTATAAAGAAGAATTAGCACTTATAAACAAGGGGAGAAGTTTTACTAAGCACAGTTACTTGATCTTGTCTTTTCCCAAGGGATCATTTTCTCTTACCACCCAGAGATAGGGCTTACATACTGGATCATGACATACTGCAGTTCTTAACCAGGATCTTATTTCAAAATTTCCTCCCATTTCTACAAAGGGATGCAGCATGTGTCAAAAATGCCTTCCTTTTGTGATTTTGTACTTTAGTTCCCTTTCTCAGCAGATAAAATTTTCATGAGAAAATGAAAATTCCTTTTTTTAAATTTTCTTAAAAGTTTAGTTTGGGCAGAAGAAGAAAAGAAAACAGGGAAGAGAAACATGAGGAAAAGTCACTTCCATTTTAGGAAAGCATTGTTGCTGGTAGCAAGATTTTCTACTCTTCACAAAGCCCACTGAGGGATTATCTTATGTTTCAGTGAAATCAAGTCTTTGACAAGGTCAGATATAGAAGGAAGCCATAAAGTCATATGGTGTCAGAGATGAACAAAACTTCAAGATCATCAAATCTAACCCTTTGGAATGGGAATGGGAATTTGAAGATCTTACCTGCCCCTTAATAAGTCTAAGGGAATTTGAAGACCTTCCCTGATTTGAAAATATACTCTGCCCCCTAATAGACTGAATACAATCACATGGAGTCAGTGGTGGGTGGAGTTTGCTAAAGGGTGAAACAGAGCCCACAGGAAGCTGGGAGTAAGAGCAGCTAGACACATTTGGGAGGAGAGGATGCATCTGAGAGGCACAATTAGGTCTGTGAGTAAAAGTTGGTGTTTGCCACCTGCTGTGACAGCTAGGCTTGTGTTGGTTTGTGGGGAGGCTAATGGATACTGTGGTTCTCTGTACTGTTGTGACTTAATAACTTCTTTGCTACTACAATGGAATAGGCTTAATGGTTTGGGGATTTGGTTTCTGTCTTCTATATGGAAAGTCTGTTATATTTTGCAATCACACATTATGCAGATATATTTATAATGACCATTGGCTCTGTGAATATTACATTGACACTACATCTTTTTACTTTACAGATGAAAAAACTCCCATACTGTAGAGAAACAGATAATAGAGATTCGATAGATAGATAGAGATCGATGATAGATGGTGATAGTAGATATGATAGATCAATGGGTGGAAAGATAAAAAAAATGGAAAGCTGGAAGTATATAGGGGATCTGTTGTGGAGATAGAACCTACATGGGGCAATTAAACAAGCTACAGAATTCAAATGTATGGGAAGGGAAGTATGACTGAGGTTCTCCCTAAAATAATGATCTTCAGGGAGAGAGTTTCCAATCAAGAGAGGAAAGTTTCAAGGTGAAAAGTTCTAGGGTAACAATGTAAATAAACATCTAGACCATGAGCCTAGCAAGTCAGGAGTAGAACAGAATATAAGTGCTCCAGAGGGTCACGCCTTGTTATGTTAAAATTTAGACTATCAACCGACACATATCTATTGAAACTCTATTCTGTAACTAAAATTACACTTGGTGCTATAGGGACATCCTGCTATGGTGATGGCTGTGTGATTGGAGGGAAGAGGAGAGACTTTGGTGATGTTGTGGAGGTAGAATAGACATGGATGGATATTAGGGGTGAGAGGCAGTGAAGTATTAAGCTTGACTTTAAAATCATGAATCTAAGTGGTTACAGAACTATGGTGGTAGCCTAAAAATGGATAAAATGCATGTATTTTGGGGAGAACACAGACCCACATAGCCATAAGGCATTATTTAATTATGATGCTAGATGATGCAGTTCAGATTCTAAATGTAATAAAAATGGAGAAGATATTAAAATACTAATGAGTCTATAGTTGTTAGGGAGAAGATTAGATATGAACTTGCTTCTATGGACAGGTTTAGATAGGTGGAGAGGTTTTGGGACAATTAATCTACATGGGTATTCAACATGAGCAAAAATATGGATGTGGAAATTACATTTGTAAGGAATAATGAAGAGATTTGACTGAAGAGAGTGAAGGCTAAGTATTACACAACAGAGGAAAAAAGTGTACAAAAACAAGTAAAACTAAATGCCTTTCCCTTTCCTCCCTCCACAAAAAAAGAGAAAGCTTACTAGATTAATTACTAGTTTCATTTTGTTTTCCCCAAAGTTTTAAGTTTCTGACTAATCTTTACTGATTGCTTTTTTTTTTAATTGCTACCTTCTGTCATTAAATTTTAGGAGCAAATATAATAATAGATTTATAGTTATAAGAGGAATCAGATACCACTTTGTCCACCACCCCCCTTATTTTACAGGTGACAAAACTGAAGGCCAGGAAAGTTAAGTGTCTTATCCAGTGTCACCGAGGTGGCAACCATGTGAGTAAGAATTTGAACCCGGGATCTTTGACTACAGAGTAAGTGCTCGTTTCACTACATATTTCCAATCTCTCCTTTCCTTGCCTCATCTCTCTCCCCCATGTTGAACCTTAAGGATTTTTTCCCAGGTTAATCTTAATTCTCATATGATTTCATTTTAAGGCCCCTCAATAAGAGTCATATCGTTAATGTTGCCCTTATAACAGGCTGTTCAGAGCAGGCACAAAGATCCAGATGTCATCTGACCAATTCAAACTACAATTTCCCTCCTTGTTTTGATGTGGTGCTTTTATAACTATACTCAGTGACCACTTTAGCTTTTGAAGGAGTCACATCACATTGTATGACATTCAAATTTCATATGATATTACAGATGTAAATAATGCTGTTATAGCTAGGTAAAATGAGAATGCTTCTTGGTAATATGGTAAAGTGTATATGTGTGTACATTATCTGTGTATATGTATGTATGTATATATATATGTGTGTGTGTATAGTGTATATGTGTGTACATATACCTATACATATGTTTGAAATATATGTATATATATGTGTGTGTATATATGTATATATGTGTGTGTATTGTATATGTGTGCATATCTATACACACATATGCACACACATATAAATTCCACATACTAGGTATTGCCTAAACTAATAAAAATTGCCAAGTTGCCAGTCTGAACTCCTTCTCCAACCCAGTGTTCCCCAGACTCACTCCCCTCCAAAATATAAGGTTCATTGGATAGAGTATTTGACTTGAACTAGAGTAAGGAAGACCTGAGTTTAAATCCTCTCATTAGCTATATGAGACAGTCATTAGCTATATGACCCTGGACAAGTCACTAACTCATGTAAAAAATAAAACACAAACACACACACATACACATATGTGGTTTTTTGTCATATTCATCTAAAATACTGAATGACAAGATGGGACTGAAGTAGAATTTTTAAAGCATCAATTAAAGATGGAAATAGAAAATAAGAGTAACTGGGAATTTTGAGCCAAAGATGAGTGGGGATGGGGGGAGGTGGGTAAGAAGGCTTAGTGGCTAAATTTGAAAATGTCACAATATTAGTTAGTATTCTAAAATGAAAAGATTAGTATAACATTTAAACTGGAGAAATTGGCAATAGTTACTGGGGAAACTATTGAGGAAGAAGGCCATGAGTTCCCCCTCATTGGAAATATTTATAAGGTTTTAAAACTAATTCATAAGAAAAAAGCATAAGGATTCTGGTTTCAAAGTGATAGCATTAAATACATAAAGAATTGAAATATTTTTATGATTATCAAATTATGATATTCACTCTGTATATATTGTAAACACAGAGGGAATATCATAAAGCCCTGTGTCTGTCCATATTTATATCATCCACATTTGGTATCCACTTCAAAGGGCTAGATAGATACTGGTTAATAAACATTTATTCAGAGAAAAGGGCAAACAAAGGTCTGGGAATTGGGAGATGTGACTTCTCATTCTGGCTGTGCTATTAACTCCATAACCCTACACAAACTTCAAGGCTTCATTTTCTCCATCTCTAAAATGGAAATGATAAGCTCACTCCTCCTAGTCTACAGGGGTATTGTAAGGACAAATTAAGGTAGCTTATGTGCATATGCTTTTAAAACTATAAAGCATTTTAAAAGTCTCAGGAATTATTATTTGTTTTTATATTGGCATTTTATGAGTAGGCTTTGGAAAATCAGACTAATTTAGGAAAAGACTTGCCTCATTTGAAAAGTCCATAATAGAGAATATCAGTAAAGAAATATGACCATCCTACACTCAAATTCATATAGTATTATGAATGGTGTTATAAAATAGAGGTCTTTAGCAATATGCTTTAGTGAATTGTTTTAAAAAATACAATTAATGCATCAGTTAGTGCAGTGTAAATAGGATCTTCTAAAATATGACCTCCAAAGTATTGTTTGTGCTATAAATATAAGACTTTTCTTTTAAATTAACTAACTTATTATACCTCAATTATCATGAATTTCAAGTTTGTGTGTTCTATGTCAATGGAATATTATTGCACTTTTTATAGATATGTCCACTTGTGTGCTTCACACACTGATTTGATGCTCTGCACACGGATAGAAGAGAACTGATCACCGAACATTAATTTATGAAGCACCCACTGTTTTTCAGGATTTATGCTTGATACTGGAGATATAGAAATACAAAGTGAGACAGTCTCTACCATTGAAGAACCTACATTCTATTAGAGGGAAAAGCAAGAAAATATTCAAGCAAATAAAATACATATAAAATCAATTAAAGATAATTTGGGGTTGAGTAGAGAGGAAAAGGAAAAGAGGAAAATTAAATATAAGGGAAGAAAGAAAAAGACAGAGAAAGGGAAAAGAATGGGGAAAAATGACAGAAAGTCTACTCACCTCTTGGAAAGCCTCATTAGGCAGAAGCTTTATTTACCTGATCCTAGGCAGTGATTTTCCACTATGACAATGCACAAACTTTGACTTCCAAACCAAATAAAAACTAAGGAAATAGATGGAAGGGAAACACACAATAGGAGGTAGATCCTTCTTGTTAAGGTTCTTTTATTTTCCTTGCATTTATATCCTATCCTGCCTAGTCTACCTGTTACCTCAACTCTAAGATAAGAAAAATTCTGATTTGAAAAGATCATATGTTCATGAGCTGTCTGTTAGAAACATCACTGATTCAAGCAGAAAATGGTCTACACAATCCCATTGTATTTCTGAGAAATTAAATTATTTTAATATCCTTTCTACATAAATTAGATGATGGGTTGAGAAAATACTAAAAACTGAAATCATGGCTCAGGAAGTAAAAACACTAACTTCTCTGCACCTAAATAAGCTTTCCTAATGTTATATTTATTGCAGAATTTATAACCAGGGCTCCATACTATGTGATTGCCTAACTTCAAAGTTCAGATGTTACTTTGTAATGGCAGAATTAATTTTCTTGATTGCTAATCCATCATGCCTAAGTGTGATGTATGCGGTATCAAACATAGGTATTTCTGCTATCATTAATTGTGGCATATTGTCACAACCGATAAGGAAATGCAGTAAGAGAATGAGAAGAGAGCTCCAGTATGGGCAGCTCAGCCTTGTTTTCACCACAAGTGGTGCTGGATACTGCCAGAGTCTTTAACACAAAGGGAGAAGGCCCATGTGACTCTCCCAAGGAGACTCTGGAAGCATCAATCATTAGACCAGCCTTGCTCTCCATTTGCAAAGCTGTTGTTTATTGTAAGATAATGATTGATAGGGTTGAAACAAATGCTCAGTGAAATCACTGAAGGTGCAGGAGCTTAGGTGTAGTAACATTTGGACACTGGAAATCTGCAGGGAGCAGGCCAGCTGGCACAGAGGACTTTCAGAGGAAATTAGCACGGATGTGTTTAAAAGAAGAGCAAATCATGAACTGTGGGTTAACTGACAGGCGAGGTAGACTGGCAATTATAGATTTCAGGCGGGAGATGTGCAGAGGAAGTGACAAAATGGAAGAGAGTAGGGTAATGTGAACTATTTAGATGGATTCCCTTAAGAGACAAGGCACTTTTCAAGCAGTTACTGAGAATACAAACAGAACATTCAGTTGGGAGAGCAGAAGATTCAAGAGACAAAGTACAGATAGAAGTATTAGCCTTGGAGAATATTGTTTGGGATGCATACACATTTGAAAACAGTAAAAATATGTGAATTATTGATACAATTTTTTGTCTATTAAAATTCAATGAAGAGAGAAATGAAGAAACAAAGTGGAAACACGTATGTTGGCATCTGAACTGCCAGCTGTGTGTCACAACGACTGAGCAACCAGATACTGAGAAACATCTGGATGTTGGTGATGCATAGACAACATATCTTGATGATTAACTGAATGATTTTGTATTCATTGAGATGCTTGGTCATCATTTAGATATAACCCTAGACTACTTTTTAAAAACATCTTAACAATAGTAATGAAAGGATTTTTCTGTCCTTAGATACAAAGAATATCTTTTACTTTTTGAGTTAAAATTGAGGCAATCAGATGCTGTGTTTTGTCTTATATCTTATAAATCCCTGTTACTCAGTAGATCCAATCTAAATTCTTTATCTGAATTTTTCCAGCATTCACCAATGGCCATGCTTCTCTACACACTGGCTCTACCTCATCAACCTTTTTAGATTTAGATGTTAGTTTAATAGGCATTTATTATCTACCTTCTATATGGTGAGCATTATACTAAGAGTTTTACAAATATTATTTCATTTTATTATCATAGCAACCCTGGGAGGACAGTACTTTCATTATCTCTACTCTGTGGATGAGGAAATTGAGGTAAACAGAGATGATGGGACTTTCCCAGGCTTATATCACTAGTAAGTGTCTAAGGTAAGATTTGAATTTAGATTTCCCTGGCTCTAAGTTTAGGATCCATTGCACCACTATTAACTGCCTCACTTCATTTCTGTCCTAAATAGATATTTGTTCCCCAAAATTAGTATGTCCCCCACTGTGGAAAAACTCCTGTTTTATTGAATGTGACATTTTCCCACTCTGGGATTATCTCTTTTGTTCCTCAGTTATCTTCATCCCTTTCCTCAGTCAGTAGAAAATTTAAAACTAATTTCCAGAAAACTTTCATAAATAACGTCATCGGGGCGGCTAGGTGTCGCAGTGAGTAAGAGAGCCGGCCTCAGAGCTGAGATGACCTGAGATCCAAACCGGCCTCAGAAAATGAGCACCCACACATAAATAATGACTAGCCATGTAACCTTGAGCAAGTTACTTAACCCCAATTGCTTAAAAATAAATAAATAGATAGATAGATAGATAGATAGATAGATAGATAGATAAATAGGTGAATGAATGAATGAACAAATAAATAAATAACGTCATCAACTGACCAAGAAGTAGACATTTAGTCTTTATACCTGAGTATTTTATTTCTGATTGTGAATAGTTGTTTGCAGATCGGTAAAATTAATATTCTGGAGATCAACATGCAAAGAGTATGTAAGTAGAAATAATTCAAAATTTTATGGCACTTTAAGTGATTTTTCTCACAAACCTTTGACAGGTAGTATAAGTACAATTATGGTTATTTCACGGAGGAGAACAATAAACCTCTGAGAGGTTAAATGACTTAGCTTTGGCTACATGGCTAGTATCAGAGTTAATATTTGGTATATTGAAAGTGTAACTTCTCTCAACAACATAATAAACATAAAACACTCCACTCTCCCTAACTTATAGAACTGATTTCCCTAAAGATCAGGTCTGACCATGTCACCCCTTTATTTTTTTAAACTTCACTGACTCCCTATTACTTCTAGCATCAAATATAAAATATTTAAAAATCAAATGAATATTTCTATAAACAAAACCAGAAGATGAACAAATTAATGAAAAAAGTATTAATAAATGTTCTTAATATAAAACCTTACTAGATCCCAAGGATTGTGCTAAGTGTCAAAGATACAAACACAAATGTAAAAATAGTCCCTTTCATTCTGAGAGAGGGATACAGTATATATGAGGCATTAGGGATCATGGTGAACTACCTTCGTCATGAAAATTAATGGGATAATGAATATGGCCATAGAGGAGTAGATTGGATCACTGCTTCCTGGAATACTGGTGGAATTGATTTGACCACAGTCCAGAACTTACAGAGGGAGATATTATGTGTATGTGTTGACAATGCTTTTGGTGAGGCCGTCGAGATGGCAAGAGAATAGGCAGTGAAGTGAATTGCCACTGGAACCTTCTTGAAAGAGATGGCTGGGTAAGGCAATCAGTAATTAGTGAAGTCAGGGCCCAAGGCAGAAATTCTGGAAACGCAATGTTAAAATTTCCAGGGCATAATTCCTTGTCAGTGATGTAATGATAACAACAAAACAACAACAGCAACAAACAAAACAGCAGGAAAGAATAATGAAAATGAAGCACATAGCATTTAAACAAGCACCATACAGACGTTATCTCATGTGATCTTTTTTGCTTATGAGACTATTGAGGTTGAAAGGCTCAATGACTTGCCTCAGAGTCACACAGCAGACATATGTTCAAGGCATTATTCAAACCCAGGTCTTCCTGACTCTAATACTGTGTCCATGAATGGTTTAACAATTGAAAAGAAGTCCTAGAAGCAGGGAGCGTATCTTATTACTTCCTGAAAGTTTTATCCAAATGAAAATATTATCTGTAGGTTCTTCGTGAGGAGGCAATAAAGGGAAACAATAGAGTTGGTTTTACAATGCACCCACCAAAGTAACACAAAATATCATTCCATATGACATCTGGTCATATCATCCCTGAGATTTCTTAGTATCTGGAAAAAGACTACAGAGAAATTAATTACAGTTCATGCAGCAATATCTTTTGAAGGAGGTAAAGAAACAGAAAAATTCTATGAAGAACACATACTTGGATACTCCGTTATTTCCAGACAAAAGTGAGAATGTTGGAAAAATGGACCAGAGCTCTGCTATCTGAACTGCAACATAGCCTCATACTTATTTATCATGAATCCTTTCTTTGAGAAAAGAATTGGAATGCACTGGACATGCTGAGTACTGAAAAACATTGCACAAGATCAAAGTATATTTTAGCAGGCAGGAAAGAACTTAGTACTCATGTGAGAGGCATCCATGAATTGGTTGTCCATAAAGAATCACACAACTGACTTGTTATAGAAAAGTCAAAATTAATTTAAAACTAGAGGAAGAAATAAATGTATAGCATGAAATTTAAAACAGTTCCCGTCTGACCTATTTAAACAAATAATCAATGACTTTGAATAAGAAATAAATGTCTGTGCTGATTACAAAAAAGTATAGAAGTTTAATACACAAAAAATTAATTAGTAAATAAGAAGAATAAAAAGAACTTATAATTTAGTCTGAAAATATTGACCTACTTGCCAAGGAAAGAGAAAGTATACTTAAGGACAATATAGATTTAGAATTCAAACATGCTTATACAAGCTTAAAGAACTTGAGGGTATTATGAGGTGTATCATATCCAAAAAGTGTAAAACATCTTGAAAGAAAGCTTCTAGAAGTATTAATGAAAGACTCAATTAAGCAAAATTATCTCAATGATATTTAAATATGAAGTTGGAAGGAGGACCAAAAAAAAAAAAAAAAGATGGAAGAGGTTTGTGCCTTGCAAAGTAAGTGACTAATACTTTATTTAACCATGAGGTCTTCAATTAATTTTATCTAGTCTATGACAAGCACAAGCCCATGCATGCACACGCGCACACACACACACACACACACACACACACACACACACACACACACACATTTTAAAGTCAACGAAAAGGATAATGAATCTAGCCCATATTCAAAGAGGACGAAAACATATAAGGTTGCCTTTAGGAACCTGCAATGTTTTAAAGATCCAAGGTTCTCTTTGGAGCAAAAATTTATCTTTTTTTTTTTTAAATACTAACATTCCTTGGTGTTGTCAGATGGCTTCAAGGCATGGAAGTCTAGGAGTCTCTAAAGCAAAGTCAAGTATCTAAAGATGTGGAACTAAAGATCATTCAAAGTAAAATAGAGAGGTGCATGATGGGAGTGAACTGGCTGCTACACATCATGAACAAAGAATCACAAAGAAGAAATGATACAAAGAATGCCATCAAATAAATGAAGTAATCTTGTCCCAAGTAAGGAATAACAGATTAATGCCTATAATGCACATTAACACCTTCTCAATATGAAGAGGATTCAAAGAAATATTTTGGTCTGTGACCTTGGAGGAATATATGAATAAGAGTCACACAGGTTGGGCAGGCACAGATGGGTTTTGTTCTGTATCATTAGAGTGATGTGGATAAAATCATAGGTCAGTAAACAAACATTTATTATGTGCCAGGCACTTTGCTGAATGCTAGCGATATAAAGAAAGGAGAGAAAATGGTTCTGTCCTCAAGGAGTTCACATTCTTATGAAGGAGAGACCATTTAAACACATAGATACATAGAAATATATATAGAGGAAAAATGAAAAATAATACATAATAAGAGGTATTAGTTGCTAGGGAGCCTGGTAAAGACCTTCATTGGAATATTTCAATATCTATTGATGTAACACTTTCTTCCCACTGAAAACAGCACTTCCATTGCTTTGTTCTCATTCAGGTTTCACGTAGAGTTTCCTAGTATTGCCAATTTGAAATTTGTTAAATAAATCCATGTTCATTTTTCACTCATCAATTCTCTCAATGATTTAATTAATGTTGCTTTATTCCCTCTTAACTTGTGCTTTTTAATAGAAAAGGAATATATATATATATATATAGTATATATTACATATGTACATACATATAAAGTCTGTCTTTATAAAACAGAGACAAGATTATGTTAGAGATACTGCACTGAACTAGAAATTAATAGGACTTCTATGCAAATCCTAAACCCAGACAATTATTAAAGGTATGTCATTTAATAAGTCAAATAAGCTTGGTGGAGTTCCTCTTCCTAATCTCTAAATGAGAGGGTTAGACTCAATGACCTGTAATGCTCATCTAGTCCTCATCCTCTGCTCCTATGTACTCCATCTTTCATTTGGATAAGTTTAGATGCCCTCTATGAGTCATGATATTTTTAGAACAGGGACCTTAAATATTATATAATAACCAGACAATATTGAATTATAGATGAGTAAACTGAGGCTTCCTAAGGCTAAGTATCTTTCCCAGTCACACAATTACATAGTACTAGAATCAGGATAAGAGTCAGATTTTCTGATTTCCAGAATCCTGAATTTATTCAGACTCTATCACAGAGGTGGCATGGACCCATGAGTTTCCCTAAAATGTAGAGTTGTTTTAGATACCTCCCTCTTTACATTTTAGGGAAACTTACAACCTCTTAAGTTTTCAAACAGCTCCAATGTTTAGGATCCTCTCGTTCATATTAATCCAAGACCTGCTGCCTTGCGGATTTTATTCATTGTTCACTCTTATTGTCAATACCTACAATCCAGCAGAATAAGTCTAATTGTTCTTTTATAAGGCAACCAATCTAATATTTAAAGAGAGATAATAATCATATTTATGTAGTGCTTTAAGGTTTTTACCTAGTTTTTTTCACAGCAAAGGTGCTACAGAATCACTTTCTAAGCTTTGAGTCTCCTTAACCCCTCCCCAGACACAAATCCTCTTTTTCCTATATGGAAACTATGGAGGTCTCAGAATTTTACTATTTTAATGCATTTTCTGTTATTGCTCCCTAACACTGAGTTATCAGTATATGGGAGGTCACTTGGTCCCAGAACTTCACCTAAGTCATGGAGTACCACGGAAGTGCAACCACTTTCTCCTCATCCTGTACTTACTTTTCTAATAACCCTTTATATTAGGACTCAATCACAACTGATTTCAAAGCTCCTGAATGTCTCTTGAGAGAGTTGAACATGATTCAAAAGAGGTAAAAAGTAAAGAGGGAGGTATCTAAAACAACTCTACATTTGCAAAGGGATTGGTACAGTGGGATCAAATTTTTAAAGGTCATGTCCCAAGAAAGGATGTGAAGGCACACAAACAGGGGCAAATAACAATCTTTTTTAAAAAAAAGTCATAGACCTTTAAATATATCGCTAGAAAACAAAAGGCCATTATGAACCTAGACTTAAGAAAAATGTCAAGAAAAAAAGTGACTTTTAGGGAAAGGAAAAGAAAAAGAAAAGAAAAGGTCTATCACTTGGGTTGATGGGAAGATGGTCAAAGATGACAGAAAGCAAAATTATTACATATCAGTTTTGCTTCTGTCTTTCTTATGAAATAGTCAAAGGATTTTGGGCTACAGGAAACCTGAGGTTTTTATTCTAATTAAGCCCCCTCATCTTACAATACCCTAGGAATAGTAGGGGCCTTCACGTCACTGGCCCTCCTTCCAATTTTGCCTTTGCAATCACCATAGGTGATAGCAACCCCTATGGTGAAGGCCTTCTCCACCATTCCACCCTCCACAGTAAACTACCAACTTTGGAAAGTCAGGTTGCTAACACAGAGGCCAGTATTTTATCCATGCAAATCAGCATCTCAGTGTGAGTATTATTAACCTATTTTAAAGGTGAGGAACCCCAAATTCAATTAAGTTATATTATTTAAAGTATATAGAAGAGATGAGGATTTGAATAAAAGTTTTCTGCCTCCAAATTGAGATGTTTCCATTTTACCATATTGTCATTCCACTGACAGAGAAATCTGCCCCCAACTAGCTGGCCAAAAATATGCATGTATTTTTGTCTCTATCTAAAGCATCAAACCATAGGATCAAAATTTCTGTGAAATTTATTTCACTCCTAACCACACCTTTAGTGCCTTGAATGTTGAACCAAATTTTGTCACAGGCTTCAATATATTAAGCAAATCTTTCTGTCCCAATATCCATTTTGAAAAACAGAAAGACTATTGTCTATAAACAAATAAAATCCACCACCAACCAAAAAAAAAAATAGAGTATCACTAATAATGTGCATGCCAACCCAAACTCAATGAAAACAATCACTCTAGTTGCTCATTTCCACTATCAAAGTACTACTAGGATTTACTTTCTGGGGAATTGGAAGGGAAATTTTATTTTATACTGACTAAAGAGCCTCATGAATTCGGTAAACCCTTAACTACATCCAATCTTCTCAGACCCCCTTTCATTTAGTTCACGGATGTTGGCATCAATTGAACAATATTCTGACCTTTTTTAAAGGGCAAATATAATACTACATCAGCCTGGTTTGCTGAACTTTAGACTCCTCTGAATTGGAGAGTGTTTGGGAGCTCCTGGGTAGATTTCATATATAATGTCATGGCAGAATTAATGATTCATTTCTTGCAGGAATTACAAATCTTTCCATTAAAGCAAGCTAAAAAAAATACCACTTAAGCTTGAGAGTTCAGGCCTATTGTTGAATCAGCAAACCTCGGGAAAAGTGGAGTTGGGTTATGAGGAGGTACAAGGGAGGGAGGGAGGGAGCAATGATTAGATCAAAAATAATATGCAGTTAATGGTATGCTGTTCAACATTTTAGAAATGGAGACGAGAACTTGTCCTGGGCCCAAATGTGAATTGGATAAAGTTTGCCATCATTCCTGAACTTAATTTTCAGCACTGTGCAAACAGGTGCCTACCCCTAAGGACCTCATTTTCAAGGGTCTACCCTTTCTGGTCAAGAGCACCTGGGCATTCAGAGCTTTGTCCCTCCAGTACACGACTATTTATTGAACTTTGGCTATCATTTATTTCATTATACCAAAGCTGCTTCTTTCTATTCACACAGCTATCACTTTAAAGAAGGCTCTATCATCTCTTGCTTGGATTATGGTAAGAACCTTTGAATTGATCTTCCTCCCTTATGTTTCTCTCTTTTTTAATTCAATTGTCAAAAAGATGCCAAAGTGATTTTCATAGTGCATACATCCTTCTGTCACCTTCATATATAATAAACACCAATGATTCCCTATTATCTCTATCATTAAATATAAATTTCTCTATCTACCTTTGAAAGTCCTTTACAACCTAGCTACAACCTAGCTACAACCTACCTGTCCAGGCTTTGTATACATTACTCCCCTTCTCACACTCCACAGTCCAGTCAAGCTGGCTGTCTTAGTTTTCTTCCAATGTGACACTTCATCTTTAATCTGAACTGTTTATATTTCTCCTGTATGCAATAATTGTCCTTCAGGCCCAGAATGCAATTCCTTCTCACTGTGACTCTTAAAAGTTTTTGTTGCCCTTATAACTTATTTCAGTTACCAGCTTTGATATAAATCCTTTCCTATTTACCCCCTCCTAAAATCTATGTCTTGTCCTTGAAAATTCCCTTGTATATATCTTTTTTTCCAATTTTAAATGTAAGTATTGTCTTTTCTAGTAGAATGTAAGCTCCTTGAGGTCAGAGATATTTATCTTTTTTGTCTTTGTATCCCCAGTACCTACAATATAGTAGACATTTAAATGTTTGTTTGATTGATGGTCCTAGGATCACTGAAAATCAATTCAATTTAAGATGTTTTGTCTTGGAGTTCTGGGAAGATGTTCTGGGAGAAATTCAGGTCAGAAAATTTGAAACTTTCCAGATTCCCCCCACAAACAAGATAAAATAGCACCTCAGGGTAAACATAGAGCAGTAAAAATAAACAATTAGGGTAGAACAGTCCTTCTTGGACAATCACAGAAATTCTGAAGAAAAATCCCAGGACCAAGGTTTGGTGCCTGTGAAGAGTAAAGACCTTCTGGATTGTTCAACTGAAACAGCAAACACAAGCCCTGGGGCTAGATGGATTGGGAGGTAGGCTCAGGCCTAGCCACAGAAACTTTCACCTCCCAGAGTGGGAAGTTGGGCATCTGACCTGGGAAAGACTGAGGAGGACCTCTGCTTATATGAGAGGTGAGAGTCAACTGTGCTGCCAAGATGTGGTCCTGGGCAAGAAGGAACCAGCACACCTGGTGGGTGCAGAAGCATCAGGGCAGAGATACTACTGACATGGGGGCACTTACAGGAGAGCAGAGTTCTTGGTTTTGGTTCCAGGCTAGAACGGAGAACTGAAGGAGGATCTGAGACCAGAGACACTATCCCCCATAAACCAAGACTAGAGCTGATTACAAAAAACTAGTGGCTAAAAATAAAAAATAAAATAAAAAATGAGTAGGCAAAGGAGAAAGAATATAACCATAGAAAGTTACTATGGGAATAGAGAAGATTGGAGTTCATCTTCAGAGAAGGATACTGAAGTAAAAAAAAAAAAAAAAAGCCTGTCCTATCCCAAAGAGTAAAATGGAATGGTCACCTGCCCAAAAAGAATTCATAGTAGGCTTTAAAAAGAATTTTAAAATCAAATGAAAAAAATTTAAGAAAAGTAAAATAAAGAAAGAGCAATCCAATAAAAACAAGAAAATTATTAAAAGAAAGTCAAGCAATTAGAAAAGACAATCTAGAATCTTAAGGAAGAAAATGACTCCTTAAAAATTAGAATTGGGCAAGGGGAAGCCAGCAAAATCATATGAGATCAAGAAATAATAAAACAAAATAGAATGAATGAAAAAATAGAAAGAAATGTGAAACATAAGAAAAACAACTCAACTGGACAACAGATCAAGGAGGAAAAAAAACATAAGAATAATCAAACTACCTGAAAGGTATGGTCAAAAATAAAAGAACCTTGATACAATAATACAAGAAATAATTGGGGCAGCTAGGTGGCACAGTAAGAGCGCCTGCCGGGATGACCCAAGATCGGTTTTGGCCTCAGAAAATGAACACCCACACATAAATAATGACTGGCCGAGTAACCTTGAGCAAGTTACTTAACTCCAATTGCTTAAAAAGAAAGAAAGAATTAAATTGTCCTGAAGCATTACAAGGAAAGAAAGTAGAAATAGAAAAAAAAAATCCAGCAATCATTACCTGAAAGAGATCCTGTGAAGAAAACTCATAGTAATATTGTAGGAATATTAAAAGCAACAAGAGAGAGAAACCGCCGAATTCGGGCCTTGTGCAGTGAGCTGGCGAGGTGCAGTCCATCCCTTAGGATTCCTGCCCTGCCGAGTATCTGTCTGAAGAGCTGGGTCCCATATTATTGGGTCAGATAAGAGCATCCTGAAGTTAGCCTTTTATGTAGACAAATTTTTAAGAGATAAAGTGAAGAAGGTGAAAGAGAGCCAGCCAGTCGTGTTTTGAAGATACCTTGGCCGGAACAAGGCACAACTGAGCATCGTCATGCCCAAGTTTTATTGTGATTACTGCGATACTTAACCTCACTCACGATTCTCCATCTGTGAGGAAGACACACTGCAGTGGAAGCACAAAGAGAATGTGAGAGACTATTATCAAAAATGGATGGAAGAACAAGCCCAGAGCCTGATTGATAAAACAACCACTGCATTTCAACAAGGAAGAATTCCTCCCAACCTGTTCTCTGCTCCTCCACTAGGAGGGCCTATGATCCCACCCCCTCACCCTAGCATGATGGGGCCCCCCCCTCCTGGAATGATGCCCGTGGGGCCTCCTCCTGGAATGAGGATGCCCATGGGAGGCCATATGCCTATGATGCCTGGTCCTCCAATGATGAGGCCCCTTCCTCATCCTATGATGGTGCCCACTCGCCCAGCAATGCCCAGACCAGACAGATAAAATGGAAAGAATATAAAGAAACCCATTTCTCAGTTTTCTATTCTTTGTTCTATTCCACCAGAACATCATGGTGCTGGGTCTCAAACATGGGTTTCCCCCCCCCCCTTCCCCTTTTAAAATGTTGGCAGCACTCTTTTACATCACTGTCACTTTCCCATGATTCCCCTCTCCCCCTCAGTATATCCCTCCCTCCCTCATTGTATCCTTCCCTTTTCAGTGTATCCCTCCCCTGTGATAAAGAAGTACAGTGAAAAAAAAAATCAACATATTGGATGCGTCTAAAATTTATTCCTCGTTCTGTACCTATAGTTTAACATCTCTCTGCCAAAGGGAAGGAAACATACTTTACCAGTCTTCCTGAAGTCTATTGGCATTAGTATTCCTTTATATTGTGGTGGTATCAATTGCTGTCTTGTTTCTGTTTACTTTCCCCCCCCCATTAGTACATACAAACATTTCCAATTTTATCTTGTGATTTCATATTCATTTCTTGTAGCACATGCTTTCATATCCATGTTCATTTGATGTCTCTCAATTGATGGGTATTGTTGGCTTGCAGTTCTTTGCTCCTACAAAAAGTGCTGCTATAAATACTTTCCCTCTATCTTTGCCCTTCCTGGGTTATATGCCAATAGTGGTATCACTGAGTCAAAAAAAAAAAAAAAGCAACAAGAGAAAAAACAACAACTTAAATACGATGGCATTACACTTAGAATCACACAATACCTAGTAGTAGAGATACTAGAGGACCACAGGTCTTGGAACACTATATATTGAAGAATAAAATACTGGGGCTCTGGCTGATAATATCATACCCAGCAAAGTTCAGCATAATCCTGAATGAAAAACAATATGACATTTGTTTAACAGTCAAATTTTGAAGACTTTGTTAAAAAAAACAGCACTGAACTGAATAGAAGATTTGACATACAAGTACATTCCTAAGATTGATTAAAAGGGATTCAATAAGAACAGACCACTTCATTCATATATATAAACAAACATATACATTTATACACATATATGTATATATACATACATATACACATATATAATATAAAATTTGTCTAAGATTGTCATTACTAATTGAGTAATTCTTAAGAAAGATTGGGGTTAGATCTCAATATGATATGGCTTTAAAAAATAAAAACCATTTAGGAACAGCTAAAAAGAGTAATTATTTTATACAAATGAGGTGCAAGAAGAAGAATCAAAACAGAAGAATTAGATGGCAAAGGAGGGCTAGTAGTTCTGGTAACCTATTTTCATCAGGAATGGGTTTAAGAGGGAAAAATACATATATATCTAGAAGAGCATGAAAGTCTTCTAAATTCAGAAGAAATAAAATGATAAGGAGATAGGGAGGAGGGAGAGGAAAAGGGAAGGATCTCTAGAAGGAAAAGTGAGGGATTAGGTTATGAGAGGCTATAGAAGGGAGCTTAGATTTATGGGAATGGGAGAATAGGGGAGGGATCCTTGGAGGGTAGTAGGCTAAATAATAGGAGGGTAAAGTCACAGGTAGAAGTAAAGTAGAGGAGTCAGGAAGGATGGAAAACAAGAGATATGTACAAACATGAAAACAAAGATCAGTAGAATTTGTTAGGGAAACTATATATACATATATGTATGTAGATATGTGTATATATGTATATGTGTATGTATCTATATCTATATCTATATAGAAATATATCCACCCTTATTTGTAGCCTTCTGGGGGGTGGGGGGGCAAAAAAGAACAAGTAAAATGAGCATAGAAGAGAACAAAAGAAAACTTACAAGGGAGCAAAGGAAAGATGGATAGTTCTCTACACAACATGTAGTATTTGTCATATAGGCTTTCTTGAAATGAAAATTTATCATTACATATTTTGAATCCTCTCTTATGTTCTGCTATGCACATGACATGCTTTTTTTACATTTTCTTCCTTTGTATTTAATTTCCAATATTCAAGTTTATGATGGTTTTTTTTCCCTTTTTGCTGTTCTGTATTTATGTTCTGGTATTTTGAGTTTAAAAGAGAATTAAATAAGAAAAAGAATAGATGATCTCCAACAAGATGAATCTGACTTCGGGTCTTATTTGCCAGATGATATGGACTTGCAAGGAATTTTTTAAACAGTGAAGAGTCAAAGTAGAATGTTAAAAATGTTTTTAAAATGCCTATAAAGTGGCACCACAAACTGAAACATGTCCTGAATCTTAAGTTTCAACCTCTCAGAATATAATAGGAAAGTGTTAGTTCTGCTTCTTATTAAATAGTTTCTTTTAATGAGCTCTTTTGAGTCTTTCAAGTTAGCAAATCTTCTGTGTGGTAAGGAAATAAATAGCTATCCTATATCTTATTTACTCTTTATATTGAGTTATTTTGTTTGTCTTCCTCTTGTGTGACATCTTATACATAATAAAATAATGAAATAAATTTCCCTAGGGCTCAGGGGAGGGCACTTGAAGTGGTAAAGAGTATGATACAAAGAGCTTAGCCTCTTTGGAGGCCAGGTTGCATAGGAACTGAACTCAGGTTAGTGTGCATTGGTTCAGAGCTAAGAGGGGCCCTTTAATGGAAAGAGAGATTGCTATAATTCCCTTTGTCTCAGGAGAAACAAGTTTGGTATTGCTACATAAAAAGGATATAATCAACCTTGGTTCTAGCATATCTCTGTCATTAATGATCTTCCAGTCATAGATCCTGGATCTTAAAAAAAATCTTGGATTGGATGATTTCTAATTCTGCTTTTCATGCAAAAATTCTTTGAACTTATGTTTTTTTAAGTCTTGTAGCAATTTTGAAAAAGAAGCTGTGAGGTTCAGGGTAAGGTATTTGGGGGGGGAGGGTCTTAAAATGTTTCTATTTTTCTGAACTCACTTCTATCCTGTACTATGGGTTCCTTCAAGACTTTTCAAATAGGTTTTGTGATTTTAGAGATTACAGAAAATACTAAGACTTCTTTCCTTGAAACTATTGTCCTGTCTATACCTTAAATTTTCCCCACAGGCTTTTATTGCCTTAGTTTAAGATTCTGAAACATTTTCGAAGTCCAGATCAGACATCTTTGGTCAATCATTTGAACTTAGGTGTAAAGGAAGGTTTGGATGTGAAAGTAGGCTTATTATTATTAACATTAACATCATTATTATTATTAAGAATGGAGAAGTTGTTACTAAGTATTCCAGTAAGACTTCAAGCAGAAAGGGAAAAGGAGCACAAAATAGAAAAGCTGGATCATGAAAGACAATCTTCCCTAACCATATATTTCCCCCCCATTACTGACCCTATTTTTCATGTATACAACCAGCATTGAAGGTTGGACTCCTTAACTGTGAGTGCCCAGGTCGTCTGAACTTGGTAAATTAGAACACTGAGAACAACTTCAAAGAAAGAGGAAATGGGGGTGGGGGTGAGAGGGGAATGGCTATGGATGGCATCGGCCTTCAGAATAAGGCAAATAGTCACTATGTTTTTTTTCCAGTTACACAGCTAGAAAAAGGGTAAAATAATGAGATTTGGTCTTAAAGGTCTCCATAAAACCTGAAATGAAGCTCCACTTTATAGACCAATTACAACTCCAAACCCTTACACCAATCTCAATAGATCTTCCAGCTATTTATTTTATCTATCCATCTCCTCCTGCATCTTTCTTTATGTACAGTGTTAGTGCTGTACCTAAAAGGATTTCTCCTTCTTCCTTGAAGATTCTTGTTACCATCATTATATTGTTATTGTTCTTCATAGAAAAAAGCATGAAATTATGGAATCTCATAGATGGAAGGGGAAACTAATTGGTCATCTGGTCTAGTCTATATCTGAATAGAAATCTTTTCTAAAAACAATCTCACTTCCATTTGAAAATATCCAAAGCCTCAAACATAATTACCAGGGTCATTCACCAACAGAGGAACAGACAACTGATACGAACATTTCAAAAAGAAGTACACACTATGAACCATATTTTTAAAAGTTACAAAATGCTAATAATAAAAATGTGAATTGATTATTACTGAGATTTTATCTCATAATCATCAAATTAACAAAGATGGTAAAGAGAGCAATAGTCAATGTTAGAGGGCTTTTATAAAGACAGACACAAATATGCTGTGGATGAAACTAAAAAAATGTCCAAACATTCTGAAAAAAATTATTTGGAAATATGTGAGAAATGTCACTAAACTATTTCCATTGGAATATATCCCAAAGAGTTTAAATTCATTGGTAAAGATCCTATGTCTGCAGCTGTAATTTTATTGCTATGGGGAACTTTGAATAAGGGAACTCTTTCTACCAATACATATCACCGATTTTCTATAACTTTATACTTTTACAGGGTCATCTGGTGGGAAAAAAAATGACATAGGAAATGACCCAGGGCTAGGCACCCAGACTAGACTTGAAGCAGCACTTAAGACTTCGTCTTTGTAACTCCAAGTCTGGCTTTTTCCCCACTATACTACATTGTCTCTCGAGGTCTCATATACTGAAACATATTAATAGCAGCACTTATGTTTTATGAAAAACACCACCACCAAGAATTAAAATGTGACCCTAAATTGGGAAATGATTGAATAAATTATGGTATATCAACTTAATGAAATATGTAAGAGATGGCATATTGGAGAAATTCCAGGGAACTAGAGAAGATTATGAATTGATGTAGACTGAAGAAAGAATAAGGAAAACATTATCTACAATGACCACAACAATGTAAAAAAAAACAGACAGTGAAAAATATCAGAATTTAGATCAATGTAATTTCTACCTTGACTCCAAGTGACTCTTGATGAATCATGTTTCTCCATTCTAAATGGAATAATAGTAGTAGACAAGTGTAGAATGCTACATACATAATCAAATATGGTTGATGGATTAGTTTAGTTTGATTAACTGTTGAGGACTGTGTGTGTGTGTGTGTGTGTGTAGGGGGTATTTGGAATTCAGAGTGATAGTTTAAAAAACAATCAATATATGTGTGTATATGTAGCCTTTTCTTATAACACCATTCTCTTTTTGGTCTACTATTCCAAATTATTTCCCTACATTGACCTGGAATTTTCCTCTTCATTGTTTCTATTTCTACAACATCCATGCATTAGTACTAGCTGTACCCTGTAAGGAGGCTCTGTCTTGTACTGCCTAGTAAAATTTACTCCCTTCATGATCTAGTAACTAAATGCCATGGCAGGAATGCACAAAATCAAAGACCAGGGTACCAACTGGATAGGATGGAAAGATAATTTGATGTGATGCCAAAAAGTTATTCTTATATGTAAGTCCACTGGGGATGGATAAGTGAAGAATAAGCAGTGAATCAATTAATATAGTACAATTCCTTAATTCCTTCCCCTAATCTTGTGAAAGAAAAGAGAAGGCAAGCCTTACGTTTAATCATCAATCAGTATTTATTAAGCATATATTATAGGAAAGTCACATTCAGTACTTCATCTAAAAATCATTTATTAAACATCTATTATGTATAATATATAAAGGGTATACCACTAGATTTGGTGAAAACAACAAAGATAGAAAGCTACACAGGGCCTTGTCTTCAAGGAATTTACAATCTATCAGATAGAATAAAATATAAACCCAAATAATAATAATAATAATAAAATGCACTGTATAGGCAGAGGCAAAAAAGCAAAATGGAGTACCTGGAGAATTATTTGGGGAGAGAGAGCGAGAGAAGAGAGAGAGACAGAAGGGGACAGGAACAGGGAGGAGCATGAGGAGGAGGAGGAGGAGGAGAGAAAGAGAGAGATATCATTTCAAGTTGAGAGGAACACAGAAATTTTCATATGATGCTGTTACCTGAATTGAGCAATAAATTAAGATAATCATTTCAAAAGGAGATGGAAGGGGGATGTATTATAGGACTTTGTGGGGGAATGAAGGAGATAGAGTGTGGTGTAGAATACTGAAAGAACTGATAGTTTAGTTTGACCAAAACATAGTGTGTAAAGAGAAGCAGCATGACAAAAGGCTGGAAAGGGAGGTGGGAGCAGAAGTGTATTGCTCAATTCCCCTCAACCTCTTTGCTACCACTGAAATAGGTTCAGAATTTTTCTGCCACTATTTGGTGGGTGTTTCTGCTTCTTCACAGTCAACAGTAGCTCAATACCACTAAGACCTGCTTTAAAAGGGAAGCATGGAGCAGTAGAAAGAATGCTGGACTCTGATTAAGGAGAGACTTGGATGTTAATACTAGTCATATGACCATCTGGGGGAAATTGGCTTAATTTATCTGAGCTTGTTTCTTCATCTTTAAAGTTCATCTGTACAACACTAACTATAGCAGCTCCTTTGCAAGGTGGTTATAAAGCACTTTATGTTATCCAGATACTACAGAGAAAATGGTGGTGGAAAGCAAGTACTCACTTGAACTTTCCCATAAATTCCTTCATATATCTCTAAAAAAGTGAATCTGAACAAATTTTGGAGTGGCAGAATCCACTAGGAAACAGAGTATGGCAGATTTCCAACCCAGAACAAGCCAGAAAATCAACAGAAAGGATTTGTTGCACCAGGCCACCAGGCAGGGGGAATGCAAAATGCAGAGCTCCCAGGCCATACCAATACCCACCCAACCATAGGAGAGCAGGCGTGGGCCCTGGTGGACTAAATCATCCACAGCAGTGATGATTTCCAAACGTCCCTCCACAGGGCAGGGGACTGTTGGAGCTGGGTGAGAGGCAAGTTCAGGGCCTGTGGCAGTATTTGTTCCTGGGTTATCAGCCCACAGACTAAATGTTTGAAAGTCACCTACCCAAACTTCTGAGAGCCAAGATGGCAGAGTAAACCATAAGTGTTCTTACCCCTACCTTGTTGACCTTGAAAAACCCAGAGAATGTTGCCCCAAGAAAAATCCTGTGCCTCAGAAGCAGAGACCCACTTTAAAATCCAGGAAAGTGGCAATCACAATGGACAAAAAGCAAATTTTAAAAGCAAAGACCATAGAATCCTACTATGGAGATAGGGAAGATCAAAATACAAATTCAGAAGAGGACAGCATTGACATTATACCCACATCTGAAACATCAAAAGGGAATATGAACTGCTCTCAAATCCAAAAAGCATCCTTGGAAGAGCCCAAGAAGCATCTTAAAATACAAATCAGAGAGGTAGAAGAAAAACTGACCAATATCTAAAAATGCAATTGGAAAAATGGAAAAAAAAATCACTGAAGAGAACAACTCCTTAAAAAGTCCAATTGAACAATTGAATAAGGAGGTACAAAACCTAACTGGAGAAAATAAATATTGAAAAGGAAAAAAATGGCCAAGTGTAAAAGGAGGTACAAAAACTAACTGAAGAAAACAATTCATTAAAAATTAGAATTGGACAAATAGAAGCTAATGACTCTATTAGACATCAAGAATCAGTCAAACAAAATCTAAAGAATGAAACAAAAATAGAAGAAAATGTAAAATATCTCACTGGAAAAGTAACTGACCTGGAAAATAGATCCAGGAGTGATAATCTAAGAATTATTGCTCTACCAGAAAGGCATGATAGAAAAAAAGAGCCTGGACAGTATCTTTCAAGAAATCATCAAGCAAAACTGCCCAAAGTTCCTAGAACTAGAGGGTAAAATCATCGTCAAAAGAATTCACTGATCACCTCCTGAAAAATATCTCAAATTAAAAACACCAAGGAATATTGTAGCCAAATTCCAGAATTACCAGTTCAAGGAGAAAATAATACAAGCAGCCAGAAAAAAACAATACAAATATCGTGGAACTACAGGCAGGATCAAACAGGACATTGCAGCTTCTACATTAAAAAATCAGAGGGAGTCCCCAGATCAAGGAGAAAATACTACAAGCAGCCAGGAAGAAACAATTTCAATATTGTGCAAACACAATCAGAATAGCCCAGGACCTAGCAGCTTCTACACTGAGGGATCGAAGGGCATGGAATATGATATTCCAGAGGGCAAAAGAACTGGGAATGAACCCAAGGGTCACCTACCCAGCAAAACTGAGTATTTTGTTTCAGGGGAAAATATGGTCATTCAGTGGAATAGAGGACTTTCAAGCATTCTTGAGGAAAAAACCAGAATTGAATAGAAAATTTGACATCCAGACACAAGAAGCAAGAGATGCCTGAGAAGGTAATCAGGGAAAAGAAATCAAAAGGAACTTATCAAAGTTGAACTATTTACATTCCTATATGGAAAAGCAATAACTGTGACTGATGATATCTTTCTCACTATGAAAATAATGGAAGAAGGGTGTGTGGTCATATGAATACATATGTGAATGTGTGTGTATATGGTTACAGTTATATATGGATAGAGGGCATAGGTTGAATTTGTTGGGAAGGGAGAATACTCAAGGGATGAAATTATGAGGTGAGAGAGGAAAGTAGCAAGAGGAGATGGGGAGAGATAGGGTAGGGTAAACTATCCCATGTAGAAGAAGCAAGGGGAAGTGGTTGCAAAGGAGGGGGAGAATAAGGAAGGCTAAAAAGGCAAAACCACATTCACATTGAATTTGGTTCAGGGAGAAAATGACATACATACTAAATGGGATATCTCAACCTGCAGCAGGATAGGGGGAAGGGGGATGAGAGGAGGGATGATGGATGGGAGGGCATCCTTGGGGTGAGGGGAGGTTGGAAGTACCCACTATAGAAGAGGGACAGGATCATGTAGGGAATGGACCAGGTGGGGGGTAGGATGAATGGGAGGGAATTATAAGCAGCCTTGTACAATATATCTACTATGATAATGTTTTGCATAGCTAGACATGTACAACATATACTGAATTACTTATCTTCCAAGAAGGAATGGGTGACAAGGGAGGAAGGAAATGGATCTGAAATTCGAGGTCGTAACATTAAATGTTTCAAATATATATAAATACTATTATTAATACTCTTTTGCTTGTAATAGGGAGATAAGATGTGCAGGCATTGGAACACAAAGATTCACCTTCCTCTAGTGGAAGGGTCGATGGGGGTATGGGAGAGGGTATGGGAGAGAGCAGATTGGAGGAGGTGATGTCTTGTGGGACTGCTGTTCTGGGAGGTTGGGTGGGGGAATAATGGGGGGAAAATGATTGTAGCTCAAAATCTGGCGGAAGTGAATGATGTAAAACAGAAGTTAATAAAGCATTTGTTTAAAAAAAATCAGAGGGATTGGAATATGATATTTCATAAGGTAAAGGAACTTGGACTACAACCAAGGATCAACTACCCAGCAAAACTGAGCATAATTTTTCAGGCAAGGAGATGGACATCCAATGAAACAAGGGACTTCCAGACCTTCCTGATGAAAAGGCCAGAGCTTAATGGAAAATTTGATCATCAAATACAAGAATCAAGAGAAACATAAAAAGGTAAACAAGAAAAGAAAATTTTGTTATTCAATAAGAGCAAATTGTTTACATCCCTATGTAGGAGGAAGATACTTGTTAATCTTGAGAACTGTATATTTATTACAAGAATTAAAAGGAATATAATAGATAGAGGGTCTTGGTATAAATTAAAATATGATAATTTAAAAACCCAATTAAGGGGTGCAAAGGGATTTTAATGAGAGAAGAGGAAAGGAGAAGGCAGAAAAGGGTAAATCACATCAAATTAAGAGGTACAATATGATAGTACAGGAAAAGAATGGATGGAGATGACCATTGTTTGAGCTTTACTCTCATCAGTTCAAGGAGGGAAGAACATACTCCATTAAGTATAGGAATCAAACTTGCCCTACAGGTAATAGGAGAGGAAAGGGGAAAGAAAAGGGAGGGGGGCTGATAGAAGAAAGGGAAGACTGAGGGAGGTGGCAATCAAAAGCAACATTCTTTTGAGGAGGGGAAGGGAGAAAGGAAAATTAAAATCATAAATGGGGGGAATAGGATGCCAAGAAAGACACAGATAGTGATCATAACCATAAATGTGAATAGCATGAACTCTCCCATAAAATGGAGGTGTATATTAGAATGGATTAAAAACCATAACACTACAATATGTTGTTTACAAGAATCACATTTGAAACAGGAGGATACATACAAGGTAAAAGAAAAAGGCTGGAGTAGAATATATTATGCTTCAGCTGAAGTAAAAAAAAAGAAATTGGGTTAAACAATCCTAATCTCAGAAAAAGCAAAAGCAAAAATAGATCTAAATCAAAAGAAACAAGGAAGAAAACTATATCCTGCTAAAAGGCACCATAGACAATGAAGTAATATATGCACCAAGTGGTATAGTGTCCAAAAGAGAAGTTAAGGGAGTTAGAAGAAGAAATAGATAGCAAAACTATACTAGTGGGGGACCTCAACCTCCCCTCTGAATTTAATCAATCTAATGTCAAAATAAACAAGAAAGAAGTTAAGGAGGTGAAGAGAATTTATCATAAGAATAATGTATTTTAATCAGGTAGGATTTGTACAAGGAATGTAGGGCTGGTTCAATATTTGGAAAATTTTCAGCATAATTGATCATGTCAACAACAAAAGTAATGGAAACCATATTATTATTTCAATAGAAGCAGAAAAAGCTTTTGACAAAATATAACACCCATTTCTATTGAAAAGACTGTAGAGCATAGGAAGAAATGGAACCTTCCTTAAACTGATAAGTAGCATCTACCTAAAATCATCAGCAAACAGGATGCTTGTATAATGGGGATAAGTGAGATGCATTTCCAATAAGATTGGGGGGTGAAACAAGGATGTCCATTATCACCACTGTTATATAGCTAAATGGCAGGTATAACAACACAGGGGACATCTTTCAACATAGACTCAATTACATAAAACAGAGATTTTCTCATGTCTAGGATAATGTAATAGTTTCAGTAGGAAGTCAGAATTTTTCAGAACAGAGGCCACAAAAGGAGGTGGCAGTGACCATGACTTTTGCTTGCTCGGGAATGAAGAAAATCAGGCAT
Organism: Gymnobelideus leadbeateri; assembly: GCA_011680675.1. NCBI lineage: Eukaryota > Metazoa > Chordata > Mammalia > Diprotodontia > Petauridae > Gymnobelideus > Gymnobelideus leadbeateri. Next base: position 146,068 of record WOXC01004177.1, read on the forward strand.
ATCATAGCCCCAAATAAAACTTAAACTGTCTAGCAGAGAAAACAAATGAAAGACCTTGAGATGAGGATCTCTAAGAAGAATAAGCATACAAGCCATCTCCATCCTGTCCAAGAAATTAGACCTGCTAAAAGCCTTATGGAAAATGTCAATAAAAAAGTAATTTGGCAATTCTAGCATGAATCAGTTCTTGCAAGAGGCAAAAGGCAGAAGGAAGAAGCTCTGACCTTCACCCTACTGGGATAAAGTCTAGAGACCTAGCTTGCCTACCTGATTCTATGGAATCTGAAAACTCTAGATATCCTTGTCTAATTGTGAATATACATGTAGTTAGAATTTTATTAGGGAAGAAGAGTTAGGTTTCTACTTGGGCAAGTATGAGCCCCTTTCCACCAAAGAAATTACAGACTCTCAGACTTGGCTTATTTTTTTCCTCTTGACCAAAGCAGAACATCATCTGAAGCTTACAGGAAAGCAGTATTCAGGACACCTGAAGGTCAGCCTGTCTGGGGAGGAAACTACTTTCAAATTTTTCCCAATGCTCATGAAAGTTAGGCTACATAAGGAAATGTCACTGTTTTCTGGGGCTTTTAATCTTAATATTGGTCATCTTGGTCCAGGAAGAGGCATTCTAAGAGAGAAACTACATCAAGTTCAATTATGGGGCAGAATAATCTTGGGGGCAAAGGACTTGGATTCAGATCATGATTTTGTTGCTAACTACCTCTATGACGAGGAAATTTGCTCAACTCTCTAAGTTTCAATTTCTTCTGAGGCAGATTAAGGGAGTTAGGCTAGATGGCCTCTAAGTCACCTTCCAGATCTAAATCAATGACCTATGAAGTTTATGGAATGAAAGGAGATCCTTAATTCAGTCTTGATTTTCTATCCCTATTCAACCTCATATTTTATTTAATGAATAGATGGTAGTTCTTAACAAAAAGTAAACTATTCTGGGGTTCTAATAGAATTTAAGCTCCATAGCTGTCAATGCTATTATAATCTAACCCCTATTCCCCAAACTATATTACATTGAAAGAGAAAAAAAAAATGTGGCCAGAATAAAGAAGGTAATAATTTCATTATATTCTCTACTAGCCAGACCCGATTTTTAGAAATGTGATTAGCTTTGGATATCACATATAAGGAAGGATGTACACTAACTGAAGTAAGTCTGGAGGAGGGTCACTAGGATTAAAACAAGCTATTGAATTAAAATTTAGGAAACACTGGGGGGCAGAGCCAAGATGGCGGAGTAGTAACAGCATTTGCCCACAGCTCCTGCTCCCACCACTTTGAAATTTATATAAAAGGGGACTCTGAACAAAATCTGGAGCTCCAAAACCCATAAAATGACACTGAGAAGCTAACCTCCCACTAAGGACAGCCCAGCAGCCCAGCAGGTAGCAGCCATCACAGCGCTCTGGGAGCCGAGCCCAGGACCACAAGAGTCAGAGGTTTTAGCCCTAGGGCAGCTGGACCAGCAGCCAGCTGGAGAGACTCCAGAACATCAGCAGCTGTGGCGTTTCCAGAATTATCAACACATAGATGCCTAGGACAAAGTGAGAGGTCAGTGCCCTATGGACTTTGGGACTCGTTGGGAGAGCACAAGGCCTATTTCCTGGGGGGAGAGAAGCCACTGATTAGCCACTACATAGCTGCCATGTAGCAACTTCAGTTCCTGGCCTGCAGATTGTTAGGGGACCAGGCAATCAGTTTGGGGGGTAATCGCTCTTGCTTTAACCTCCCTGGATCTGGATTGTGGTCTGGGGTGGAGGTCTTGGGGTGTGTGACCAGCTTGCCAGAGCATGTGGGGGATTCAGAGAGGGCACCCAATTAATACCTCCATCAACTGAGAAAATCCCAGCATTTGGGACAGAAGCTCCCTTGTCTGGTGGCAGAGTCCTACTGTGGCAACAAGCCCAAAAGTCAAGTAATTGAGTGGCAATATGCCTAGGCAAAGGAAACAAAATAAACAGAAAAATTCAACATTAGATACCTAATTTGGGGAGGGAAATGACCAAAGCATGGAACAGGAGAAGGATTGGGAGGTCAGAAGTCCTTCACCAAAAGCCCCAAGTGAAAATACAAGTGGTTACAGGCCATAGAGGACCTTAAGGAGGATTTTAAAAACTAAATAAGAGAAGAGGAGGAAAAATTGGAAAGAGAAATGAGAAGGATGCAGGAAATGTATGAAATGAGAGTCAACTGCCTGACTGAGAAAAATAACACCTTAAAAAATAGACTAACTCAAATGGCAAAAGAGGCTCAAAAGGGCAATGAGGAGAAGAAAGCCTTAAAAAGCAGCATTTTGCCAGATGGAAAAAGAATCTCAAAAGCTCACTGAGGAGAATCATTCCTTCAGAATTAGACTGGAGCAAATGGAAGCTAATGACTTTATGAGAAATCAAGATGCTGTTAAGCAGATCCAAACAAATGAAAGAATAGAAGGCAATGTGAAATATCTCATGGAAAAAACCACTGACCTGGAAAATAGATCCAGGAGAGATAATTTAAAAATTATTGGACTACCTGAAAGCCATGATCAAAGAAAGAACCTAGAAATCATCCTTCAAGAAATTCTCAAGGAAAATTGCCCTGATGTTTTAGACCCAGAGGGCAAAATAGAGGTTGAAAGAATCTACTGATCACCTCCTGAAAAAGATCCCAAAAAGAAAACTCCTAGCAATATTTTAGCCAGGTTCCAGAATTCCCAGATCAAGGAGAAAATACTACAAGCAGCCAGGAAGAAACAATTTCAATATTGTGCAAACACAGTCATAATAGCATAGGACCTGGCAGCTTCTACACTGAGAAATGGAAGGGCATGGAATATGATATTCCAGAGGGAAAAAGAGCTGGGACTGGACCCAAGGGTCACCTACCCAGCAAAACTGAGTATTTTGTTTCAGGGGAAAATATGGTCACTCAATGGAATAGAGGACTTTCAAGCATTCTTGAGGAAAAAAAAAAAACAGAGTTGAATAGAAAATTTGACATTCAGATACAAGAAGCAAGAGATACTTAAGAAGGTAAACAGGGAAAATAAATCAAAAGGAACTTGTCAAAGTTGAACTATTTACATTCCTATATGGAAAAACAATAACAGTGACTGATAAAACCTTTCTCAGTATGAAAATAATTAAAGAAGGGTACATGGGCATATTAATACATATGTGAATGGGTGTATACATGTTTACAGGTATACATGGCTAGAGAACACAGATTGAATTTGATGGGAAGGGATGATACTTAAGGGGTGAAGTTAAGAGGTGAGAGAGGAATGTGGCAGGAGAAGATGGGGAGAGACAGGGTAGGGTAAATTATCTATAGAAGAGGCAAGGGGAAGTGGTTGGAGGGGAGTGGAAGAACAAGAAGGCAAAAAGGTAAAACCATATTCTCATTGAATTTGGCTCAGGGAGAGAATGACATACATACCAAATGGGATATCTCATCCTGCAGGAGAGTAGGGGGAAGGGGGACGAGAGGGGCGATGATGGAGGGAAGGGCATTCTGGGGCGAGGGGAGGTTGGAGGTATCCACTTTCGAAGAGGGACAAGATTAAAGTAGGGAATGGTCTAGGTCGGGGGTGAGATGAGTGGGAGGGAAATACTAGCAGTCTTTTACAATATATCTACTATGGCAATGTTTTACATAGCTATACATGTACGACACATACTGAATTGCTCATCTACCCAGAGCGAATGGGTGACAAGGGAGAAAGGGAATGGATCTGGAATTCGAAGTTTTAAAATTAAATGTTTCAAATATATACAAATACTATTATTAATACTATTTTGCATGTAATTGGGAGATAAGATGTGCAGGCATTGGGTCACAGAGATTCACCTTGCCCTAATGGTAAAGTCGAAGGGTGTATGGGAGAAGATATGGGAGAGAGCAGATTGGAAGAAGCGATATCTTGTGAGATTGCTATTCTGGGGTGGTGGGTAGGGGGAAAATGGGGGAAAAATTGTAACTCAAAATCTGGCGGAAATGAATGATGTAAACCAGAAGTTAATAAAGCATTTGTTGGGGAAAAAATAAAAGAAATTTTCAAGGAAAATTGCCCTGATATTTTAGAACTAGAAGGCAACATAGATGTTGAAAGAATCCACCAATCACCTCCTGAAAAAGATTCCAAAAAGAAAACTCCTAGGAATATTATAGCCAGGTTCCAGAATTCCCAGATCAAGGAGAGAATATTACAAGCAGCCAGGAAGAAACAATTTGAATACTGTGGAAACACAATCAGGATAGCACAGGATCTGGCATCTTCCACACCAAGGGATGGAAGGGCGTGGAATATGATATTCCAGAAGGCAAAGGAGCTGGGATTAAAACCAAGAATCAACTACCCAGAAAAACTGAGTATCATGTTTCAGGGGAAAATTTGGTCATTCAATGGAATAGAGGACTTTAAAGGATTCTTGATGAAAAAACCAGAGTTGAATAGAAAATTTGACATTCAGATACAAGAAGCAAGAGATGCTTGATAATGTAAACAGGGAAAAGAAATCATACTGAACTTATCAAAGTTGAACTATTTACATTCCTACATGGAAAAACAATAACTGTAAATGAAGAAACTTCTCTCAGTATGAAAATAGTTGAAGAAGGGTATATGGTCATAGGAATACATATGTGAATTTGTATATATATGTTTACAGGTATACATAGATAGAGCACACAGGTCGAATTTAATATAAAGGGATGATCCTTAAAAGGTGAAATTAAGAGGTGAGAGGGGAATATAATGTGAGGAGATAGGGAGAGACAGAATGGGGTAAATTATCTCATATTGAAGAGGCAAAGGAAAATTGTTACAAAGGAGGGGAAAAACAGGAAGGCAAAAAGGCAAAACCTTATTCTCATTGAATTTGGATCAGGGAGAGAATGACATACATAATAAATAGGATATCTCCCCCTACAGGATTGTAGGGGGAAAGGGGATGAGAGGAGGAATGATGGAAGGGAGGGCAGGAGGGAAGGGGGGAGGGAAGCTGGAAGTACCCACTTTTGAAAAGGGACAGGATCAAAGTAGGGAATAGAACAAGTGGGAGGTCAGATAGGAAGGAGGGAAATATAGTCAGTCATTTACAATACATCTACTATGGTCATATTTTGCATAGCTACACATGTACAACCTATATTGAATTGCTTATCTTCCCAGTAAGGGTGGGTGACAAGGGAGGAAGGGAATGAATCTGGAATTCAAAGTTTTAAAATCAAATATTTAAAAATATATTAATACTATTATTAATACTATTTTACATGTAATTGGGAAATAAGATATACAGGCATTGGGGCACAGAGATTCACCTTGCCCTACTGAAAAAGTCGAAGGGGGTATAGGAGAAGATATGGGAGGGAGCAAATGGGGTAAGGGGATATCCTGTGGGACTGCTATTCTGGGGTGGGGCGTAGGGAAAATGGGAAAGAACTATAACTCAGAATCTGATGGAAATGAATGATGTAAACCAGAAGTTAATAAAGCATTTGGAAAAAAAAGAATAATTTGTGAAATATGGGGAATTAATTGCACTTTAAAAGGCTGATAAAATTGTCATGTGCATCTGTAAGGACCAGATTTTTTATTTTGGTCGTATCTTTATACCTACTTCTATATCCTTTTCTAAGATTAGGTTATTTAAGAACTCAATTTGATCTCTTATCAGTTTGGGTATTTTATATTTGTAAAGATATTTCTTTGTCTTTTGTGTTCTCAGTTTTGCTAGCATATAACTATGCATAGTAAGTTCCAATTATATTTTTTATTTCTTCTGGTAAAAAAAAAGGACATACTGATTCCAAAAGTCTAATATCTACTCACTATGTGACAATAATTCTGAACCCCACTTTCCCCATTCATAACACTATAAAATTGGGGTAATAATAATTGGTTTATTATCATTACAAAGTTGTTAGGTTCAAATCCTTAAAAGACCACACAAATGTTAGGTATGCTTAAGCAGAATGGGCATCATGTTATAAAATCAGATAATAATAATGGCATTTATATTGCTTTATCATTCTCAAAACGCTTTACACATATCACTTGATCTTCACAAATGAATACGGTGAAGTAAAGTTACTATTATTCTTCTTTTATAAAAAAGGGTAAATGACTTGCTTTAGGCTACACAGTTAGTGTTTGCTTCATAATAAACTGCAAGGATCTCAAGTACTATCATGGGAAGAAAGGATTAGATCTGTTGCACTTTGCCCCACAAGAAAAAACTAGGATAACAGGTAAACAAGTGTACCCCTAAATTTCAACCAACTTCCCACTTATCCATACAAAGTCAATATTTCCACATCCCCAAAGAAAATGTTAATTCTAAGATCATAGATTAATGGATTTTAATCTGGGAGCAAGCTTATAAGGCATTGAATCCAATGCTTTCATTTTTGTGGAAAAACTAAGGTCCAGAGATATTGAATGCTTTATTTGAAGTCACACAAGTATGAAATAATATTGCTGTGATTTGAACTCAGGTATTCTGACTCAGTGCTTTTCTTTGCTTCTTCCTGTACAATGCTGCCTCCCCAGAGAAATGGAGAAAGAGAAAGTGAGGGCATTGATAGAAATTACCCTTGTCTTTGAGATATTGTTTGGGATGGGGTCTATGGGGGATCCAAGATATATAGAAGATATAATTCCTGCCATCTAGGGGCATGAAGTCTTGCTGAACAGAGGAGATGTAAACACATGAAGCAATTAAAGACCAATACAAAGCAGTATGTAATCAAGTGCAAGACTGTGGAGAGTGTGGTTCATTCCCCAAGTGTTATGGGCCACTGGTTTACCACTCACTTCCTGAATTCTGCTCCATGGCTAGGGGACCTCCTGAGTGGAATATCTGTCAGTTATCATGTGTTATATTTACATGAAAGCTGACCAACCCTGAGTGGATAAAAATGTGTTCTATCTATAGCATCTTAGGTTATTAGTGGAGTTGTGGAAGTGATCTGAATTATTAATGTCTTGATTTCCCTATGGGATAGCACAAACAGATGTTCATTTATGCATATATAAAAAGAATAAAAATGAAAGTGGAACATCAGGAAAACAAGAAGCAAAGAAATCCTCTGATCAGCCCATCCACTGGCCAGTACAATAAGGCTCCATTGCCTGGATTTGATTATTTTTTAAGTGATTTTGTCTCCTGTAGAAGCTGCTTCTACAAATTCACTTGAAAGCCTAAATTAAAGTGTTTTTCCCCTCAAAATTGTTGGTCCCTTTCACACCTGCCAAGTTTACCTCATTTTTAGGGTTTTTTCCCATTTTTTGATGCAAGTACTTTTCAGATATTTGTAGGCCATTTCCACATGTCTGTTAGTCATCACTCCAAGATGTACACTTTAGTTGTTTTCCTTATTTTCAGCTGCTATTTCTGAATCACATTCAGCACTATTACCAAGGGAGGGGTGGTGGAACACAGAGCTCCAATCATTTCAAAGATGGAAACTCAGACTTCATGGGTCAAAATCCAGGTTTAGTCACTTTTTTTTATATTCCAGTACTTCAGTTCACCTAATTTTACACATAGGTCACCACTTCACTTTCTATTTTCTACTACTCAAGTAAAGGTAGGATTTATCCTTTTATGACTCCATTAGTAGTATCTATTTCTCTTCTTTTAAACCTGGGGGAGGCATTTCCCGGAGTCATATCTAAGGATTTTTGTATCTGGAACAAGAGGCAAGAACAGTCTCTGATGAGGTGAACATATGAGAAAGGACAGATATAAAGAGACCTTACGATACTAATGCAAATGGGAGTACATGGGTTCAAAATTATGAATCATTTGGTAACTGCTTAAAAAACATAATCCAAAAAGTATTTTTTAAATTCCTACTTTATACAATGCATTATACCAAGCACTGGGCATACAGAGACAAAAATAATCACGTCCATTAAGGTGTTTATATTCTACTGGATTAGGGTGTGGGTATCATGATGTGTACACCAATAAGTATATATGTTATAAAACAAGAAATAAGATAACATTAATAGTTAGCAGAATCATACAAGGTGGCACATAAACTGAGCCTTGAAAAGAGCTAACTATTCTAAGATGTGAAGGTAAGTAGGAAGGGCCCTAGAAACAAGAGGAGAAGTCAGTGCAAAGGCATGGAGGTGGAAAATGGAATAACAGGTTTGGTGAATAGCAATTAAGCCAGTTTTATTAGAGCATAAGGTGGTGTGGAAAAATAATGTGAAATAAGACCAGAAAGTTAGATTAGGGCCAGATGGAGAAGGATTTTAAGTATCAGGCTTATGAGTTTGTATTTTATCTTAGAAGTAATTACAAATCATGAAAAGCAATGGAAGTGGGGAATAACAGGATCAGGTGTATACTTTTAGAAAATTGTTTTAGGAAGTCTGGTCAGGATAGGATTCAGTGATTTCAATGGTATGTACACTAATTGATCATTAGATAAGGATCCCATATTTAGAAAATAAACAACTAGGTTAGTGTTTTAGATGGTTTAAAAAGTGTGTCATTCTTATACCCTCTTCCCTCCCTTTCTGCTACTACACTGCTCATTAGTGCAAAAGTAAAAGCGGACACACAGGAAATTGACCTTTTTTTGTGGGTTACTATAATGAAATAATTGATCACAAATGGCCAGCATAGTAGATTATCTGGATCTAATATTTTTGCTACATGAAAATATAGAAGAAAAAAGTTGCAAGTAAATCTAAGAATGACTCACAGATTCTATCTGAAGGAAAAAGCAAAACCATTGACTGAGATGATTTTCTCTGTTGATCTATAAACAATAAGAAAGAACATTCCATGTGATATTTGTTCTCCTTGTATGGACATGCTCATGATTGGTATTTCTTGTCCATTAAAATAATTTCAATCTCTGCATTACCATCACCTGTAGAGGATTAATACATTGAGTCATTCTACAAAAATTCAATAATATCCTCAAAATTAAATCAAGATACACATTTGATACTCTATGGTTTGAGTGTAAAGGGGAACATTTGTGACACAGATGAAATATATATATATATATGGTTCAGAAGTCAGTACTGAGATATACTGATGATCAATCCTCTTCTCATCTTAAGACATGCTCCAGTTTGTACCTATCTTTCTAAACTTTTGGTCCAATAAATTAACACAGTAATGCATATGTTGCATGACCAGAGCAAAATGCAGTGAAATAATCACCTCCCATTTTATTTATTTAAGTAATATCAAATTTAAATAGAAATGGGTTCCTTCAGCCAAGTTTGATGTAGAAAACCATAAATTAACATGATATATGGTGTACTGCATTTTAATTTGTTTTGTTAAACATTTCCAAATTGTATTGTAATCTAATTCCCTTAACACTTAAGACGTTTTTCCTATGGGCTGTGGACTATGAATTTGATACCTCTGCTCTACACTATGTCTCTCTTAATGAAATTTCAGATAATAGCTGTATTTTTGACTGCCGTATCAAACTGTTGACTTAGTGCATTAAAACTCCAGCATCTTTCTCACAAGAGTTGTTTTCTTATCAATACCTTCCCTATTCCAATATTTGTATGTTGTTTTGTTTTATGAGGGGAATGGCAGTGCAGCCATATATATTGATGATCAGTCATTTTCATCATGTTAGTTCAATGTTCCAATCTGTAAACATCTTTTGAGATCCAGACTATGTAATTTAAGCTTTTTAAAAATTTCTCCTTTTTAGCCCCTGGACGGTGGGGCCAGCAGCTGGCTGGAGGGACCCCAGAACACCAGCTGCTGTGGCGATTCCAGAATTATCAACATAGACATGCCTAGGACAAATTGAGAGGTTAGTGCTCTATGGATTTTGGGACCAGTATTTGGGGAACGCGTCGGCTTCCTCCCCTGGGGGCTAGAAGCCGCTGAGGACACATGCCATTTTGTAGTTTTCAGTGGCAGCTCCAGCTCCTGGCCTGAGAACTGTAGGGAGACCCAGCGATCAGTCTTGGGGAGTAATCGCTCTTGCTTTAACCTCCCTGTATCTGGATTGTGATCTGGGGGGGGAGGTCTGGGGTGGGTATCCAGCTTGCCAGAAAGCTGTGAAGACCCCAACATTCGGGAAGAAAGCTCTCCTGTCTGGTGGAAGAGTCCTACTGTGGCAACAAGCCCAAAAGTCAAGTAATTAAGAGGCCACATGTCAAGGCAAAGGAAACAAAATAAACAGAAAAATGCAACCTTAGACTCCTATTTGGGGGGCAAAGAGGATCAAAGCATAGAACAGGGGGAGGACTGTGAGGTCAGAAATCCTGCTCCAAAAGCCCCAAAGTGGGTTACAGGCCATAGAGGACCTTAAGAAGGACTTTAGAAATAAAATAAGAGAAGTGGAGGAAAAATTGGGAAGAGAAATGAGAAGGATGCAGGAAAAGGATGAAATGAGGGTCAACAGCCTGACTGAGGAAAACAAAACCCTAAAAAATAGACTAACTCAAATGGTAAAGCAGGCTCAAAGGGGCAATGAGGAGAAGAATGCCTTAAAAAGCCGACTTTGCCAGATGGAAAAAGAATCTCAAAAGCTCACTGAGGAGATTCATTCCTTCAGAGTTAGACTGGAGCAAATGGAAGCTAATGACTTTATGAGGAATCAAGATGCTGTTAAGCAGATCCAAACAAATGAAAGAATAGAAGGCAATGTGAAATATCTCATGGGAAAAACCACTGACCTGGAAAATAGATCCAGGAGAGACAATTTAAAAATTATTGGACTACCTGAAAGCCATGATCAAAGAAAGAACCTAGAAATCACCCTTCAAGAAATTCTCAAGGAAAAATGCCCTGATGTTTTAGATCCAGAGGGCAAAATAGAGGTTGAAAGAATCCACAGATCACCTCCTGAAAAAGATCCCCAAAAGAAAACTCCCAGGAATATTATAGCCAGGTTCCAGAATCCCCAGATCAAGGAGAAAATACTACAAGCAGCCAGGAAGAAACAATTTCAATATTGTGGAAACACAATCAGAATAGCCCAGGACCTGGCAGCTTCTACACTGAGGGATCAAAGGGCATGGAATATGATATTCCAGAGGGCAAAAGAGCTGGGACTGGACCCAAGGGTCACCTACCCAGCAAAACTGAGTATTTTGTTTCAGGGGAAAATATGGTCATTCAGTGGAATAGAGGACTTTCAAGCATTCTTGAGGAAAAAAACAGAGTTGAATAGAAAATTTGACATCCAGACACAAGAAGCAAGAGATGCCTGAGAAGGTAATCAGGGAAAAGAAACCAAAAGGAACTTATCAAAGTGGGACTATTTACATTCCTATATGGAAAAACAATAACTGTGACTGATGAAACCTTTCTGGGTATGAAAATAATGGAAGAAGGGTGTATGGTCACATGAATACATATGTGAATGTGTGTATATATGTTTACAGTTATACATAGATAGAGGGCATAGGTTAAATTTGTTGGGAAGGGAGGATACTCAAGGGGTGAAATTATGAGGTGAGAGAGGAAAGTGGCAAGAGGAGATGGGGAGAGACAGGGTAGGGTAAACTATCTCATGTAGAAGAAGCAAGGGGAAGTGGCTGCATGGGAGGGGAAGAATAGGAAGACAAAAAGGCAAAACTACATTCTCACTGAATTTGGTTCAGGGAGAGAATGACATACATTCTAAATGGGATATCTCAACCTACAGCAGAATAGGGGGAAGGGGGATGAGAGGGAGGATGATGGAGGGGAGGGCATTCTTGGGGGGAGGGGAGGTTGGAAGTACCCACTATAGAAGAGGGACAGGATCATGTAGGGAATGGACCAGGTGGGGGGTGGGATGGGTGGGAGGGAATTATAAGCAGCCTTGTACAATATATCTACTATGGTAATGTTTTGCATAGCTAGACTTGTACAACACATACTGAATTGCTTATCTTCCCAGAGGGAGTGGGTGACAAGGGAGGAAGGGAATGGATCTGACATTCGAGGTCTTAAAATTAAATGTTTCATATATATACTATTATTAATACTCTTTTGCTTGTAATTGGGAAATAAGATGTGCAGGCATTGGGGCACAGAGATTCACCTTGCTCTAATGGAAAAGTCGAAGGGGGTATGGGAGAAGATATGGGAGAGAGCAGATTGGAGGAAGTGATATCTTGTGAGACTGCTATTCTGGGAGGGTGGGTAGGGGAAAAAAACGGGGGAAAAATGGGGGGAAAATTGTAACTCAAAATCTGGCGGAAATGAATGATGTAAAACAGAAGTTAATAAAGCATTTGTTTAATAAAAAAAAATTGCTCCTAAGGTTGAGCCATGTTAATTTGATAATCCTTCCAACTATGTCTTTATTTAAGTCATTAATAAATTTTGAAAACCACAGGACTGAAAGAAAACTGCAGGAGAACACTCCACTAAAAACCTTCCAAATGCACTTTGGTTCATTTAGGAATATTCTGAGTCTAATAGTCAACACAGTTTAAAAATACACTCAAATGCCACATTATAACCAAATCACTCCATGCTATATATGAGAACAACTTGACAAGGAGTATCATTTGCTTTCTAAAATCCAGTGGTATCCAAACCTGTGTACTTCACTTACAGAATTTATCATATCCTACTTCAGATGAATTTTTTTTTCTTATCTTATCCTGCCTATTAGATTGGGATTTCCCACAAGGATTGCCCTCCTAGAAGAAAGTAGCTGCATTTTATCTATCTTTGTATTTGACCAAGTGCACAGAACCATGTATATAATAGGTACTACCCATACACACACACACACACACACACACACAGAATTTAATTAAATTAATATTAATGCATTAGAAAAAAATATATATACCTGCCCAAGAAATGCTAAAAATTGTGTTGTTTTATGATAGGGTCTAACTTGAATATATTCAAATGTCTTAGAAACATGTTTGTAGAAAGCATGTCACATTGGAATCAGATTGTTCTATCCCCAATATTGATGTATTATTCTATATATTTTGTTTTAAGATCAAATACCCTATCCTAACACTGCATTCTCATACAAAGTAATCTGAGATGACAATGCTAAGAAATGTGTGGAGTATGAAAGGAGTTGAATGATTAAGTAGTCAGTTTGGTAACTATCAATGAAATCTTCCATTGTCTATATTACAGAGAAAAGAAATTACAATCTGCATTTCCAATGAGATCCAATAACTAAGAAAAGTCCATATGCCTCAGGATCAGTACAATTGCCTTCTGCTTTCTTGAAAATTAACTAAAATAGGTGAAATGAAGCAAAGAAAAAAAGGAAGGAAGAAAACACCAAAGCAAGGAGCTTTGTTTAGATAATAAATGGAAAAATTAAATTTCAGTATAATCTAAATGGTTTTCTGTTGCAAATCCAGTTTCCAATAAGTATTAAATTCTATATTCCATATATTCTTCTGTCTTGCTACTTATAAACAACTTTGTTTTCATTTCTCAGTTTGAAAATGGGAATTTTCCCCCATTTCAAATAAATGACTCATGGATGAATCATAGACTGTGGGAAACTTATGAACTGAAAAGACTTTTTTTTAATCCAAAAAGAAGCTCATATGCTCAACTCATCTTTTTGGACAGCTCTGTCTTGACTCTGAATAATCAAATGAAAATGAAGTGGGAACAATGCCAATGGAAATAGTAATAGGAAACTAAGACAAGGAAATAAAGGTCATTATTCACATGTCAAATATCTACTTATAAAATAATCCAATTAAATAAAATTTTAGTAACCATCTACATAGTTCAAGATTCTGAATTGGGTGCACCTAATGCAAAGTTAGACTAAAACAATAAGCTTGCTCTCAAGGAGTTTGCAATTTAATAGGGAGGAAGACATACATAGAAATGACTAACACAAGAAAAAATGTACTAAGTGAAATGTGCTCATCCAGGCAAAGCACAATTAAAAATTTGGGGAGGGGCGGCTAGGTGGCACAGTGAGTAAGAGTGCTGGCCTCGGAGTTGGGATGACCCGAGATCGAATCCAGCCTCAGAAAATAAGCACCCACACATAAATAATGACTAGCCGTATAACCTTGAGCAAGTTACTTAACCCCAATTGCTTTAAAAAAAATTGGGGAAAGATTAATCAACAAAGGGTTAGTGAAATATATCACTCTTGAATCAGAAATTAGAGGAAGTAGAGATTTCAAGAATTAGAGGTAGAGTCCAAAAATTCATTTAAGAATGGGAGACACCATTTGCAAAGTCACAAAAAAGAAAGATAAGAGATATTAAGAATAATCCAATATTATTGTAGGTTCATGTAGGAGAGTATTATGATTTAAGACTGAAATGCATATCAATATAGTGTGAAATGTCTTGAATACCTTCATTTAGAATATATTAAAGTTTTATTCCATTGTCAATTGACTGATACTCAAGAAAGTCTTTAGAGTAGAGGAGTGATTGATCAAAGTGACATATTTGAAAGATTCCTCTTAAAGTGACATGAATGGTAGGTGAAAGTGGGTATGGGGAAACTAAAATCAGGAAAACAGATATGTTTATTTTATCACTGTCCAGGTGAAAAGTGATGAAGGCCAGAAATAAGGACATTTCATTAATATTGGAGAGAATAGAATGGATTTGAGAGATCTTGTGAAGGTGAACTAGATAACATTTGCTAAATGATTAGATATGGGATGAGGGAGAAGGAAGAGTCAAAGAAGATTCTTATACTATCCTGAGAATGAACTTAAAAATTACTGCTACTTATAGAATCCTTAATTGCTTTCTCTGGACAAGGATCAATGCTGAGGAAGCTGCAGCAGTTTTTTGGAATTACTGGTGTGGATTAAAAAAAAAAAAAACCTGTGAGAGTTTTGTATGAATTAATGCAGAATTAAGTAAGAACAGGGAGAACCATTTGCACAGTATCTACCTATTATAAAAGAAAACAACTGGGAAAATATAAGATCTCTGACCAATGACCAATTATGACTTCAAAAGAGTGATGATGAATCATGCTACACATCTCTTGTCAAAGGTAATGGACAGAATGAGACATTTTAAAGACATGGCCAGTATCTGAATTTATTTTGCATGACAGGACTTTAAATTTATTTTCATGGAAGGAGAGGTGAGAGGAGAAGTGAAACAAAAACAAAAGGGAGAAAGTAAAGAAAAGATAACTACTTAAATAAAAAAGAAAAAGAGCAAGAAGAAAGTCAGAAGCCTACTTAGATATGAAAGATATTGAAGGAATTATCAAGGTAAATTGGATATGTACATGTAGGTGTACAATATATATATATACATATACATATATACATACATATACATATATAGCAAGATATATACAAACATATATACATACATATACATGTATACAGAGAGAAAGAGAGACAAAGACTGAGAAAGACAGAGAGCCAGAGGCACACACAGAATGAGACAGAGACACAGAAAGAAAAATTATGGCTTCATATTCTCCACATTTCTGTTGTTTACAGAGGAAATTTTGTGTGCTTGTCAATTATTTTAATATTTTCAATTAAGAAATATAGTCTCTCTCCCTCCTATCACCCACATTAATTTTTATATTTTTATTTTCAGTTATTTGGTGAAATATTTCCCAATTACATTTTAAAGATTTTTAATTCATTTTTTCTATTTTAATTTCCAGATTCTCTCTTTCTGGCCCCCTTTTTCACTTCTTGAGAAGGCAAGGAATAACATATCAATTATAAATGTGAAGTCATGCTAAACATATTTGTATATTAGTCATATAGCAGAAGAAAACACACAAAAAAGTAAGAAAACTAAAATCAAAAAGTATGCTTCAATCTGCACTCAAAAGTTCATCAGTTCTCTCTCTCTCTCTCTCTCTCTCTCTCTCTCTCTCTCTCTCTCTCTCTCTCAAGGTAGTAGCATTCCTCATTATCGGTCCCCTGGATTATTTTTTTTATCAGAATAACCACTTCTTTCCCAGTTGATCATCATTACAATGTAGTGCTACTATGTAAAATGTTCTCAGTTCTACTCAGTTCACTTTGAATCAGTTCATGTAAGATTCCTTCCCAGTGTTTTTTTTTCTTTTTTTCCCCAGAATTTATTTACCTATTATTAGTTTTTAACATTCATTTCCACAAGATTTTGAGTTCCAAATTTTCTCCCCATCTCTCCCCTACCCCCTATCCCAAGAGAGTAAGCATACTGATTACCCCTTCCCCAACTATATTTCCCAGTTGCATGTAAAAACAATTTAGAAACATTTGTTTTTAAATTTTTTATTTCCAGATTCTCTCCCTTCTTCCCTCCTCACCTTTCCCCCATTGAGAAGTCAAGCAATTCAATATAGGTTATACATGTGTAGTTATGCAAATTGTGTCCAAAGTAGTCATATTATGAAAGACTAACTATATTTCCCCTCATTCTATCCTACCCCTATTTATTCTATTTCTTCATTTGACCCTGTCCCTTTTCAAAAGTCTTTGCTTCTGACTATCCCCTTCCCCAATGTGTCTTTCCTTTATCATCCCCCCTATTATTCCCTTCCCTCCAACACGTTCCTATAGGGTAACATACCAAATTGAATTTGTATATTATTCCCTCCTTGAGCCAAATCTAATGAGAGTTAGGTTGACTCATTCCCTTTCACTTCCCTACTCTTCCCCTCCATTGTAACTGCTTTCTCTTGCCTCTTTTATGTGAGATAATTTACTCTATTCTATCTTTCTCTTTATCCTTCTTCCAATATAATCCTGTCTCACCCCTTAATTTTATTTTTTAGCTATCATCCCTTTATATTCAACTATGCCCTCTGACACATATATACACATACATATACATATGTGCATATATACACATATACCCATATACATATACATATCTATCTATATCTATTTCTATATCTATCTACCTAGATAGATAGATAGATAGATAGATAGATAGATAGATAGATATATTTACACATACACATATTCCCTTCAACTATCCTAATACTGAGAAAGGTCACATGGGTTACAAATATCTTTCCATATAGGAATATAAACAGTTCAACTTTAATATGTTCCTTATGATTTCTCTTTCCTGTTTACCTTTTCATGCTTTTCTTGATTTTTCTATTTGAAAGTCAAATTTTCTGTTCAGCTAAGGTCCTTTCATTAAGAACGCTTGAAAATCCTCTATTTCATTGAATGTCCATGTTTTCCCCTGAATTATTATACTGTTTTTCTGGGTAGGTCATTCTTGGTTTTAATCCTAGCTCCTCTGTACTCCAGAATATCATATTCCAAGTCCTTTGATCCCTTAATGTAGAAGCTGCTAGATCTTGTGTTATACTGATTGTGTTTCCATAATACTCAAATTGTTTCTTCCAGACTGCTTGTAATATTTTCTCCTTGACCTGTGATCTCTGGAATTTGGCTACAATATTCCTAGGAGTTTTCTTTTTGGGATCTTTTTTCAAGAGGTGATCACTGAATTGTTTCAATTTAAATTTTACCCTCTGGCTCTAGAATATCATGGCAGTTTTCCTTGATAATTTCTTGAAGGATGATGTCTAGGCTCTTCATGGCTTTCAGGTAGTCCAATAATTTTTAAATGATCTCTCCTGGATCTATTTTCCAGGTCAGTGGTATTTCCAATGAGATATTTCCCATTGCCTTCTATTTTTTTCATTCTTTTGGATCTGTTTTATAATATCTTGATTTCTCATAAAGTCATTAACTTTCATTTGCTCCATTCTAATTTTGAAGGAATTATTTTCTTAAGTGAGCTTTCAAGATTCCTTTTCCATCTGGCCAATATTGCTTTTTAAGGCATTCTTCTCCTCATTGACTTTTTGGACATCTTCTGCCATTTTAGTTAGTCTATTTTTTTTAGCATGTTATTTTCTTCAGTATTTTTTTGCATCTCCTTTAGCAAGCTGTTGACATATTTTTCATAACATTCTTGTATCACTCTCATTTCTCTTCCTAATTTTTCCTCTACTTCTCTTATTTGACTTTCAAAATCCTTTTTGAGCTCCACTATAGCCTGAGACCAATTCATATTTTTCTTGGAGGCTTTTGATGCTTGAGTTTTGATGTCGTTGTCTTTTTCTGGTTGTATGATTTGTTCTTCTTTGTCACCAAAGAAAGATTCTATAGTCCAATGTTCTATGCTCTGTTTGCTTATTTTCCCAGCCAGTTACTTAACTTTTGAGCTCTTTGCCAAAGTAGGACTCTGCTTCCAGAGTGGAGAGTGTTCATTCCTAAATTTCTGGGCATCTGTAAATTTTCAGATTTTCTAAGGTGATATGATCAAAGAAGAGATATTTACCCCTCTCCTGGCCCATGGTCTGGTCTGTGAGTGACCACAAGCATTGTTTTCTACCTCTGAACTATGAAGAGGACTTCCTCTCTATGGCCACCACAAGCCCTGCCATGCCAGACTCCTCCTCATTCCAGGACCATCACCCAAAACTGCAACCCAGATCCAAGCAGGGCAAAGGAAGAGAATCCTGCCTCAGGGCCAGCAAAGAGATGCATCCAATTGTCCTCTGTTCAGTTGCTTGTTCCCCTCACTGTTTGTGGGCCTGGAGCTCCGGAAGCAACTACACTCATGCTGCTATTGCCACTGCTACTGCTGCTGCCACTGCCACCACCTCTACCACCCAGGGCTGGGGCCAGGCCATGCTCATCTCTCACCCAGGTCCAAAAGAGTTTCCCCACTTAAATCTTACTTTGTCTTTGGCATTTGTGGGTTGAGAAGTCTGGAAATCACCACAGCTGCCAATGATTCAGTCCCCTGAGCCCAGCTCCCTCCTGGTCTGTGCATGTGTGGCCATTACATGACTGTGCTATGTTCCCAGCCCAGTGTGATAGACCTTTCCTGTCAGCCTGCTGGGCTGTCTTCAGCTGGAGATGGGCTTCACTCTGTCATTTTGTGGGTTCTGTAGCTGTAAAATTTATTTAGAGTCATTTTTACAGGAATTTGGAGGTGACTGGGGGAGGAGCTCAAGTTACCACTCTTGTTCTGCCATCTTGGCTTTGCTGTTTTTATTCCTCTGAAGCCATCCTGATCATCATTTCTTCTAGCAAAATAGTATTCCATCACAATCATATACACAACTTGTTCATCTGTTCCTCAATTGTTTTGCATCTCCTCAATTTCTAATACTTTGACACAATATAAAGAGTTTAAATTTTTTTTTTATGAATTGTTCCTTTTTTATTTGATTTCTTTGCGAGACAGAACTAGTAGTGGTAATACTAGATTAAAGGGAATATGAAGTTTTATAGCCTTTTGGACATAGTACTAAATTTTTCTCCAGAATCTTAGATGAATTCACAACTCAAGGAACAATGCATTGGTGTCTCTATTTTCCTACATCTCCTACATTTGTCATTTTTATTTTCTATCATGTTAGCCAATCTCATAGGAATGAATTGGCATCTCAGAGTTGTTTTAATTTTACATTCAATAATCACTAGTAATTTAGAGTATGTTTTTCATATTATCATTCATAACTTTGATTTCTTATTCTGAAAATTGTCATTTCATAACTTTTTACTATTTACCAATTGGAGAATGACTCTTGTTTTTATATACTTGACATAGTTTCCTATATATTTAAGTAATTGGGCAATTATTTTTTAAAATTGCCTTAATTTTCCCCCAGTTTCCAGTCTTCCTTCAAATTTTGGCTACATTTTTTGTACAAAATATTTTAATTTGATATAATCAAAATTGTCCTTTTTGAATGGAAAATGCAGTCCATGTCCATAGAAAGAACTGATGGAATACAAATGCAGGTAGAAACATACTATTTTCACCTTCATTTTTTCCCTTTTGTTCTTTTTCTTCTTTCACAATATGACTAATGTGGAAATATGTTTAACACAATTACACATGTATAACCTATATCAGATTTCCTGCCATCTTGGGGAGGGGGATAAGGGATAGAGGGAGAAAATTTTGGAACTCAAAATCTTTTTAAAAGTGGATGCTAAAAACTATCTTTACATGCAATCGAAAAAAAATAAAACACTATTTACATTAAAAAATGAAAAATAAATATCCATCTTATATCCTGGGATCCTCTCTATCTCTTGGTTATAAACTCTTCCCTTTCCATAAATATGATAAATATTTTTTCATGATCCTATAATTTATTTATGAAATCACCCTTTATATCTAAATAATGTACCCATTTTAACTTTATCTGGGGGTCTGGTGTGAAATGTTGCTGTATGCCTATTTTTTGCCAAACTGCTTTCCAATTTTTCCAGTAGCTTTTGTAAAATGGTGAGGGTTTTCCCTCAAAGCTTGTATCTTTGGGGTTTATCAAACACCATATTGCTGTCATTTACTACTGTGTTTGCTAAATCTATTCCTCTGATGAACCACTCTATTTTTTTGTAAGTACCAGACTTTTTTCATGATTATAGCTAAATTTGTCCTGAAGTGTTTTGTTTGTAATATATCAAATGCTAATGATTTATGTGGGTTTATTTTATAACCTACTATTTTACTAAGATTGTTAATTGTTTCAACTAATTTTTTAGTTGATTCTCTAGAGTTCTCTGAGTATATCTATCATCCGCAAAAGGTATTGGTTTTATTTTTTCATTGACTATTTTTATTCCTTGAATTTCTTTTTTCTTTTGTTATTGCTATAGCTACCTATCTAATATCATATTATATAACAGTATTAATAATGGACATCCTGGTTTCACCTTTCATCTTTTGGGGAAGATTTTAAGTATTGGGAAGATAATGCTTGGTTTTGGTTTTCAATAGATACTGCTTCTCTTTTAAAGGAAGACTCCTTTGATTTCTATGCTTTTTAGTGTCTTAATAGGAATGTGTGTTGCATTTTGTCAAAATCGTCTTCTATATCTATTAAGATAATAATATCTTTTTGTTCTTTTGTTACAGATATGGTCAATTAGGTTTATACATTTTTTCTAATATTGAACCTAAATAATGATATGTCAGTAAAACTGACAATTTAAATGAAATGGATGAAAATTTCAAAAATTTAAATTTATCAGATTAATAGAAGAGTAAATAGAATATATAAGTAACTCTCTTAGAAAAAGTAATTAAACAAGCCATAAATGAGGTCCCTAAGAAAAAAGTGCCCAGGACCAGATAGAATTACACATGAATTCTACCAAACATTTAAATAATAGTCCATCCCAATACTATATAAATTATTGGGGAAAAAAGCCAGGCAAATAAGGAGTTCTACCAATTTCTTTTTGTGACTCAATTATTGTTTTGATACCTAAACCAAGGAGATCAAAAACAAAACAAAAAAAAAGTGAAAACTATGAACCAATTTCTCTAATGAACATCTATGTAAAAAAATTAAATAAAAATTTAGAAAGGAGGTTACACCAATATATCAAAAAGGCTGGAGAGGAACAAGGATACTTGCTAGGTAAAGTTGAAAACACACCAGGAAAGCAGTACCTATGCCTCTTCACAGATTATACCACCTTGAAAGCACACAAAACTTGAATACCTCCTGAATTAACTTTGAAAATGGTAGAACAAAAAGCCTGAAACTTGAGACAGTTAAAGAATTAAAGATAACATTCCAGAAGACAAAACAGCTAGGATTACAACCAAGAATAACCTACTCAGAAAAACTAAGTACAATCCTGGGGCGGGGGGTGGGGTGGTAATGAAATGGAATCCTTTCAAGCATTCCAGAAGAAAAGACCAGAGCTGAATAAAAAAATTCACATTCAAACATAAGAACCAATAGAAGCTTAAATATGTAAACATGAAAGAGAATTCATAAGAAATTCAATAATGTTAGTGGGTTTTTTTTTTACATTACTATTTGGAAAGATGATACATATAACTCCTAAGAGCTTTATCATTATTAGGGCAGTTAGATGGAGTCTCCATGGACAAAGGGCATGAGTATGAGTCAATTATGTGGGAATTATCTCAAGAATGTAGTGGTGAGTAAGAGGAACTCAGAAAAAGGGAAAAGAAGAGGCAAAATTTGGAAATTTTTCTTACATAAAAGAAGTGTATACCTCTTTTCAAGTGGAGGGGAAAATGGAGGGGATTAGCAGACAATGCTTGACTCTCACTCTAATTGCAACTGGTTCAAATAGGGAATAATATATATAAACACTAAGTTGGGTATAAAAATCTATCACACCTTACAGGGAAATAACTAGAGAAAGGAATAAAAGAAAGGGGAATGGATGATAAACAAGAGGTGGATTAAGGGAGGCAGTGGTCAGAAGCAAAAAAGACTTTCTAGGAGAGACAGGATAAAAAGAAATAAATAAGGATAAACAGAGTAAAATAAGATGGAGGAAAATACACAGTAATCATAACTCTGAATGTGATGAGAACACCCATAAAAAGGAAAAGAAACGATTTGAAACTAGAATCCAATAATATGTTGTTTATAAGAGACACACATGAAACTGAAAGACACACAGATAATTGAATTAAGTAGCAGAAGAAAAACCTATTATGCTTCAGCTGAAGTAAAAAAGACAGATATAAGTAGTAATGATCTCTGACAAAAGCAAATTTAAAAATAGACGATGCAAATATAAAAATCAAACATGCTACTTTCTTTTCCCTTTAAATAGTACCATAGACAATGAAGTAGCACACACAAATTTTACAGCAAGTTTCTCTGATGAAGGCCTCATTTCTCAAATATTTATGGAACTTTGTCAACTTTATAAAACCAAGAGTCATTCCCCAATTAAAAAATGGTTAAAGCATATGAATAGGAAGTTTTCAAAAGAAGAAATCAAAGTTACCAATAGTTATTAAATCACTATTGATCAGAGAAATGCAGGTTCAAACTTCTCTGAAGCACTACCACACACCTATATAAATGATAAATACCAGGATGTGGGAAAATAGGTGCATTAATTAATTGTTGGTAGAGTAGTGAACTGGTTGAAGCACTCTGGAGAACAATTTGGAATTATGCCCAAAGGGCCAT
The DNA here is from genome assembly GCA_011680675.1 of Gymnobelideus leadbeateri. NCBI lineage: Eukaryota > Metazoa > Chordata > Mammalia > Diprotodontia > Petauridae > Gymnobelideus > Gymnobelideus leadbeateri. The sequence goes on from WOXC01004177.1 coordinate 168,964, forward strand.
AAATCTCTGAATACGTTTTTGTTTTTATTCAGTAATACTACATTTAGATCTATAGTCCAAAGAGATCAAAGAAAGGGGGAGGAGACCTAATTGTAAAATATATACATCATCTCTTTTTGTGGTAGCAAAGAACTGTAAATCAAAAGCATGCTCATCAGTGTGTTTTAAATCAAGCATCAATTTATATGAGACTTCCCAGTTTTCTTCTTAAGCCATTTTGTTCATCATTTCTCATAGCACAATAGTATTCCATCACAAATATAGACCAACATTTGTTAGTTTATTCCTCAATTGATGGGCATCCCCTCAATTTCCAATTTTTGACACCACAAAAAGAATTGCAATAAATATTTTTGAACAAATAGGTGCTTTTCTCTTTTCTTTGATCTCTGGGATACAGACCCAGTAGTGGTATTACAGGGCATTTTATAGCCTTTTGGACATAGTTCAAAATTATTCTCCAGAATGGTTGGACTAGTTCACAACTTCAACAATAGTGCATAAGTGTTTTAATTTTTCTACATCCTTTCCAGCAATTGTTATTTTCCATTTTTGTCAAGTCAGCCAACCTGATAGGCATGAGGTGCATCTTATGGTTGTTTCAATTTGCATTTCTCTAATCAGCAATTATTTAGAGAATTTTCATGTGATTATTGATAACTTTGATTTCTTCTTCTGAAAACACACTCTTTATATCCTTTAACATTCATCAATTCGGGATGGTTCCAAATTGCTCCCCAGAATGGTTAGACTAGTTTACAACTCCACCAACAGTTCATTAGTGTCCTTGTTTCTCTACATTTCCTTCTGCCTTTGTCATTTTTCTTTTCTGTCATGTTAAGCCAATTTCATAGATGTGAAGTGGTATCTTAGAATTGCTTTAATTTTCCATTTTTTGATGAATAGTTATTTGGAACACTTTTTTCATATGCTCATTGATAACTTTGATTTCATATTCTGAAAATTCCCTATTCATATCCTTTGACCATTTATTAATGCCATTCTCGATGAAGAGTGAGGGGAGTCATGAAGGGAATAATTTAAAGTTAAAAAAATTTAAATGAATGTTAAAAACATTTAAATGTAAATAAGGAAAATAAGCTATTAAATAAATATATTTTATAAATAAATTTTATAAAATATATTTATACATGTATATGTATATATAAACACATGAGTGTATTTGTGTGTATATGTGTACATACATATATGTACATACATACCTCTGTGTGTGTATGTGTGTATTTCTTCTCTCAGAATCCATTATTTATCTATCAGGAGTTGGGTAGTATGCCTTATAAATGTTTCTCTAGAGTCAATGATGGGTCATTTCATTGATCTGAATTCCTAATCTTTCAAAGTTGTTTCTCTTTACAGTGTTGTTGTTACTTTATTAACTGTTCTGGATCTATTTACTTCACTCTACATCAGTTTATACAAGTCTTACCAGATTTCTCCAAAAACATCTATCATCACTTCTTAAGGCACAAAAACTTTCATTACACCATAATTATCTACTCCCCATTTATTGGGCACCCCTTCATTTTCCAGGGTTTTTTCCACTACTAAAAGAGCTGCTATAAATATTTTTGTACACATATGATCCTTTTCCTTTTCTTTGATCTCTTTGGAAGTATGCACCCAATAATGATATTACTGGATCAAAGGATATGGACAGCTTAGTAACTTTGGGAGCATAATTCCAAAGTGTTTTCAAGAATGGTTGGACCAAGTCTTAGCTCCACCAACAATGTATTAAGGGGACTATATTTCTTTTTCCCCACCAATATTTGTCATTTTTCCTTTTTGTCAGCATCTGATGGGTATAAGGTGGAATATCAGTGTTACTTTAATTTGCATTTCCTTAATTAATATATTTGAGCAATTTTTTTCAAATGTGGTTTTTGATAGTAGGATTTCTTCCTTTTCAAAAACTGCCTGTTCATATTCCCTGTCTCTTTTCGAATGGGAAAAAAATGACTTATTATTATAAATTGAAATCATTAACTCATTTATTTTTGAAATTAGACTCTTATCAGAAAATCTTTCTAAAATAATCAACACATCCTTATCACTTACATCTTTCTAATTTTAGTTAAATTGTTTTTGTTCATATAAAAACATTAAGAAAAATTAGGTACACAAAATTGTTTGTTTTTTTTTAATCTGTGATCCTCTCTATTCCTTTTATTTTTTAAAATGAACTATTGACGATCCCTTAGATACAAAATGTCATTTGTAGGGAAATGTAAATGTTTGTATATGTTTATCAAATTCATAATAATTCAGAAGATTTTTTAGGAACTACTAGAGTGCATTGAATTGGGGTTTTTCTTGCTAAGTTTCCCAGGTTTACTGGTCCATGGAGTAAGACAGTAAATGTTTGGCTGGTGTTAGTGGAGAAAAGGTATCATAAAAGCAGAGCTAATGAGGGTGGTAAGAAATATATATATACATATATATATTTTTTTTTTGGAGGGCAATTGGGGTTAAGTAATTTGCCCAAGGTCACATGGCTAGGTTTTTGTTTGTGTGTGCGTTAAGTGTCTGAGGCCGGAACTCAGGTTCTTCTGACTCCAGGGCCAACCCTCTACTCACTGCGCCACCTAGCCGCCCCAGAAATATATATTTTTTTTAAAAGATTCAATCAAATTATGAGGGCTTCAAATTAGAATGTAGGGCCTATAAAAAGAAAAGAAAATTGGGCAAATAAAAGTGTAATATTAGATATTTCTATGAAAAAGAAGGAATATAAAGTTCATTCAAGAATCCTCAGGAGAAAATAACTTTGAAGAAGTTCAGAAGCAGTGCACTTTATCTGAAATGTATATAAACTTATCAATAAAGGACAGATAATGAATAAAATGAAGTTAAGATTTTAACCCAAGGGAGTAAATATCAGATCATAAGTATTTCTGAGATTTGTTAGGCAGTTAAAATATTATCATGACAGTTGTAAAGTATACCTTTAAAATTAACAATCATTTCATTGATTTATGTTTAGGATTCATTTCACAGAGGCTGGAAGTTCAGGGACTATTCAGAGGTTTAATACCACTCTTATTGATACCTACTATATTTCCAACCTGGGCCTCTCTTCTTTAGGCAGCCTAGACAGCTGTCATCTGTCCATTGTGGGCTCACCATATTAAAGCTAAACTTACTTTGGGCAGTGGATTGGCATAGCTCACTTCAGATTACAACTCTCAAACTGAAGAGATCAGCCAGTCTCAGTTATCTTGCTATCTAAGATTACAAGCATGTGTCATCACACTGATGACTACGCCTTTAAAAACAACAAGAAGATGTAGGAAAGAAAAGAGCACTGTGTTTTTCTGTTTAAGTATACTTTTTGTTATGTTTCTAAGAAAATTCTATGCCAGAAGGTAAGAATATATTGAAATTCTTATGGGTGAAAGTTAAAGGAAAAGCAGAAGTAATGTTGCTATAGGTAAATGGTATATAATGTAGGCAATGTAGACAGGTTTAAAATATAAGACACTGTTCTATAGATTCTTTCCTAAATCCTATTTTACAAGTGGAACAAAGGAAGGAAATCATAATAAATTAGAGATCATTGAAATGTCTGTCGGACATTCTCTGTTAAAAGAAGAGTACCTGGAAATTGTTGATTTATCTGTCTGCTAATTTCATCCCTCAGAAAGCTGAAGAAACAACAATTTTGTACTTACCTTTCACCACCAAGGGATAAAAGGTGGGCAAAATGGAAGGGAGGAGAGACTTAGAAGAAGGATAACAAGTCATCTTAGGTGAGAAGGCAATAAATACTGGTTATAGTCAGAAATGAATCTTAGATTTTAGAAAAGTAGTTTTCAAATTACTCAGTATTTAATCAGATAATATTGTCAGATTCTGAAAGTGATGATATTGGGGGAGGGGTTCTAAAACTAAAAGGTTGATGATTAATAATTTCTTCCATTGAGGGTAAGAATGGTATGAAAAAAACCAGATGTGGTTAAACAGACAGCTCTCTAATGAGATTACACTTTAATATGATATCTGCATTTATTAAGACCATACTATGGGCTGAGCATTGTGCTAATTTCTGGGGATGTGAGGAAAAAAATTGTAATTAATTAATTAAAATTTAATTTATTATTATAAAAATTAATTTTTTTAATTTAAAAGACATGTTATATTAGAAAAAGATAGCATACTTAGAGGAATGGTAGTCAAGGATAGGTGTTTTAGTCAAAGGATTTATAAGAATGGTGATTTGAGTTAAAGGCTAATAGTCTAATATGGCCTTTCCAGGAATATTGCCATGTACCTGAAATTTGGGCAAGATGTGGAAATAGGGAAGTAAGCATGAATCATAAGGGTGTAGTCTAGAAAAGGTTCATCAATAATCCTGTGATGTAGGTGCTATCATTATCCCCATTTTACTGATGAGAAAACTGAGAGTGGGAGAGATTAAATGACTTGCCTAGTGGTATATACTAGGTAAATCATTGCCTCAGGTTTCTACCCAGCTCTTGCTGATTCCAAGCCCTAAACTATAGCCAGTACATCACACCACCTTGAGAAGAAGGAAATGAAGTCTATGATGAAGCTAAGGGATAAATTTAGAAACAATGATTCAAACCTATTTCCTTTCATTTGTTTTTTATTACTTTTTGTGGATTAATTTGTGGTAGGATGACTTGCAGGAAAATAATATTTCATTTCACTTGACCTTTATTCCCTACATAGCTCCCTTTATTCTATCAACTACCATCTCATCTGGTAACCCCTTCTGCTTTTAGAATCCATTGCCTTTTTTCATGATGTTTATGTTGTTACTGTTGAGGCTTCCTGATTCCAAGTGCAGAACTCTATCCATTGCTTTCCCTAGCAGTCCTTAGTGGAAATAGTACATTTCAATAGATTTTTGTTTTAGGGTAAGCCATCCCACTAAACTTACCTTTATTGTTTTAGACTAATCAGTTGAACTCTCCATACTTCCTCACAGAGTTGTTGTGAAGGTATAAGAGGGCTGTCTAGCACCTAAGAGCATGTGTAAACAAAGAACCTGGGGGTTTATTGGGAAGAGTAAAGTGTATTGAACTTGGGTTAAAAAGCAAAAATAAATAAAGTTATGTCTGAGTGTGAGACCAAAGGATGAGCTGGCAAGATTTATGGACAGAGTGCATTTCAGGCAAGATCTGAGTGTCTGAGCTCCTTAGTACACAAAACCAATCAGCAACATCCCAGGGAAAACTCGTGGCAAAGTGCAACAAGGGACACACACACACACACACACACACACACACACACATGCGTAGATATGTTTGAATGCATGCATGTATACATGTACATTTCTATAAATATATCCTCTGCATAATTAAATTTATGAACATACATGGCTATGTTTATGTGGCTAGGTATACATATATAGCTACATAAAATTTGTTCTCCACAGGTATATGGGCTTGTGTTGTGATTAGCCAATCAAATGTCTTATAGTGAAGACAGTCTCTGGTGGACAATAAAACACAGGGAGTATAATTCTCAAATCTTGCCTAAAGCTTGCAATGCATTATCTCAGTTCTGGCTCCTGGTAATATTTGGAGAGTTTTTCAATATTGCTCTGATTCATCGATATCAGGTAGAATTCTCTACAGGAATTCTACTCTACTGGCCTTTCTGAAATGTTATTGGGCACATCAGATTTAAGTAATGAGGGTGGGGTGGGGGCTCAATGTGGGCCCAGGTGTCACCAAATAAACTAGATTCTGTGGAGAGAGCACTGATTCTAGGCCATGGCCTTTGCAAGAAATTCTATACCAGCACAGTTAAATGAAAGATATAATGGATGCCAACCAGGAAGAACTCCACATATATGGAATACAAAAGCATCATAAGCACTCAGCTCCTCAAAAATTAAGCCTTTGAAAACTACTAAAAGCCAAGAGTTTCAATAAACTTACAGGTGATTTCAATGAAGTAGGTATTGTTTTAGAGATTGACACATAGCTTATAAGTATTAGGTGAAATGGGCAAAATAAATCTTTATTAAAAGAGAGTTAATGGAAAACTAATTAAAGTTTTATAGGAAACTTTTGACTCAGCCATAGCTGCCAGGATCCAGCCCTGTAGACTGAATAACAGAGGACTAAGGAGAGGAAGTTATAACATCAGTGACAAAGGGAAGGTCCAAGAATGAAATGGAAAGTATACTGACAGGAAGCAAAAAATAGTGTACTTTGTATCTTACTGTATGGCATTGGGAAATGATTTCACCCCTCTTGACTTCAATTTTCCCCTCTATGAAGTGGATATAGAAATTGAAGTAACTGCCTCAATTAATTGAGTATTTATTAAGTATCTTTTATGTCCAAGGCACTGTGCTAGGTGCTAGGTATATAAGAACAAAGAATGAAGAATCAACTTGTAGAGAGCTTAAATTCTATCAGTAGTTGTGTGTCTTGAGGTGGGGGGTGGGAGGGGAAGGATCCTTGAAAGGAAGGTATTTTTTAGACCATGCTGCTAGGTAATATGGTAGACAGAGCTCTGAGTCTAGAGTTACGAAGATCTGAATTCAATTCTAGCCTCAGATACTTACTCTGTTGTCAAAGGTAAGTCATATAAACTCTATTTTCCTCACTTTTCTCATCTGTAAAATGGGGATAACAGTGGCACATACTTTTAGGGTTGTGGTGAGGATCAAATAAAGTAATATTTGTTAAGTGGTCATCACATCATGGGTAATATGTCAATGCTAGCTCTTTTTAATATAGCTCATGCAGCATTATGGAAAAGTGAGTTGCATGTATTATCCTAATTCTAAATCCCAGAATTCTAGTATGAGCACCTAAAGACTTAGCGAAACTAGTAAAAGTAGCTGAGCTGTGTGTACTGATAGCTATATTCAATGGAAAGAATTCTAGGCATTTACACAATAGGCCAATGTTCAATTTTTGTTTATATTTACTCACTGTGTTACTTTGAGCAAGTCAGTCTCAGTTTCCTCATCTGTAAGATAGGTCATACTTGATAGGATTATATGTCCAGAGCTAACACTGAATACAGAAGACAATTTTGCTATCCCTTTTTAAAAATTTTATTTTCTCTCTCCCCCACCAATATCTAGAAAAAGGCTGAACACAAAGTGGGAACCCAATTAATAGAATGCCAGTCTCAGACTTGAAATAGCCTTTCCTCATTGAGATCCCTCCCTTCCTTTAATCAAAGATTTAATAAACCTAAATCCAAAAAGCCATCTTTTTTTTTTCTTGTTATCGTAATGTTTGCCCACTCACTTATCCCACACCTGAAGACAGTGACAATACTGCCTGTGGCTAATTAAAAGTTTTCTTTGTTCTAAGTTGAGATCCACTAATTAGTTATGTTTGACCAAAATAGTTTCTCTCCATTCTATTATCTATGTGGAACAAAGATATTCATGATAAATTATGATAAAAGGTCTCCAGGAACCATTTGAATCTCTTTGTCCCACCCTCTGTCCCAAAACCTTCTCCATAGGACTTTCCATGCCCACTTCATTGAACTCTACCTTTTCTATCAGGTGTGCATGGAATATTCAGGGGAAACTAGCACATCTGGTATGAGGGTTTGCCAAGCACTTTTCAGGGTTGCTCATCCACCTCTAGTGTCCACCTTTCATCCAACACTCATCTGTGATTCCAAGAAGCTATAATATGTGCAACAGCCATACCTCCTTAAAACCATCTCAACAGACCAGTTAAATCAGGTTGAGAGTCACCAACAGACCTCAGTTCCATCAGTTATTTAGAGGAATACCTATAAAAAGCATGTAAAGACACTTCCCTGGTAGAATGAACACATGAGAACAATTGGTTCTAATGGCCATGCAGATAACTGAAGTAAACATTGAGGAATGCTTAGAGTGTCATTATTAAATATTACATTAAAGATGCCAAGGCCATTCATTGCATTCCAAGCCATTGTTAGTTGTCTTGACTTTTGTCTTGCCACTGAACTTTGGTCACTCTGGAAGAGAGGATGAGGCTTACAACTTTGATCAACTCTGCCTCACTTAAGTCCAATTCAAGTGCAAGTCAAGATATTATTCCTACTTTGTCATTGGTCCTCTTCAAAACAAAGCATGAACAACAACCATTTCCATCTGTACTTGCAGCCCTTCCATGTGGATCAGAGTTACAAATGGGCTAACTTGCTCAATATAAGCCAGGAGTAATGATATCCCACAAATCATGGCTATAGCACCCACTAAGGTGTCTACCAATTAAGCAATTTAGCTGACTTTGGCTCTCTGCTTCCCTTGTTTGTAGTTAGTGGAAGGTTAGAATTCCCATTGAGATGTCAAAAATGCCCCTTTAATATGGCTCTCTGTTGCATTGTCTCTGAACTCTTGGAAATGGTATAATTATCTGGTGGACAGTGTTATTTTCAGAGATGCAAGGCAGGAAGGGCAGCCAGCTGGATCCTGAATTAAAAAAAAAACAAACCTTCAGTATATTCAGAGCACAGAGTGAGAGAAAAACTTTGCCCCACACTCAGCCTTGTACTTATTAGTATTAGTTCCAGACCCACTGCTAAGTCAAGTATTTTGAGATGCTAGTCCATGAATAATAATGTCATTGAGGCACCGTAATTAATAGAACAGGAGCATGCTCCCTGAAGAGGAGACATTGCTCGGCAAGGGGAGAGAAGACCTCGCCTTTCAAACGTGTCTGATACGGACGCTTGAACTTTGATTTCTAAAGGTGGGGACGAGGTAAAATGAATTACACTTCATTAGCAGTGTTGAAGAAGACACAGCCTTGTGTCTCTAGAGAAACAGTCTTTAATTGTTAAACTCCCAGCATTCCCTGGTGGACGTCAAGTCAGATTCATTCTCTTGATTTCTCTGAACACAGGTAAAGGTTTTCATGATCGGTTTCTGTTTCTTTTTTTTTCCACCTTTCCCTGAACAGAGTGTCTGTCATCATTACTGTTGTTATTTATTAAATTATGAAGCACTGCTCAAAACAGAACACAAGGCTTTGCTGAAGAATTAGCACTGCTAAACAAATGCAAAAGCAGACAGCCATCATCCCCCACACACTCTGCTGATGCCTTCTTGTTTTAACTCCACAGTAACTTCCCCCTATCTCCCCCCACTAAATCCTCTATTCTAAGAAACAGGAACTGCTAAAGAAAAATCTCTATAATACAGTGTGCCTGTGTTACCCTATATTTTACTGAGAGGATGGTATGTGTTCATGTATTCTCCACAACAAGAATTGGTCAGTACAATTAATCAGAGTTCAAGAATCTTGCACTATTTGGGAGTTGTTGTTTTTTATGTTTTTACAATCAATGTTTCTGTTTATTTGATTCCACTTACTTTGATCTGAATCAGTTCTGGCAAGTTTTCCCAGGTTTCTCAGAGTTTCTCCTATTTATTTATAACAACAAAATTATATTCTATTGAATACATAAACCTCAGTTTCTCCAGTCACTCCCCAATTGATGGGCACCTACTTTGTTTCTAGATATTTAATAACACAAAAACAGCTGCTTTGTATAGATTTTGAAATTATTATATGGGATCCTTTTGTTTTTGATTGACCTCTCAGATTTATAGGCTGTAGCAGGGTTGATGGATCAAGGGAATGAAGTATAGAAATATTTATCATTATTCAACATATTCCAAATGAAACTCATTACCTTTTTCCCTAAATGCTACTCTCTTCCAAACTTCACTATTTTTTGTGAGACACACCCACTGTAGTACTGTCCCAGATTCTTTTTTTTTTTTTTTGAGGACTTATTTATTTATTTATTTATTTTTGTTTACATCATTCATTTCCACTAGATTTTGAGTTGCAAATTTTCTCCCCATTTTCCCCTACCCACCACCCCAAAATAGCGATCCCATTGAATATCCCCTCCCTCATTCTGCTCTCACCCATATCTTCCCCAAACCCCCTCCAACTTTCCAGTAGGGCACAGTGGATCTCTATGCCCCAGTGCCTGAATATCTTATTGCCCAGTTACATGTAAAATAATTATATATATATATATATATATATATATATATATATATATATGTATATATATATACACACACACACATATATATATATATATATATATATGTATGTATTTTAAACCTTTGATTTTAAAACTTTGAATTCCAGATTCTTTCCCTTCCTCCCTCCTCACCCACCCATACTGGGAAGATAAGCAATCCAATATAGGTTGTACATGTGTAAATATGCAAAACATTTCCATACTGGATATATTGTCATAGACTGACTATATTTCCCACTTTTCAAAAGTGGGTGCTTTCAACTTCCTTCCCCCCCAGTCTACCGCCCTTCCATCATCCCCCCTCTAATCCCCTTTCCCCCTACTCTCCTGTAGGGTGAGATACCCTATTTAGTGTGTATGTCATTTCCTCCCTAAGTCAAATTCAATGAGAATAAGGTTGATCCATTCCCTTTTGCCTTCCTGTTCTTCCCCTCCATTGTAACAGTTTTCCCTTGCCTCTTCTATATGAGTTAATTTACCCCATTCTATCTCTCCCCATCTCCTCTCATTATATTCCTCTCTCACCTCTTAATTTCACCTTTTCAAGTATCATTCCTTTCTCTTCAATTGGTCCTGTGCCCTCTGTCTATGTATACCTGTACACATAAACCCACACTCACATATGTATTCATATGCTCATATACCCTCCTACATAGACATATATATATACATATATATATTATGTATATATACATATATATATATTATATACACACACATTTCTATTCCCTTCAACTATTATGATACTGAGAAAAGTTTCATAAGTTACACTTATCATTTTTTCATGTAGTATATAGTTTTTGCTTCTTGTATCTGAATGTCAAATTTTCTATTCAACTCTGGTTTTTTTTCATCAAAAATGTTTGAAAATCCTCTATTCCACTGAACTACCATATTTTCCCCTGAAACGTGATACTCAGTTTTGCTGGGTGGGTGACTCTTGGTTTTAATCCCAGCTCCTTTGACCTCTGGAATATCATATTCCAATCCTTGTGATCTCTCAGTGTAGAAGCTGCCAGATCCTGTGTTATCCTGACTGTGTTTTCACAATATTCAAATTGTTTTATCCTGGCTGCTTATAATATTTTCTACTTGATCTGGGAACTTTGCAACCTGGCTATAATATTCCTAGGAGTTTTTTTTGGGGGGGAGAGCTTTTTCAGAAGGTGATCAATGGATTCTTTCAACCTCTATTTTGCTCTCTTTCTAAAACATCAGGGCAATTTTCCTTGAGAATTTTTTGAAGGATGGTTTCTAGGTTTTTTTTTCATGGCTTTTAGGTAGTCCAATAATTTTTAAATGATCTCTCCTGGCTCTGTTTTCCAGGTAGGTGGTTTTTCCAATGAGATTTTTCACATTGCCTTCTATTTTTTCATTTGTTTGTATCTGTTTAATAGTATCTTGATTTCTCATGAAGTCACTAGTTTCCATTTGCTCCAATCTAACTTTGAAGGAATGATTCTCTTCAGTGAGCTTTTGAGATTCTTTTTCCATCTGGCAAATTCAGCTTTTTAAGGCATTCCTCTCCTCATTGGCTTTTTGAGCCTCTTTTTGCCATTTGAGTTAGTCTATTTTTAAGGTATTATTTTTTTTTTAGTCAGGTTGTTGACTCTCATTTCATAGTTTTCTTCCATCATTCTCATTTCTCTTCCCAATCTTTCCTCCACATCTCTCATTTGGTTTTCAAAATCTTTCTTAAGCTCCTCTATAGCCTATAAAATATATATATTTATATATGTATATATATGTGTGTGTGTGTGTGTGTGTGTGTGTATGTATGTATATATTGCTTTTTGGTTTGCTTTGTATATATTTGTATATATTGCTTTTGGAGGGGGGAAGGTAGGGCAATTGGTGTTAAGTGACTTGACCAAGGTCACACAGCTAGTGTGTGTGTGTGTGTGTGTGTGTGTGTGTGTGTGTGTGTGTGTGTGTCTGTTAAGTATCTGAGGCTGGATTTGAACTTAGGTCCTCCTGATTCTAGGGCCAGTGCTCTATCCACTGCTCCACCTAGCCCCTCATATTTTTCTTGGAAGCTTTTGGTACAGGAGTTCTGACTTCACTGTCTTCCTCCTGTTCCATGCTTTTATCCTTTTTGTCCCCAAAAAAGGAATCCAAAGTCAGACTGCTGTGCTTGCCCCACTTTCCCTGCTTGCTCATGTTGCCACTCAAATACTTGACTTTTGAGATTTTTGCCACAGTAGAGCTCTGCTACTAGAGAGGGGACCTTTGTCCCAGTCACTGGTGTTTTCTCAGCTGCTGGAGCTATTAATTGGGTGCCCTCTCTGAAGCCTCCACACTCTCTGGCAAACTGGTCATGCACCCCAGGACTTCCACCCCAAACAGTGATCCAGATCCAAGCAGGTTAAAGCAAGAGCAATTACTCCTCAGACTGGTTACTTGGTCCCCCTACAATTTGCAGGCCAGGAGCTCTGACGCAGCCAAGTGGCGGGGCCTGAGATGCTTCTCCCTCCAGGGGGCAAAGGCTGAACTGCACTTCCGAACTCCAGGTTCCTAGAGTCCACACTGCACCAACTTCTCACTTTGTCCCTAGCATCTATGTGTTGATAATTCTGGAAACCAACACAGCTGTTGGTGATCTGACATTCCCTCCAGCCTGAGACTGGCTGTGGTCACACTGGGGCTAAAACCTCAGGCTCACACTGGGCTTGGCTCAGCTCCCAGAGCACTGTGCTGGCCTCTTCCTACTGGACTGTCTTCAGTGGGAAGTTATCTTCTCTCTGTCATTTTGTGGTTTCTGTAGCTCCAAAGTTTGTTTAGAGTCATTTTTTACATGAATTGCAGAGGTGGGAGCAGGAGGGGTTAGGAAGTCCTGCTTCTACTCCATTATCTTGACTCTGCCCCCATTGTCTCAGATTCTTGGCCTTGGCATCCTCTTAGAATCCTCACCCAAACATTTATAATCATTTGCCAAGTCTTGCTATTCATGACTGACTTCTCACATCTCATACAGCTGCCACATTAGCTCAGATTTTTTCACCTCTTCCTCTATATTACTGGAATAACCTTCTAATTGATGTCCCTGACCCAAGTCTTCTCCCACTCCAGTCCATCTTATATACATACCTCTGCCCAAATAATTTTCCCCATGTGATTCACCTACTCAACTTCAGAAATATATTATCTCTAAGATAAAATATATACTTCTCTGTTCAGTTTTTAAAGCCTTATATAACATGTCACTAGCTTATTTTTCTAGGCTTATTGAATATTACTCTCTTTCTTATACTCTCTGATGCGGCCAAACTAGCCATATCTGTTCTTCACGTGCAATTCGTTTCCCATCTCTGAGATTTTGCACTAGTCATTCTGTATGTCCGGGATATATTCCTTCCTTCCCTCTTCCTCACTGAGTCTCTTTCTTCCTCCAAGATTCCTGATTACCTTAATGGATAGTGCTTTCCTTACCCAAATGCCTTATATTTAACTAAAAGATAGAGATACATATTATGTTGTATATACTTTTATGGGTACTTGTCTCCTCATTGAGACTGCAATTGACTTGAATGGAAATTGTTTCATTCTTGGTATCTTCGTTCCTAAAACCTATTCCAGTGCCCATAAATTAGTAGGCATTGAATAATACCTATTGGTAAATCATCACATAATTCCAAATTTTTTTCTGGAAAAATACCTCCTAATTAGTCAGACCTGTCCTTGAACTGTATTACCTTTCAGAAGCTTCAGAAGCTTCACCTATCAAATAAATATAATACCTACCTTTTCCTGAATCCCAATGATGCTTTGAAGATTAAACAAAAATAATATGCGAAATAAATTGAAAATTAAAAATTTAGAGGATTATTATTCCCAACTCTGCATTCACTATGGCTATTCAATTCAAGAAACATTTATCATATGCTTGCTATGTCCAAAGAACTGGACTAATCTCTGAGAATGATGCAAAAATGAAAAATAATATAATTACTTCCCTCAAAGGGTTTGTGCTCTAGTAATTGTGGCCCTTGTTACTGAGGCAGATAAGGTACCCAGTGTATTACTGGACTTGGATCAGAAAGATCTGGATTCCAGTCAAGCCTCAGACATTTAGCAACTATGTGACCCAGGGCAAGTCACTTAATATCTGGCTCAAATGGTGCTTAATGTGTGTATATGTGTATACATATGTATAAACACATATGTGTGTATGCAACACAACATATATACAGATGTGTACACATAAATTTGTGTGTTTGTATGTAATACACACACATATGTGTGTGTGTATATATACATATATATACCTACACACACTTATACATGTGCACATATAAATATGAGAATAAAAAGGTGAAAAGGTCCCTACTCTGCAGATGAACAGCAGACATGAGCCAGTTGGTAGATGTTGCAGGGTGAGCTGGCAGTTCCTAGGATTCCTGAAAATAGCCCCTTATAGTTATTCCACCTGGTCCTGGCCAAGGAACATTGCCTCAGCCTCTGAAAGATGACATACTGAATTTATTTACATCATGGGGCACCTTGTGTGTAATAAGGGCTTCCTTTACCAAACCCACATTTGTTAATTTGAGCTGTAGGAAGCAGAAAGCATCACTGCCATTGGGCAGGTGGCTCTCCAAAGGAAATGATGACCTTCTAATGAGAATGGCTGTGTGTGATTAAATGTAATGAAATATTTTGTAGGTGAAGTTGGTACAGAAGACATTGTAGCAAATATTGTTCAATGATATGGAACTATAAAGTGCCCTAGTTCCAACCATTAACCAACTTCACTTGAAGTGAAGACATCTCCGCTGGATGACTGGCCTGGAATTAGGCTATCTATACAATGCACAGTGACATAAATTGCTATTACAAGCAAATGAACATTTATAAAGTGGCACATGGGGGAATAGTCAGAAAGCTGGAAAATCAGTCCTTGGAACTCTGCTTCCTGGGGAGAGAGAGTTTTCATAAAAAGAAAGTGGGAAAATAAAAGATGGTTGCCACTTAAAAATGGATAACAATAGCAATTTGATGGATGAGTGTAGTGCTTTCACTCAAATGCTCAGCAAAAGTTATGATTGCCACAGAAATAATACTATAAAGAACTAGATAATCATTTACAAATTGTTATTGATGCCTTTTTATTTTTATACTACAATCATTTTCCTCCCACCTACTACATATATAATCCACTCTTCTAAGAAATTAAAACTAAGTTAAACAAAATGGCATAGTAACTGCATCTTGTAACATGCAACATTGCACACCCACAGCCCCTCATCACTCCATGGAGAAGAGGGAAGTGGATTTTTTCTCCTATCCTCTGCAGCCAACATTGGTCATTGCTTTAATTATAAATTTAACCCCTTTTAATATTGTTTTCATTTATAGTAGTATAGTCATTATATATTTCTAGTTATAGATTATGGATTCTGATTCAATTAATATGTCACTTCCAATGATCCTTTGAAATTCTCATACATTCATTTTTCTTGTAGCAAAGAAAAAAAAAGAATATTACATTCAAATTCCAAAACCAGTAGAAATGGCACTGGTGATAATACCTTGCCATATGTGTTATCACTGCTCCCTAAGGACCACTGGATCTTTCTGTCTGATTTTCAGATGAAACTTCTTCTTTATGGTCTCTCTTGTTGTGGGGTGAATTCCTTAACAGCAAAATTGTCTTACTTTTCTATTCAGGGCCCTCTCCAGTCATCCTGATTGTCTGGCCACTGGACCTAGATGACACTTGAGGAGAAAGTGAAACTGGTGACTTTGCATAGCCCTCCCTCCCCCAAATCAAAGTCAATTTCAAGTCATGTCATCATCTCCCTGAAGTCACGGTCCTCTTCAAGAATGAAGGACAAACCACAACCTTTGAATAATCTGAAATGCCTAAATGGCAACCCAGCTGACCAGTTCCAGTTGGGCAACTCAGCTCACCCTCTCCTCTCCTCTCTCCTTACCTGAGAGTGTTTTGGTGAAAGGAGGGTGAATTTTGATGGCCAAAAGTTACCTTGTTAACTTGGGTTTTACTGGCTAGAAGTCTTTCTCAAAAGAACAAGCTTTAAACCCAATTCACTGTGGATTTCATGGATTGGACAAGAGGTCCCTGCCCAACCACCACTTCATGGTTATTTTGGGTGCCCTCCTGGATCATAGTCAATGTTACTAGTAATTTTTCTCTTTGGCCAGCAACCCTGAAGGTCTCCCCTTTCCAGTGTGATTTTTTTTCTTATTTAAGGAGCCATCCCTTGACACTTCTTAAAGAGGCCTATTCACTATTGAGTGTTATCTCACTCAAAGTGAGAACATGGAAAGACCCTTAAAAGGGTCAAAGTCTCCCACTGCATCCTATTTCATCTCCAGTCATGCTGATCAACATTTGGCAAATGGACCCAGATGGCTCTAGAAAAGAAAGTGAGGCTGGTGACTTTGCATAGCCCTCCCTCCCTCAAATCAAAGTCAATTTCAAGTCGTGTCATTATCTCCCTGATGTCATGGTCCTCTTCCAGAACAAAGGACAAACCATACTCAGCTTAGCATAGTACTTTGCACTTAGTATGCACATAATAAATTGCTTTTTATTCACTCTCTCATTCACTTGTTCTATCAGTGGAAACACTTTTCCTCCCAAATCTTTGATACTACAAATATGTTGCTATGACTGTGTTGGCATATTTGAGACTATGTGACTCATTGTACTATCATTGAGTCAAAGGTTACAAACCATTTAGTGGCTTTTCTCACATAGTTCTGAACTATTTTCCATGATGGTCATGGTTCTTGTAGTCTCTCAACTCTCCAAAGAATGTTCACAACCCTCAAGCCCAAAGTTCTCTTCTTTACAAATGAGGAAATCAAAGCCAAACATAGTTAAAGGACTTGCCAAGGTCATGCAACTCATGAATGGGGACTAACTAGAACCAAGATCCCCATCTTTAAGTCTTGTATTCTCTCCTTCATACCATTCCACATCCCTATATTTCTATTGTCTACTATACATTTTTCATGGTGCTTTTTCACATGTATACACATATATAATATACACACATATGTACATATATGCATGTATATATGTCTCTGTGTGTATATGTGTATGTGTGTGTATACACACAAAATCCTGTCAAGTAAGCAGTTATAAAAGTATTGTTTTCCTTATTTTAAATATGATAAAACCAAGTTTTGGAAGAACTGAAATGAATTGGTCTATACTAATAAAAGTTTATTGCAGTGTATGAACTTTATCCCATTTCTTATGACTCCTACGCCAGCATACCTAACATTGTCTCTTATTTCTAAGTACCTTCTTTATGGAGTGAGTTGAAAGATTGTAACCCTTACTAGTGTGGAATATATTGCAATTCAAACAAAATATAAGTGATTTTTATTGGGAAAAATGTTTGGAAAAAAAGTAATGAATTTTCAGGTCTAAATTCATAGTTAAGAAGAATTTCAGTAGCTTTCATTTTTTTTAAATTTTCATTTCCTTACAAATAAAGACTTCAAGAGTTTTTCTTATATGTATACATCTTTGGGATCATTCACTCCAGATGCAGTGTTCTTTCAATGATTCCATTATATATATATATATATTCATTCAATTATATATATTATATATATATTATATATATATTCCATATATATATATATTCATTCAATATATATATATATTCATTCACATATAACCATATATATACATACATATATATGTATGTATATATATGTACATATATATGTGTGTATACATATACACATATACATACATACTTATATGTTCATGTATGTATATGTATATATAATACCTGATTTCATTTAATTTGTTAGTTCCTGTTTATTTCTTAACTCACTGAAAAAGTAATACAACTTATATATGTTTATATATACATACATAATATGGATTATATATGCATGTATGCATATAAATACATAGAAACATGTTTGTATGTATGTTTATGTGTGTAAATAGTATGTGTATATGTGCATACATATATGACTATGTTTATTACATTTTCCAAATGTCCCTATGATAGTCCTAAGCCTTTGATCTGCCTCAAAAATGAAACCAGTTTATAATAAAGTTTCCTAGATTCTTTAGTAACTACCATTTCTCAGATAGGAGCAAAAAAACTTGCCTTATAGGAAATGCCTGGTCTTAAGTGAATCCAATTACAGTGAAATACTCATACAAAGTTTGGAATCCCATATCACTTTGTGTTCTACAGACCATGGCACTGCAGAGACAATCATTTGGGAAGTGCAACACTTGGTACACTAATGAGATTCACGGGAAATATCAATGATGGGATAATTTTGACTCTACAGACATAGCCTCAAACTAAG
This sequence comes from Gymnobelideus leadbeateri, assembly GCA_011680675.1. Taxonomy (NCBI): domain Eukaryota; kingdom Metazoa; phylum Chordata; class Mammalia; order Diprotodontia; family Petauridae; genus Gymnobelideus; species Gymnobelideus leadbeateri. The sequence continues at coordinate 187,297 of WOXC01004177.1, forward strand.
ACTGCTCATCAGTGCCACCAAAACCCATTTGGAAAAAGGGAGTTTCAGAGGTAGTTAGTTCCAGAGGAGGAATGGTGGTCCCCTTGATGATTACTAGTGTCTTTTGGCAAGCACTTATATGAACAACTTTTACTGCATAATGACAATGGTCTAGGCAATATCATACAGTTTATCACAAGATCACAGAATGGAAGATGGAAGAGAACTCAGACATGATCTAATCAACAAAATCACATAGGATATAAGAAGCAGAACTAGGATTCCACCTCAGATCTTCTGACTCTAAATCCAGCCCCCTTTTTACTATATCCTACTCTTTCCTAATTAAGCTTGTATAAGATTAAATTAATTCTGAGGCTATAACCATTTGCATGTGACTTGACAAAATTGAATTAATTACAGGGTTTTTTCCTTTCAGACCATATCATTAGCTGTCTGAAATAGAGAGAATGGCATGAATTCAGTTATAACTATGTGAATGACTTGTTATTCAATTATTCTGGTTATCTTACTAACTGGTGGCTTGACTGGGTAGCAATCAAATCCATCCTGCTTTCACTCCTAAAAGAACTTTAAAAAATCATTTTTTCATATATAAGCTATTGCTCCAGTTAAATTCGAAGTCTCTGAGGGCAAAGATGAGTTCATTTTGTTGTTTTTGTCTTCATTTCCCTAAAACCAAGTACAATGACTGGGACTTTTTATTTCATTGTTGTAGAAGCCTCCTAGTGAGGAAATTCCCTCTGGAAACGTAGGTCAACACTTTTTCTGCAATTTAGTCTTAAAATTTTGCCCAGAGCATTGAGAGCTTAAATGACTTGAAGACGATCTATAGCCAGTATGTTTTTTAAAAAATGACACTTGAACACAGATCTTTTTAACTCAAAGCTATGTCTTTAACTTCTTCGCTATAGTTGCCTGTGAACATATTTGACACTTAGTAGATTTTTTTAATTGAATTGGATGACTGATTAAAAATCCAATTCATAGAATCTTAGAATTTTTGAGTCAGGACCTTAGAGATCACCTCGTTCATCCCTCTGTCTACAGCATGAACAAAATTTAATTAATTAATACAATTCAACCTAAGTCAATTCTTGTAAACATTTATGGAATACCTATTCTGTGCAAGAACTGGAAAGGATACAGTGGTAAATAAGATAGTTTTTTTGATCTCAAGGATAATACAATCAAGTAACAAAGAGAAACCATATAAATAATACATTAATGAATGCATACAGTAGACTGCATTTCCTTTCACCTCCCCAGTCAAAAATTTTGATGTGTCAAATCCTGAGTTGTGTTTTGCTGTATTTATTATCTTTCAAAGACATCTCATTTTAGGGGTGTGGCGTATGGGGAGGTACAGCCCGTTAAGTCCAACCTGTTAACTGTAATACAAAAAAAAAAAAAAAGAATGTGATAAATGTGTCTGCTATCCTAAATTTAAGGAAGAAAACATTCATTATGTTTCCCAGGGTGGGAGGGTCAAGGCAGCCTTTATATAGGAGGTCTATTTAAATAGAGTCTCAAATGTAATATTTCAAAAGGTAAAAGATATGAAGTGCAGAGAAAATACATATCCAAGACACTGGGAATAGTATGAGGAAAGAAAAAATGGAAAATATGCAATGTGCTCAGAAGATGGTGGAACAAGGAGTTTGGGTTGAACTTCTAATAAATTGGGAAATGTAAGAGGGAATAAAGCGGAAGGATTTGTGTGAAGTAAAGCTGGAAAGGAAATTTGGCAGCAGTTGAATTATTGAAAAAGATAGAGACTTTTTTGGCTCCAACTTCCCACGTGGAAAAAAAAAACAACATAGCATTTTCTCTTTGGGTCTCTTATTCAGGTCTAGTATGGTTCTAACTTCACAGTATACCTTAATATTTTCTGTGCATGTGAAATATTTGCTTTTGGAATCACTAGAGTTCCAAACACATAGTAGGCTATTTATATAAATGTTTGATTTATTGACTCTTTATTTCAATTTGTGTGTGTGTGTGTGTGTGTGTGTGTGTGTGTGTGTGTGTGTATCCCCTTGGAATACCAAGAACTGTGAAGAGATTTCTCCTAACACCATCCCACATTATATAAAGGTATTTAATTATCTGAAGTTGTGAATATATCCAAGTTAAACCCTGGGAGGTGTGTGTGGGGAGGTGTTGTTCTTTCTCAGCTCACCTTGCCTCTTCTCTCTCCAACAGTTACACTAATAGTTTATTTTAGCTCAGTTGGTGGGGATCAAGGGATGGAGGTAGGGAGAGTAGGGGGAGAAACACATTTTTTTTATAAGGCACCTGCCTGAACAGTGCAATATAAATGCAAATAAACTGATTGATTGACAAGGGGAGCCCTTGATTAAATACTACAGGAGAGTGAAGCTAGAACACAGAGTCCTACTTTGTGAAACAACAGTTTATAATTCAACTAATGGCATTTCAATGAAAATGCATGAAATGAATCCAAATTGCAATTCCAATAACCTTCATAACCTATTCCTCACCAGGAGGAAGTAACATATAAATATATGTGTGTGAGTATCTGTGTGCATGTTTTCTACATTATTCATGTTTAGAAAACATGTCTATAAGCTCCTTTAGGCAGAAAAGAAAATTATTCACCGAGGATAAGACAGAAAAGCTGTCTTTCAAGTATAGTACCACAAAATATTACGCAGTGAAGTTGACCAGGCAAAAATAAGACAGGTAGCATTCAACACCAGCTTTTATTCATATTTAAAGGGCAGCTGGGTCAAAGCTAAGATCTCTGGCTTTAAGATAAAGGATTTCAATTTTACAGAAAATGTTCAGCTAAGAAATTAAAAAGGCAAGAGATAATGTTATCAAGAGAGATTTTGAAGTCTTTGTTAGACCCTAAAGACAAAGTCTCGAAATCTCTATTGTATTCGGCACTAGTGAGGATTTATGACTTTGGATGAACAGATCTATAGTCTATCAGAAGGCAAGGCCTAACTGGAAGCAAGGCCAAGTTTGTGTGAGGAAAGAGAGGGAAAGAGATTATTAAGGCAGTTGGTAATGGAAATCTATGAGGAAGCTGTTCTGTGGCACAGGTGAAATGATTAACCCCTAGTCTCAGAGACTTCGTTTTTTTTTTCTTCCTTTCTCCACCAAACAGAAATGCCCACCAGGTGGGAGGCAGGCTAAAGAAATTACTGAGATGCTGGCAAAAAAGGAAGGCCACATGGAGCAAGAGGAAGTAGCTCCATCAAATGGACATTTTGATTGAGAGGATAACAGAGACAAAAAGGCTTGTTTAAGATTTGAAGAAATAAATAAACTATGTATTTGTAGACTGGCCCTTTTAATAAGGTGAAGGCTATTACGATTCTATTTATACAGAAAATCTCCCATGGAAAGTATTGCTATTTTCCACATACTGACAGCCAAACAATTATCATCCTTTCCTAAGGTAGGCCTAGCCATAGGCCTGAGGTATCTAGAATAAAGAAAATATAATGTAGCTGTCTCTAAAAACTGAAAGTCTGGTTGAAGAGGGAAAACATAAAAATTGAACCCAAACCACATGGAAGTGATTTGTTCAAAAAGTACAAATGTTGTAGGTGCTGAGTAGAAAGGAAGACTATTATGGTCTAGGGTGATGGAGGAAGACATAATTTGTTGGTAGTTATATGTTCTCTCAACCACCTGTTTTAGTAAAATAGCATTTGTAATTTTAGAAATTGTTTTGGTATCTTGTTCTCCCTAAAATGTCTTATAAAATATCTCAGTTTTCAAGATTGCTGCATCCATTATGCATTTTCTTGGTATGCACATGGTCTTGCCTAGACTGTCTTTTTGACTTACGTGCCAATTCAACTTCTTCATTGAAATTGTGTTGAATCAGAGACCAAATATGGTGGTTATGATGGTAAAAATAGATCATTATAGAAATGCAAACAAATGTGTTCTATTTCCAACTACTTATTGTCCCACCATGTCTTTCTATCCATGTTCTCAAGAGTAAGGCTTTTACAGAATCTCATGTAGACTTGATTTTGTTTCTACTGCTTTGCAGTTTTTCATAAGGCAACACAGCTCAAAGTTTGCCATCTCCTTTCATGTTTTGTTTTGTTTTTTTACAAATGCACTTTAATTCTAAGTCTGTGCTGCCCTTGGCTTACTACTTGACAAAAATGCCAAGTGTTTCTGAACTGAGGTGGTATATGGGCTCTTTGAGTCTCTTCTTTGAGGCAACCGTTTTATTCAAGTTCCATTTTTATAGGAAATGGTAAAAATTTCCTTTTTTTCCATTTCTACTTTTTTTCCTATGGATAGCTTATTTGACTAGGTCAGGTTGAAGCCACTGCAATTTTCTTGTTTCTAACTTTAACTTATCTTCTTTGCCCTGATGGTGATTTTTATTTCTGTAGCAATTAATTGATGGCCTGGCTATGCAAAGACAGCTTATTCTGATATGATATCACATGAATAACTAGTCATTTCTTTCCTGACATGATCAAGTCAATTTCATTTTTTGTAGTTTTGGTACACATCATTTTAGTATCATCTGATTCTATTTTGGAAGAAAATATTAATGATATAAAGCCACAAATAATGATTCTGTGTAATCTTCTATTCTCTGGAATCTTTCATTTCTCAAACTCATATGCTGACCATAGAAGTCATTGTTATCAAAGTATATGTTTATTTCATCTGAGGGCTCTTATCAAGTTTTTCACAGAATTGTTCTTCCCCTTCATTCTCTGATAGATATTGACACATAAATTGCAATTACTCTTAATATAGTCTTTTTGCTTCTAGCAACTAGTGGTCTGAGGGACTGGTAAGAGAAGATACTGAGGGTATAGGGATTCTCTGCTCTAGCCCACTTAACTATTGACATGTTACTAACAAAAACCTAAAGGCCCAACAGGAAAAGACTTTAGTGAGCTCTTCCTGTTCCTCACAGCAACCCCTGCATCTCAGTTCCCAAAGGGGGTTAAATTGGCCCCTTTCAACTTGATGTCAACCCATCCATAACCTCACCTCTCCCTAATGTAACCCAGTGACCTACTCCACCCCAATGTTGTGCCCACAGCCTTTTCTAACAGTCATTGGTCAGGATCTTTCTGCCCTGCCATTGCTTCACATGGTTCACTACATCTTATCGTTTTCCATGCTGTTTTATTCTCCGATTCCTGCTGGTGTTCAGCTTAGTGTTGAACTTAATAGAACATAGTAGACAACCTGGTGTCTGTTTAGCTGGAGTTGTCTATGGACAACAGATTTTCATCCACAGTACACAAAATGCCTTTCTTCTAGGACCAAAATTGTGAGAGTTTGCATTATTCCAGCATAACCTTTGAGAACCCAACATCACCCTTCTACCACACTGAGACCCTGAAGTGGCCTTTGTAGTCTAAGGAGCATGACTGAGTGAGGAGAAATTTTATTATGCCTTATTTCTGACTACAACTTTACATAAGCATAAGATGGTTGAGGGGAACATTAGAAGACACTGTATAACAGCCAAAGCTTAGGGCTCCAGGTTGAACTAAATAAATTATTAGGAGTGTAGGAATCCTTGCCTTTTTACCTCTTATTATAGATCTGATTCCCTTTCCTTCTATATTCACCCCAGTCTGAATTTCTCATCTGGTAACATATTTGTTGATTGGTTATTTTTCCCCCCTTATCACATACACAGTTACTTTGCAATGGCTTTGCAGTGAGGAATTGGACTTGGTTCTGCTCCTTGTACTGCCACTAACAAGTTCTGGGGACTTAGGGTAGTTGTTTAATCTCTCTTGTGACTGAGTTTCTTTGCCTGCATATTTGTGAAGCTAGCTCCACTAACATCTTACCTATTTAAATGCCTAATTGTACCTTAGGAGTGAACCTTGATTTTTCAATTGCTATATCACACAAAAGGAAGTTCTAGGCAAACTAGAAAAACATCAAACATAAACCTGATAATATGCCATTTCCTGAGGTACAACTTAAGTTAAGGGAGATTTATCACGATAATTGTCTTGCACTGATGGATCTTTAACCATTGTAAGTCTTTTAGACCACCTAATAAGTCATAGAAGGGTTGTTGTGTATGACAGTGGAGGGAGGGCCCACTTCAATTAAATCTCAAACCTTTGAAATATTGAAGTATAATGGGGATAATATAGTGATTTTCCCTACCTACTTCTAGAGCTGTTATGGTGGCTCATTTCAAATTAGAAATCCAATAAATATTAATAAAGCACTTGTTCCTAAGTTAACAGGATACTAAAATAGATGCTATAGGAGAAATAAGAGTAAAGAAGAGAAAATCCTTTCCCTCAAGGAACTAATAGTCTACTAGAGAGATATCACATATACAAAAACTGTAATACACATTAATGCATTATCATCAATACATTAATTTTTTTAATTGAGAAAATAGATTTTAAAGTATTATAGAATTTTTAGAAGCACTGATATATTAGTTGATATTTCTCTCTTCCAAGGAAAGCTTCTCTCAAATTCTCTAAATTTCTCCTAAATTCCTCAAATCTCTTTTCTCTAAGTGCCCTCAATAAAAACCCCTCATCCCCACAATATTTTCTTTACTAATTTTTTTACTTATTTTCAGTGTTTTTTGATGTGCATTTGCTTAAGCTCCCAATGTAGTCTGCAATCTCCATGTGGGACATAGTTTATGCCATCTGTTTTCTTTGTGTCCATGAAAACAGATAATCTTAAGTATGGATATAACCAGCTACCATATTCATGGTGTGGTTTGAAGAGTTCTGAGAAAGCCCTTATCACCTGCCCCATGCAACTGGAGTAGTAACAGCTACTAAATGAAATCTGGAAATTAAGTTTCAATTAGCATCCATTCACACCTTCACTGGGCTTAGTTCACAAGGTCATGAGAGACTAGAAATGATTCAGATAAAGAAAATCTGAGGTTAGGGATACTTCCTGTTGATGCAGAACTAAGTAGTCTTCTATGGTAAAGATTTTGAAGACATGAAAGTCAATCCCTCTTTTAAGTCTCTGCTCACTTCAATTTATATTATTTTAAAACTGACTTCAAAAGATAGCAAAGTAAAAGCAGGAAATTGTCTGAGCTCCCATTCCAACCACCTCCAATACCTGTAAAATATGACTCTAAACAAATTTTAGAGCTACAGAACTCACAAAGTGAAAGAGAGAAACAAATCTCCCACTGAAAGCAGCCTGACAGGAAAGGTCTATTACACAGGGCTGGGAACCGAGTACACTCCTCAGACTCAGGGCCACCCTGACCAGTGGCATAGACAGGCCAGAGCAGACTTCAGGAGAGTGAATCACAAGCAGCTGTGGAGGTTTCCAGACTTTTCAAACCATAAACACCAAAGAGAAAGTAAAAGGTTAGTGGGGAACTCTGATGGAACCAGGTGACAGAAGAGCACAGTCCAGCCCCTCCCCCCAGGAGAGAGAGGTGGCAGAGGTGCAGCAGCTGCAGCTGTTGCCATGTGGCTGCCTATGAAACTCCTGGCCTGAAGATCATAGGTGGACCAAGCAATCATTCAGAGGGTAATTACTCTTGCTTTGACCTGCTTGGATCCGGACTATGGTCTTGGGTGGTGGACCTGGGGTGAGAAACATCAGTGTGCCAGAGCTTGTGTTGGCTGTAGAGAGGGCACCATCCTCAGACCTCTGACAATATTTGCAAAAACCCCAGCGCATTGGGACATAGCTTTCTCCACTCTGGAAGCAGAGTTCTACCATGACAAAGACCTCAAAAGTCAAGTTACTGGCTGGCAAGATATGCAAGCAGAAGAAGTGCAATCAGACCATAGAATCCTCTTTTGGGGACAACATGGATCAAAACATGGAACCAGAAAAAGTCAATGAAGTAAAAAAATCCTACATCAAAAGCTTCCAAGAAAAATATGAGGGGTGGCTAGGTGGCACAGTGAATAATAGAGCACCGTCCCTGGACTAAGGAGAACCTGAGTTCACATCCGGCCTCAGACACTTAACACACTTACTAGCCATGTGACTTTGGGCAAGTCATTTAACGCCAATTGCCCTCCAAAAAGAAAAAAAAAAGAAAGAAAAATATGAGTTGATTACAGGCCATGGAGGAGCTCATGAAGGATTTTGAAAATCAAGTAAGAGAAGTGGAGGAAAAACTGGGAAGAGAAATGAGAATGATACAAGAAAATTATGAAAAGTGACTCAACAGTGAGCTAAAGGAGACCCCCCCCCCAAAAAAAAAGTACTGAAGAAAATAACACCTTAGAAGTAGAAACAGGACTTCCATGTGGCTCCTGCTTCTACCTCCTCCAATTCATATAAAAAAATGACTCTAAACAAACTTTAGAGCTACAGAACACACAAAATAATAGAGAGAAGCTAACTTCCCACTGAAGACAGTCTGACAGGACAGCAGGAAGGGACCAACCCAGCACCCTGGGAGCTGAGCCCAGCTCCATGTGAGCCCAAGGTTTTAGCCTCAGGGCAGCCACAACCAGCCCCTGGCTTGAAGGACTTCAGATCACGTGTAGTTGTGGCAGTTTCCATAATTATCAACCCATAGAAGCTAAGGACAAAGTGAGAGGTCAGTGCAGTGTGGACTTAGGGAACTGGGGGTTCAGGAGTGTGGTCTCACCTTTACCCCCTAAGGGGTATATATATACCCCTTTGGAGGCCCAGCAGCCTCCAAAATGTGGCTGCTTCAGAGCTCCTGGACTGCAGATTGTAGGGGAACCAAGCAACCAGTCTGAGGGATAAACCCTCTTGCTTTAACCTGCTTGGTTGGCCCTGGATTACAATCTAGGGTAGAGGTCCTGGAGTGTGTGACCAGTTTGCCAGAGCATGTGGAGGCTTCAGAGAGGGCACATAACAGGATATCACAGGATCTGGCAGCTTCTACACAGAGGGATCAAAGGGCCTGGAATATGATATTCTGCAGGGCAAAGGAGCTGGGATTAAAACCAAGAATCACCTACCCAGCAAAACTGAGTATCATGTTTCAGGGGAAAATTTGGTCATTCAATGGAATAGAGGACTTACAAGCATTCTTGAGGAAAAAACCAGAGTTGAATAGAAAATTTGACATTCAGATACAAGAAGCAAGAAATTCTTGAGAAGGTAAACAGGGAAAAGAAATCACTATGAACTTATCAAAGTTGAACTATTTACATTCCTATAGTGAAAAACAATAATTGTAACTGATGAAACTTTTCTCAGTATGAAAATAGTTGAAGAAGGGTATATGGGCATATGAATACATATGTGAATGTGTGCATATATGTTTTCGGGTATACATAGATAGAGGGCACAGGTCAAATTTAATGGGAAGGGATGATATTAAAAGGTGAGGTTAAGAGGTGAGAGAGTAATGTGGTGAGAGGGAATGGGGAGACAATGGGGTAAACTGTCCCGTGTAGAGGAGGCAGGGGATGGTGGTGGCAGGGGAGGGCAGAAACAGGAAGGCAAAAAAGCAAAACCTTATTCTCATTGAATTTGGACCAGGGAGAGAATGACATGCATACTAAATAGGATGTCCCACCCTACAGGACCGTGGTGGGGAGGGGGAGGGGGAAGATGGTGGAGGGGAGGGCGGGCTGTGGAGGAGGGAAATTAGAAGCACTGACTTTTGATCAAGGTGGGGAGTGGACCAGGTGGAAGGTGGAATGGGAGGGAGGGAAATATAGTCAGTCTTTTACAATATATCTACAATATATCTAATGTTTTGCATAGCTACACATGTGCAGCATATACTGAGTTGCTTATCTTCCTTTTAAAATCAAATTTAAAATATATATATATACATATTTATATATACATATATTTATATATATATATATATATATATATATATATATATATATACTATGATTAATACTATTTTGCATATAATTGGGAGATAAGATATGCAGGCAATGGGGTGTGGAGATTCACCTCGCCCTACTGGAAAAGTCGAAGGGGATATGGGAGAAGAGATGGAAGAGAGCAGATTGGGTGAAGGGATATCCTGTGGGACTGCTATTCTGGGGTGGTGGATAGGGGGGAAATGGGGGAAAAATTGTAACTCAAAATCTGACAGAAATGAATGATGTAAACCAGAAGTTAATAAAGCATTTGGAAGAAAAGAAAAAAAGAAATACTCAAGGAAAATTGCCCTGATATTTTAAAACCAGAGGGCAAAATAGAGGTTGAAAGAATTCACCAATCACCTCCTGAAAATAATCCCAAAAAGAAAACTTCTAGGAATATTATATCCAAGTTCCAGAGTTCCCAGATCAAGAAGAAAATATTACAAGCAGCCAAGAAGAAACAATTTGAATATTGTGGAAACACAATCAGGATAACACAGGATCTGGCAGCTTCTACACTGAGGGATCACAGGGCTTGGAATATGATATTCCACCGGGCAAAAGACCTGGGACTAAAACCAAGAATCACCTACCCAGCAAAACTGAGTATCATGTTTCAGGGAAAAATGTGGTCATTCAATGGAATAGAGGACTTTCAAGGATTCTTGATGAAAAAAACAGAGTTGAATAGAAAAAGTGACATTCCAATACAAGAAGCAATAGAAGCATGAAAGGGTAAACAGGGAAAAGAAATCATAAGGAACTTATCAAAGTTGAAGTATTTATATTCCTACATGGAAAAACAATAACTGTGTCTGATGAAACCTTTCTCAGTATGAAAATAGTTGAAGGGAATAGAAATGTGTGTGTGTGTGTGTTTGTGTGTGTGTGTGTGTGTGTACACACACATATATGTATACATACGTATCTATGTCTATATAGGAGGGTACATGGGCGTATGAATATATATGTGAGTGTGTTTATATATCTGTACAGGTATACAGAGACAGAGGGCACAGGACAAATTTAATAGGAAGGGTTGATACTTAAAAGGTGAAATTAAAAGGTGAGAGAGGAATTTAATGAGAGGAGATGGGGAGAGACAGAATGGGGTAAACTATCTCACATAGAAGAGGCAAGAGAAAATGGTCACAATGGAGGGGAAGAACAGGAAGGCAAAAGGGAATGGGTCAACCTAATTCTCACTGAATTTGGCTTAGGGAGGGAATGACATACACACTAAATAGGGTATCTCACCCTACAGGAGAGGAAGGGGGAAGGGGATGAGAGGGGGGGATGATGGAAGGGAGGACAGGCTAGGGGTGGGGGAAGGAAGTTGGATCACTCTCTTTTTAAAAGGGACAGGATCAAAGTAGAGAATAGACAAAGTGGGAGGTGCAATGGGATGGAAGGAAATATAGTCAGTCTTTCACAACATATCCACTATGGAAATGTTTTGCATAGCTACACATGTACAACTTATATTGAACTTCTAATCTTCCCTGTATGGGTGGGTGATGACAGAGGAAGGGAAAGAATCTGGAATTCAAAGTTTGAAAATCAAATGTTTAAAATAGATGGATAGATAGGTAGGTAGATAGATAGATAGATACAGAGATAGATACAGAGATAGAGATATAGAGATATATAATTATTATTATATTACATGTAACTGAGAAATAAGATATACAGGTATTGGGGCATAGAGATTCACCATTCCCTACTGGAAAGTTGGAGGGGGCTTGGGGAAGATACGTGGGAGAGCAGATTGGAGTAGGGGATATTCAGTGGGATCGATGTTTAGGGGTGGTGGGTAGGGGGAAAATAGGGAGAAAATTTGTAACTCAAAACCCTTTGGAAATGAATGATGTAAACTAAAAAAAAAAAAAAGAGAGAGAAGAAAAGAACACCTTAAAAAATACACTAAATCAAATGGCAAAAGAGGACCAAAAGGCCAGTTGGCCAGATGGAAAAGAAATTTCAAAAATTCACTGAAGAGAATGATTCCTTCAAAATTAGATTGGAGCAAAGGGAAGCTAATGACTTTATGAGAAATCAAGATACTATAAAACAGATCTAAACAAATGAAAAAAATAGAAGTTAATGTGAAATATCTCATTGGAAAAAAGACCGACCTGAAAAATAGATCCAGGAGAGATAATTTTAAAATGATTGGACTACCTTAAATCCATGATCAAAAAAAGAGCCTTGAAATCATCCTTCAAGAAATTATTAAGCAAAATTGCCCTGATATTCTAGAACCAGAGGGCAAAATAGAAATTGAAAGAATTCACTGATTGACTCTTATAAAAGATGGAATAGAGTACTTTCAAGCATTCTTGATAAAAAAAAAAAAAAACAGAGCTGAACAGAAAATCTGACTTTCAAATACAAGAAGCAAGAGAAACATGAGAAGGTAAAAAGGGAAAAGAAATCATAAGGAACTTACTGAAGTTGAACTATTTACATTCCTACATGGCAAAATAATTGTAATTCATGAGACTTTTATCAGTATGAGGATAGTTAAAACCATATATGTGTGTACATGTATGTAAACATACATATATGTATAGGAGGGTGTATGTGCATATAAATACATATGTGAGTGTGTATATATGTATACATGTATACATAGACAGAGGTCACAGCATCAGTTGAATAGGAAGGGATGATACCTTACAAATAAAATTAATAGGTGGGAGGAATATAATGAGAGAAGGAAAAAGGCAAAGATAGAATAGGATAAATTATCTCATATAAAAGAGGCAAGAGAAAATTTACAATGGAGGGGAAGAGCAGGAAGGTGAAAGGAATATGTCCACTTTATTCTCATTGAATTTGGCTTAAAGAGGGAATAACATACACACTCATTTGGGTATCTTAAACTACAGGAAAGAAGGGGATAAAGGAAGGGATGATAGAAGGGAGGGCAGATTGGGGAAAAGGGTAGTTAGAATCACATATTTTTTTATTTTTTTTTATTTTTTATTTTTTGCTTTTTGGAGGGCAATTGGGGTTAAGTAACTTGCCCAAGGTCACACGGCTAGGTTTTTGTTTGTGTGTGCATTAAGTGTCTGAGGCTGGATCTGAACTCAGGTCCTTCTGACTCCAGAGCCTGATGTTCTACTCACTGTACCACCTAGCCGCCCTAGCACATACTTTTTTTAAAGGGACAGGGTCAAAGTAGAAAATAGAATAAGTGGAGGATGGGATAGGATGGAGTCTTTCACAATATGACTACTATGGAAACATTTTGCATAACTATACATGTACAACCTATATTGAATTGCTTGTCTTCCCAGTGGTGGTGGGTGATGAAGAAAGAAGGGAAAGAATCTGGAAATCAAAGTTTCAAAAAGAAATGTTTAAAAAATTGTTTTTTACATGCAAATGGGAAACAAGATATATATAGGCACTGGGGTATAGAAATCCATCTTGCCCTACTAGAAAGTTAGAAGGGGAATAGGGGAGGATATAAGAGAAAGCATACTGGGGAAAGGAGTATTCAGCAGTCTCACTATCCTGCGGTGGGAGGGTAGGGAAAAGAGAGGAGAAAATTAGTAACTCAAAATCTTGTGGAAATGAATGTTGAAAACTAAAAATAAATCTAATTAAATAAAAAAAAAATACTGACTTCATTATCTCCTCTTCTTCCCCTCCCATTGGAATACTAACAGTTGCAGCTGATAGGGCCCCCTAAACTACAAGGCTTCAAAAGTGGGCCAAGCAAAAGCATACACATCTGTTCCTTGAAGATCCTCCTAATCAAAAGAGAATAATTACCAGCTTCTCCAAAAGGATATGGGGGTGGGGATTATTTTGTTTTTGTCCACTGCAGCTCATGATGACCATGTGTAAAGCTGGGATATGTGATGTGGAAAAAGTACACACGATAAAGAAATCACAAATTGTGGAATTCTCCCTCATAAGTTTCCATTACCAGTTACTTGTTTCACCAGGTTAGTCCCCTGACTGTCTAGCATGAGTACAAGGTTACTATGAGATCAAAGAATTTAGAGATAGAAAAAGATTGAAGGATGATCTAGTATAGCTCCTTCCTTTTAAATGTGTGAGTGTAAGGTTCTATTGGGTCAATCAACTTCTGCCCTATTCTACTTAAAGAAAGTGACAAGAATCCTTGATACGGATAGGTGAGAAAATGGAGTCAGGGGTATGAACTAAGTTTCAGCAAGACCAAGGCACTCCTATTGAATCAAACAATCATAAAAAAAATACACTAGGTACAAAATGTTTGTTTGTTTGTTAATAAATTTAGAAATCTTGAAAGTCATTAAGTTAAATGAAGTGATAATGTATAAAAAATGTGATTGAGAAGACTTGATCACTCCCTGTGAATTTCATATAAAGTAGTAAGTCAGAACCTAGGCCATTTGAGTTCCTGGTAGCTTAAGGTGGAGATCTTCAAGTCACACCCTTGAGAAAGTATCACTTCTAGGAGCTGGGTATATAGAGAAGACCCAGTCTTTATCTCAATCTGATACATGTGAACTCTGGGCTGGAAGAAATTCTTTTGAATTTATAATGGTCTGGAAGATAGTAAACTTTCTCTTAACATCCTAGCAGTGGCCGTGCTTACACTGGAAGCTAGGGACATACTAGATGCAAGGAGGAAAGACAGATTCAAGTTTCTCCAAGGAAGCTAGAAGAAAAATTATACAATACACAAGAGGAATATTTTGAGGACTAGTAAAAAGACTTCTAGAAGCTATGAGTTTCTACTTTGCCACATGTGCCCTTTAAACTTGAGCCTCTTCTTCTGACTTGGTTTTAAGCTTATTGTCTATCTTTTTCTTTTTTATTATTGTCCAGTTGTTTCAATCATAGATGACTCTTCTTGACCCATGACCCCACTTGAGGTTTTGGGGTTTTTTCGTTTTCTTTTGGTTTGGTTGGTTTGTTTGTTTTTTTAGCAAAGCTACCAGAGTGGGTTGCCATTTCCTTCTCCAGTTCATTTTATAGATGAGGAAACTAAGATAAGCAGGGTTAAGTGCCCAGGATCACACAGCTACCAAGTGTCTGGGGCCAGATTTGAACCCAGGAAGATGAGTCTTCCAGGCCCAGAATTTTATCCCCTATGCAACCTAGATGTTCTTAGCATATTCCTCCTCATATCTCTCATCCATTGTCTTTTGTATGCACTTCTTTCTCCCCCTAACAAAATAGTAAATGTTTTCAGGGCAAGGACTCTGATTTCCACTTAGAATTATATAATCTCCAATTAAAGGAAGGTGAGATAACATCCCCCTCATTCTACAAGGGAAACACCTGAAAGCTTAGGTAGAAAACATATCACACTATGCTTCCAATAACTAGAAGCGTCCCTTTCCAAGTCTAGATAGGGCATATAATATCATAAAATCATAAAATTAGAATTGACAGGGGCCTTAGAGTTCATGAAGTCCAATCTCTTTATTTTATGGATGATGAGATTGAGAGAGGTAAAAGACTTGTCTTGGGTCTCATGGCTAATAAGTATTTGAGGCAGGATTTGAACTCAGGTCTTCTGATTTCAAGCACAGTATTCTATCCACTATGCCACCTAGTTGCCTAATTAGTGAATAAATATTTGTAGAACCATCATATTTATTTTAATTTGAATCAGTCCTGTGATTTCAGTGGTTTTACGAGCTCCAAGGAAGAGCTTAGCACAATGCTTAGAATTTAGTAGGTACTTAATACAGTTCATTGAACAGATCAGTATATGTTTGTAGCACCAATGCAATATTTACAGCACCCACAATCATGATAAAGACCATGACTATAAATATTGCATGATGTTCGATGGCAAAATATAGCAGATTCTCCAGGTAGAGGACAAAACTGAAACATTTAGACACCAGAAAACCCAATCCCAAAACCACTAAGCCAATTCCATCATAGCACCAAAGATATTCAGAAGCCATAATAATACTGAAAGCCATAACCTTCCTACAGACCAATATTAGGTCAAGATTTACTCACAAATCTCTCTATCTCCTTGCCTGAGTCTCCTTTCACACCTATAGTCTGCATAGCTATGATTCCCAGCTTCCTGTGGGCTCTGCTCCACCCTTCAGCAAGTTCCCTCCATCACAGGCTCCATGTGACTATATTCAACCTATTAGGGGGCAGAATTTACTTTCAAAGCAGGGGAGGTCTTCAAACTCCCCTAGTTCTATTAAAGGGCAGGGAAGATCTTCAAATTCCCATTCCCATTACAATATTCCACAACCTATGGTCTTAGAGATCTGTTCAGATCACTGAGAGGTTAAGTGAATTACCCAGGGACACACAGTCAGTAGGTGGCTAAAGAAGGACTTGAACCTCTCTGCTAGGATGTCTGTAAATTTTATAGCCTAATAAGATGAAGTCTATAAATCAAAAGTTCTGGTTACACCAAGCATAAAGTGAGTCTGTACAGTCTGAGGCATAGGCCTGGTAGTCAATAATATAAATCGTCATTCCCTTTTATTCTCACTTTCCAGATAGGTTATTTTATAACTTGGGCCCAGATGAGAAGGTTTCTAGTGCTAAGTAAACAGTATTTCTGCCTCCATGCTTCCCCCAGCTTGTGCTTTGGCCATGTAGATAACTCCTATCTAGACTGAGAATATTGCTTCTCCTCAATGTGTTCATAAAGGCCCTTAGTTCTGGCCATATTGTTGCAGCCCCATCTGTCCCAGGCACCATCCATCTTCGGCCAGAAGGATTGCTTTATTACCACATTCATCAATTTACACTCTGGGCCAGAGTTAGAAATGACTTGGAAAGACAAAACTGTTACCTTAGTAATTGAATATGAAAGTCTTATTAGGACCCACTTTCACTAATCTGATATGAAAGTCACTAATGCAATATGACTTTAACACTGTATAAGCAACAATAAATTCTGATATGATATGAATATTAATACAGTGCAATGGGATACTGCTAATATGTTAATGTAGTGAGATATTACTAACGAGATATGGGGAACTTCATTGAAAAATTAATATTACCTCTCAGTAATTCTCCAGTACAGCATTTGCCCTGCTCCAGAGTAAAGTGATGAGATGGCCTTTGGACATAGTTTAGATTTCAGGTCCTGTTTATAAATCATTTACTTATTGGGGCACCAGTGAACAAAGTAGTGAGTTGAGATAATTATCTAGATCTCTTAAGCCAATTGAAGGTTAGGGATGGGGTGGGTGGGGAAGTGGCTTTTTGTTTTCTCCAGGTTTACCCAGTTGTCTATGGTTCCTGGTTGGATTTGCCGAATAATGCAGGCAGCAACCATCACTAATAATATGCAGATTTCTTTTTCTTTTCACTGAGGAGAGGGCTAAGTGTAGCAAGGTATTTAGGAATGGGAGCATAGACTTATGGCTATTGCTTTACCTACATAACCCCAAAGATCTATATCAAGAGTCATCTTCCAGATGTCTAGTGTAATATAAAACAAGCAACAGGAAACCTGCTTGAATTTTTCCTTTCCATACAGCCATCCAGAGAGAACATTTTCCAGAAGTCACACTATCTTCTGGTGATGCTCTACACTGTTAGATATACCTTATCTTATACCCCTCCATGAGCCCCACCCCAACACCCCAACCCCCACCCTGCCTCCCCAGCCACATACATATTGGCCCAACAATGTTACTTGTCACCTCCACCTCTAGGACCTCCCTCAGCATGATCCTTCATCAAACTCTCCTCCTTTGAGATTCACTCTGTCCAATATGTCATGCTATACAGACCCTGGTGGCTATTCTCTCTACCAACCCCCAGAAGTTTTTCCCCTCCTTTCTCTATTGTGCCACCTAGTTTCAGGGCTTATGGTCTTCTTCAAACTCCTGCCCTTATAATGGGAACTTAAATTTACAAATAGATGTCCCTTCAAAGACATTTGTTTCTTAACTTATCAACACCCTCAATTTCTGTCTCCCTGATTTTAAATTCTTTTATGACAGAGTGCCTGAGTTTGTATTTATCTACATGATAATAAAAAATATTCGTAGAAAGAGCTTTAATATCATAAAGCACTACATATCCATGTATATACATATGTACATATTTATTTGTACATATACAATTTTATCCTCCCTCCAAATACAATTCCATAGTTGTTATTGTCATCCCTATTTTCATATAAGGAGGAAATTTTAACTCAAGTTATGTGAGAAATCAAATGACAAGAAAGAGTCCCACAGCTAGTAAATGTCAGGGGTGGGATTTGAACCCAGATCTTCTTGACTATGTGTTTAGCATTCTGAAATACCAATTAATTCATCCATAGGGTTTCAAAATATTTTCCCATTCAAAATCAGTGTGCCCACTAGCCTGCTGATACCTAAAATTGCACCCTTAGTCACTCCTTTGAATTAATGGCCTCTGTAAAAATGCAAATGTTATGTAGGAGGAGTAACCTATTAAGACATTCACATCCCTCAACTCCTTCCTCAAATTAGTTTCCAATGATTAGCCTTGGCTGAAAACTGGAAGTTACAGAGTATTGACACCTGCATAAGCAAGACAGACTTGGGTAGGAGGTCTATATAGTAGAGAGTCCTTGGCTATCATGAATGGTTCAATGACAACAGACAAGTACTAAAAAAAAAAAATAAATAAAATAAAAGAGAGAGAGAGAATATCATGCAGGGGTGTGCTAGAGCCAGTTCCTACTGGCTTGACAGGGCTGATTATGAAATTTTCAGCATTTATACTTTGAAAATCAGCAAAAGTCACAAAAAATCAGGATTTGATTTATTATTTTGTTGATTTTTTAAACTTAAGATGATATAGAAAATGTTAATAGTGCAGATTAAACACACATACACACAAACACACAAACACACACATACACATATAAAAATGCATTTTGCTTTCTTGAAAGTTGATTATTAAACATATACCATCATACCACTGGTGATATTGGTGAAAGTAGACTGGTCTGTTTAGGATGAAGTATAAATAAGGAGTAGACTAGGAAGCTAAGAGACTGGAATATGAATGTGTGGTAGGTATACTGTGATTATTCTTTGAACTCATTATCTATAAACAGAAGGAGAATCTATAAGATGACCAAAACTATAAGGGGACTTGATCAGAAACCATTTGAAGTCAATTAAAATCAGATATATTGGATCAGTAGATGTGGAACATGGAGAAGGCAATGCAGTTTTTCAAATCAGAGCACTTGGGTTTTACCTAGTTGTAGCTTTGCTACATAACTAGCTGTGTTACTGTGATACTAGACATTGAAGTCCTTTCTCAAGCTGAATAGCCAAGCATTCAAATTCTACTGCAGAGAGTACTCTCTGTTAGGCTGGCTACACTGTCTGAAGGCCAAACATATGTTTACCTAAGAGAATATTTTATGGAAAACTGAGACAAGGCAACTGCTTGCATGGTGGTCAGAAGATACTCTCAAGATCTCCCAAAGAACTCTGGAATCAATTGTGAGACATGGGAGACACTGGCATGGGATTGTAAGCATGGTGTACTTGCATCAAAGAAGTCACTGTGGTCCATGAGCAAAGCAGAATTCCAGTAGCCCAAAAGAAACACAAGATACACACATTTAGAGACACCTCTCCATCTCAACTGGTTTATTTGTGCCTAATCTGAGGTAGAGTCTTTTGAGCTTATATTGCTCTAATCAGCCAGTCAGATGCACAGTACTTTGACCCCAACACTGTGATGTCATTTTGGTACACTTTGAGCACAAAGAACAAAAAAGAACAACAGTTATGTTACTTAGGCAAGTCATTTGACCAATTTACATCTCTATTTTCTCCTTTGTAAAAAATGAAAAGGTTGGATAAAGTGACCTGTAAGATCCCTTTCAACAAACAAATTCTATAATTGTTTGTCAAGTGCTTGGGGAGATCAGCTATGGTTATTCCTTGGCTTATAATTTGATATGTTGCTAGAGATGCTAGCATTTGAACATAAAAAATGTGTCGGAGGGACCAGAAGGTAAGATTTGGACTCAGAATAACTGAGTTCAAATTCTCTCTACATATGATTAAGAGTGAATCACTTTCCTTCAGTCAACCTCAGTTCTTCATCTGTAAAATGAAGGGCAGTATGAGATGGTAGAGATCTTACAACTCAAAAATCTAAGGTTTCATAATTCCAAGTTCTGACAATGACTACTTAGAGCTAGTCCCAAGAGTCACGGTGGGAGATGTCGTAGCTCTGTCTCCCTCTTCATCTTTGTTGTTTTGAGTAATACATATCTATCTTTGTCTCTCTACATATATTTCCTGATATAAAGCAGGTTAGTATTATAGGATGCAAATGTCAAGGCAAACTGGCGACTTTGGAATAGAGAGAGACCCCATTGGAGGTTCCCTAGGCAGCTGGAGACAATGGTAGCAGTAGTATTGGTCACTGGAGTGGTCAAGTGGAAGCACTTACTACAGATTCAGAGAGACAGTCACCTGAGGATGATGATAGCTCAAGATATAGAACCCCTTCTTGTAGAGACATACTGGTTATATAACAACAACAAAGCCAAGATCTTGGGAAGCTGCATTAAGTGATCCTCACAGAAGAGGGCTTCACTTAACAGGAATTGCATGAGGACTCCACAGAGAGAAAAACAAAGAATTTCCAGCCCAAGATTGGGAAGCACTCCCCCCCAAAAAAGTTCTTTACACATATACCCCATTTCCACCTTGTTCTCCATACATGTACCCTATTTATTATCTTTACACTTTAATTTTGTGATCATTTTCTTATAGGCCTTATGTATATTTGTGGGGGAGTGTGGTCCAGACTTTTGTGGGAATGTTTTGTACCAAGGGTTCTTACTATGCCCAGAATCTTACTATGCCCAGAATAGTAGGCATAGAATAAATGCTTGTTGATAACTTCAATTTCTTTCTCAATAAATATTTTTGGAAAAGTTAATAAGTCCTTCTGGACAATATTTAACTAGAAGCACAAGAGTATGGGCTCAGCAGTGATGGTACTAGAGATTCAGTCATTCAGGATTATCCCTAGAAACCTAAGAACCCACCAGTACATGAAGTAGACAGCAAAGGCACCCCAGAAAGTGTCCTATATCCCACTATTACAGTTCCCTCTGTAGTGCATCTGAAGATTCCAGAGTGAGTGATTTGGAATCAGGAAGGATACAGGATCTGTATTAGAATCCTACTTCTGATACTTTCTAGCTGTCTGCCCATGGACAAGTCTCTTTTCCTCTCTGAGTCATCACCTGTCAAATAGAATAATAATAGCAACTGTACCATAAGGTTGTAAGTATTAAATGAGACAAAATGTGTAAAGCCATTTTCCAAATTTGAAGTACAATATAAATGTCAGTTGTAATCATTGATGCTGTTATTTTCAGCTTGCTAGTTTTTTACCCAAAGTTTTGTTGTTTTTGTTGTTGAGTCGTTTTTCTGTTAACTTCCAACTCTTTGTGACCCCATTTTGGGGTTTTCTTGGCAGAGGTACTACAGTGATTTTCCATTTCCTTCCCTAGATCATTTTATGGATGAGGAAACTGAGGCAAACAGATAATTTGCCCAGGGTGATTTGCCCAGGGTCACACAGCTATTGTTGAAGTTCAAATTTGAACTCACATCTTTATGACTCAAAGCCTAAAGCTGTATCCACTGAGCCACCTAGCTGCCTTTTTACCCAAAGTTATCCAGTAGACTTCTTAGAAACTATCTCAGGCACTTGGACTAAGTACTCTACCACATACTTTACTATACTTGGGGCCTTCATGTGCACTGACCCAGCCTGACTATGGAACTACTTCACCCAGACAGGTGACCATGATGGGGTGCAACCTTCAGTCAATGCCATTGGCTGTATAGCCTGTGTTAGGCAGAGACTTTGCCATACTTTATAATATTGTACAGAAACAGATCCACTCCAGGGGCTATTGCTAATGTTTTGAGGGCTCTACTTACTCACACCAGTCTTTTCACATCCACTTATGAAATTGATCCAAGTGGAGATTTGTGTCTCTTTGGACTTAAAATGAATTCCTCCGGAAATCACTATTTAAAAAATGGAATAAATCAATCCTAGACTTAAACTCACATTTTTCTCAGACTTTTTTTTAAGGCAAAGTTTTCTGTATCAAATGCCAGCTAACCAAATATGCCTCCTGGTCATTGTTCTTCATTTTAAAACTAACTTTCAAATTCTGCTAAGTGCAGACAAACAGAAAAACTGTAATGAAAGAAAATAAACTCTTTCTGAGAATTTTGCAATGTAACATGTCTTAGAAATCAAGGAACTTTAGAATATTTGAATTATGAGATACATTACAGTTCATTTCCTAAGGCACAGGTATCTTTGTGATATTTCCCTATTACACAAAATCTAATGGTTCACAGAGCAGCTGGGTGACTCAGTGAATAGAGCACTGACCTTGGAGTCAGGAGGACCTGAGTTCAAATTTGATCTCAGAAACTTAACACTTAATAGCTGTGTGACCTTGGGCAAGTCACTTCACCCAACTGCCTTGCCCCCAAAAAACCAACCAAACAAACAAATCTAATGGCTCACCATTACCTCTGGAATCAAATATAAATCGTTCTATTTGGCATTTGAAATCCCTCACGACTTAAGTCAATCTCATTTCCCATCAATCTTCTATAAAAATAACAGCTAGTACATAAATGTGTGTGTATAATATTTGTATGTATATATATACACAAATATATGTATGTGTATATATGTGTGTTTATATATGTGTTTACACACACATACACACACACACACACACACACATAGACTCATATATCTCACCTACTTTATGCTACACACCCAAGTACTGTTTACAATTAAGGTAACTGAGGCAGACAGAAGTTAAGTGATTTGTGCAAGGATATGTAGCTAGTGTCTGAGATGGGATTCGGATTCATGTCTTCCTGACTTCATCTCTAGCACCCTGTCCATTGTACCAACCAGTTACCTCCTTCATAATGATTTAGATAAACTGGCCTTACTGTTTCTCATGCATGACATTCTACTTCCCACCCCTAAGCCTTTGTAATAGCTGTCCTCTACATAGAGAAGTGATTTCCTCTTCAACTCATGAATGACTTGGTATTGTGGGTTTAGGCTTGTTTCTTTCCTCATTCCATGGGCTTCTTCCATCTCACATCTAGGTTACTAGTAGGGGGGGGTGGAAGGGAAGGATGTTGTACTAAATGCACCGTACTCACCATTCCTTACTCTGCTCCATTTCTACAATGCAGCAATACTTCTTATCTGATGGACACTAGTATGGTTAGTAATATACAAAGCAAGGGTTACAATTCTGTAATTAGTAATATTAGTAATGATTACCAATATACAAATACATGGGCTATAATTCTGCCTCTCGTATTGACTACCTGTGTGATATTGGACAAACCACTGTAAAATGGGAGTTTAATCCATTATGAAATAAAAAGGTGTTTTTAGTATCATTATATATTTGGTATTAGTTCTGACCCCAATAATCCTCTGACTGAAGGGCACATGACTTTTCCAAGGTCACAGAACTGATAGAATAATAGAAGAACTGAGACTTAAAGCCCACAAATTTCTAAAATATGAAGGATTCTGGGCTTGGAGCCATAGCATAAATAGTAACAATAGTAATGATGATGATAGCTAACAGAGTGCTTTAAGCATATCTCATTTTGCCCTCATAACTATGAAGTAGGTGCTATAATTATTCCCATTTTGCAGATGGGGAAACAAAAAGGCTAAGTGACTTGCCCAGAGTCACACAGCTAGTTAAGTGAGTAAGGCCACATTTGAATTCAAGTCATCTTTACTCTATGTCCAATGCTTTATACAAAGCAATACATAGCTGCCCCAGAAAGAAGAAAACTGATGAAAAATCATGAGCTCCATTTCAGTTTATAAGAGCACTATAGTTACTAAGCATTACATGATGGACCCTAAAACTAAATGTCTTCTTTTTAAGTCAGATCTTTTTGCATAAAATGCTTTCCTCACAATTCTGATATGAGGTAAGGAATAGAAATATTGTTGTACCTATTTGATATTTAAAGAAAATGAGGCCAAGTAGAAGGGGGATTCATTGTCCTCACTCATGATGAGGTCTATTTGGGGGAGACATTTTCTTTTGGGTTGCCAAATGAGTTAGAAAGTCACAAATATTGAGCAGGAGAAGTCACAGATTCTTCCCAAGTGTCCCTAATTGATATTTGCTTAGAGGCTGTAAGTCTTCTGTGATAATGAGAGTGATTTTCAAGAGATATATAGTACATTTGGATCCCTTGCTACTTTACACAAATTATGCTAATTGCTTACCATTTGTTGAAGATAATGCAGTTAAAAGTTATACTGTCATTGTCCTTGTGTATATTCTCAGAAGCTATTGGGGCGAAAACGAGGGGCCCTAAATGGAAGGCACTACTAACACCTTGCCAAAGCATGAGAGATTTAGATTGGATTTAAAGAACTTCCAGACAGAAATAATGCTGTTAAACATATTAAAGCTGGAGTCCTGGAATCTTCATTTTGGCTATATCTTGCCTTCAGAAGACTCATTCACAACCATTTACAGTTTAAGACTTTACTGACCCACTGTGTTCAAAGATATCTTGTGTCTGGGCCAAATGTCCTGGGCAAACTGTCCTTAGCTGTTTAAAGTTGAATGGGAACAAAGTTGTTCTGGGTTGGTAAGGTAAGTAGTTATTTATTGAATCAAACATTTAATATTTTTTTTTAAATGAGTGAGGTAAAATTCATAGAGAAGCTCTGCATTCACACATAAGCCCCAGAAAAGGGCCCTAGAAGGACCATTGATAAACAAAATTAAAAACAAACAGAAGTAAGCTTCACCACATAGCACAAAACTGCCAAAAAGGTAGGGAGAAACTGGTAGAAATGAGAAGAAGTGTCCCATTGGAGAAACTACTACAAACCCAGATAAATATAAATATTGCCAAAGAGCTTGGAGGGAGGTTTTGCCAGGGAAGACTTCCAAATTTTAGTAAATAGTCAGAAAGGTATTAATATGGGGAAATGAACCATATTAGGGAACTCAAAATGAACTCCAAAAAAAATGACCAAAAGTTAACTAGTACTCTGACCAGATGGGAAGCAAAGCAAGAGTTAAGTTCAAGTAATTGGGGACCTGAAACCCAATCCCAGCCTTGGACTATCAGAATGGAAAAAGGGAATGGAGTCTATCCACATAAGTTTCAGATTACTGGAAGTTATAGCGGGAGATGGGATCAACTCATTCCCTGGACACCAATGCCAAGGAAGCTATGCAGAAAGCCTGCTATTTACACTGCAAACTTAAAGAATGAATTTAAAATCCTTATTTTCTACATATAAGTTAAATGAGAAAATAAACTACAAGTCTTGAGAACAACATTGAAAGGAGAATAAATAGCTTAAAATAGAAAGTAGGAAAAAAAACTTACAACTCCCTGGAAAATTTTATGGGGTAGAACTTTCCTCAAAATGGTTGGGTGAGAAGAAATAGAAAAGCCCAGATTTTTCATAACTTCAAGAACAAGGAAGAGGAAGAGATTATGATGATAACACAAGTTCAAGAAATTATTTTTGAAAACTAAGGAGAAACTGCAATGAGTTCAATGTGCCATTCTAGGTTCACACAAAGAGACAATATGAAATATTGTATAAATATAAATATAAATAAATTGTATAAATACATATTTAAATACATATTATCACACATAGTAACAATGACATAAAACCTAGCAGATACCATTATTAACAAGGGGAAGAATTGGAACATGGATATTTCAGAAGAGAGAAAAAAGACTTACAGCCAAGGATAACAACTGACAAAACAGTATAATTTTATGGGGTGAGGGAGGTGCAATGACCATTTAATCAAATGCAAAACAGCTAAAATTATGAAGAGATGAGAACTGAGAAAATACTTTGAAGTGCTAACATGAAACAAGAAATATAGAAAGATAAATAAATTTGAGCAATCGGAATTGACTATATGATAATGAAGTGTTTATAGTCTGATAAGAGGAAAAGGAACAACTTTCCTCTAATAACCTTACTGTTTTTTGGTTGTTTGTTTTTCTTTTCTTTTCTTTTTTAAGAGAAGATAAGAGATAGGGGAAGGAAAATAAGAAAATACTAGAGGAAAATGAAGGAGAAAGGAGATGGAACATACTACTCACATATGTGTGTATCTGTATATTATAGCAACCTATCAAAAATATTGTATACAATGAATAGATAAGAATTATACTAGGAATAGAAAGTTGGCTAAATATTAGGAAAACTGTTAATATGAAAATTGATATTAATAATTAAACTTGTTAAGAACACATGTTGAGGGGCGGCTAGGTGGCTCAGTGAGTGGAGCACTGGCCCTGGAGTCAGAAGGACCTGAGTTCGGATCCGGCCTCAGACACTTAACACACACAAACAAAAACCTAGCTGTGTGACTTTGGGCAAGTTACTTAACCCTAACTGCCCTCCAAAAAGCAAAAAAAAAAAAAATGTTGATATCAATAGATTCAGAAAAAAAGATTTTAATTAAATACAACATCTATATGTGTTTTTTTAAAGGAATTAATGAATTTTTCCTTCATAAGTAAATAGTTTCTATCTATAAGCAAACATATCTGTATTATATTATGGAGACAAACTAGAGACTTTTGTAGAAAGATCAGTGATAAAATAAAGGTGTTCATTATCACACATAGTATTTAACATAGTGATAGGAATGCTAGCTATAGCAATAAAAACAAGAGAAAGAAATAAGGGAATAAACACTGTTCAAGAGGAAAGAAAATCATGTCTTTTTTTCCTTATGTATTAATGGCCTACCTAGAGAATCTTAGAATCAACTAAAATTTATTGAAATAAAAAAGAAAAGAGAGAAACAGAGAACTGGAAACTAGATTGATTTGTATCAACTGGGGAATAACTGAAAAAAACCAGTATACTTAAGTATAATGGAATATTATTGTATTTTCAGAAACATCACAGAGAGAATTTCAAGGAATCCTGGAAAGTATGAACTGATGTAGTGTAATGCTAGCAGAATCTGTAGAACAATTTATACAAGGATTTTAGCATCACGAGACAAATAACTTACACTTTTGATCCCTCATCAAAGCAAAAATCTACCACATATCCTATGAAGAAATATATTGTCCTTCTGACAGTGAGAGGATCTATCAAAGGTATGGAAAGAATATAAGAGAGTGAGGTTAGTAGTAAGGAAGTCCTTCAAAAAGGAGGCATTGAATCTTTGGAAAAATTAGGTAAAGACAAAATATAGTTCAGAAAGACATAGATAAACAAGACTATTTTGAAGAAGTAGAACTAGAAGATGAAGAACTTGAAAAAAGAATACTGAGAAGAAAAAGAAGGAAGAACAGAAACAACTGACAAAGCATCCTGATTTTGCCTCCACAGTATCTCTCAGATGACTTTTCTTTCTCCTCACAACATAACCACGTCACTTCAGACTCTGATCACTTATTTTAAAAACTACTATAATAATGCCCTAATTTAGTTGCTTAATGCAGTGTCTCACCCTATTCAGTTCTGCATTTATCTGATAAATTGATATTCCTACTCCAAATTGATTTTGACCACGTCAATCTTTTGCTCCAGATTTAGTGCTTTGCCATTGCATCTAGGTTAAACACAGACTCTTCTATTTATCACTTAAAACCAGAATTCATGCTCTGGGTGGCCTATTTTAACGTAATTACATGCTGTCCCTGCCTCACTTGTCTTACACTCCAACTAAACTGGCTTACCTGTTTTCCTTCTTCATGACATTCCATCTCCTGCCTCCATGGGATTACATTCATTTTCCCCAATTCCAGGAATGCTCTACTCTTTTACCTCTTAGCTCTATTAGTTCAATTGCCAACTCCTTCAAGAAGCCTTTCCTAATTTCTGAAGGTGAAGTTCCCCTTCATCACTGAATTAATTTTAGATATTTTAAAAATATAAACTCTATATACTCATTGTTGAATACATTGTACATTTCCCCTAAACCCAGGAAAATATAAGGTCATTGAACATGCTCATTGGCTAGTACAGTGCATGACACATGATAGGTGCTTATACATGTTTAATGGTTAATTGATTGATGCTAAAATTAAGCCACCTTAAAAACAATGCTCTGTTGAGCTGAGTTGACTGTCTTTTAGTTGGTGTGGATGATATCAAGGTCCTCTGTTCCTTCAAAAAGGACCCACCATCCTTTAAATTCATCTTTCACTGCCCATCTCCTCCTTCTGTATCATGGTTTGTTGTTGGTTTGCTTTTTTTATTTTTTTATGGGTCAGCCAACTTTTTGAATAAGTATATATAGTATTTGGAAGTACAGGTATACCATGGGCTCTATGAAATGATGCCCTCATAGGGACATTGGGTTCCTTAATGACCACAACAAACTGTATTTACAGACCTAAGTATATAGAGATAGGACCCGAGGTAAACTAGTTCTCCAGTGATTCCATGTTCTACTTGCTTCTGCTATTCATGAGAAAGGATTATGATGTATCAGTAAGTCAGTGAGAAATGCTGTAATGTCAGAAAACTTGAGGGTGGCATAGGAAGCAGCAGTAGTACTCTAAGAGGTAAGGTAATTGTGTAGTTCTTTCACTGAGGTAGTAGTTTCCTATAATAGTTTTAAATACTATTTTGCATTGACATATAATGATTCTCCAACATTCTATTATGTGAATGAGAAACCTTGTCTCTTTCTTTCCATGATGGCATTCCCTTCATGTGGAAAAAACCTGATATTTCTATGAGAATTACATTTTGTGACCTGGGTCAGCTCCTAAAAATACATAGGAATATTATCAAAATAGTAATATGCCTTCTATTCTCCCAATCCAAGCAGGTCTTAGATACTGAATTTAGGAAAATTTAAAAGATTGTGGTGGTATTTTAATCCCCCTAAACATATAAAAAATATAACTCAAAATTTATGCAAACTACCCTGGTTCTAGAAGACTGTCCTTTTGTCATATCCATGCCATATTATATATCTGGAGGATACCTGAACACGTAGACATGCAACAGCTAGGTGCCTTTCAAAGGAATCTAAGAAGGATCAAACAGGATGTGAGATGACTACTATCTTATTCTTAGCAATTTCAACTTGATGTAACATAAAACATAGATATCATTTGTATCTATATGGTGATCATGTCATTTTCTCTGTCTCTCTCTTTCCCTTTCTCTATCTCTCTCTAAATGACACTGAGACCCTGACAGAAGAAATCAGATTGATTTATTCTTTCTTTTCTTTTACAAAAATTCCCATAAAGGTTCCATCTCTGATCCAGTCAATTCATAGGTCTAGGGACTAGATTGATTTCACAAATGCACAGCCCATATGAAGGCATTTTCCCTGTTTGGATGGTACTAAGAACATACAAAAGTCCTAGGAGCAGAATATGACCTTCCTCAAATTTCTCTTCATGGGATTATGCAGTTATCTAGCCTAACTATCCCCAGAACTACTTGAAAATGGGAAAACAGGTTGTGTTCAGACTGAGTAATTCACAACATTTTCCCATTCATATCTATAGGGGTTTGGGCTCATAGGTCACTAGTCAAGACCAAAATAGTTCAAATAAGTAAATTCATTCAGATGCCTCTGGGGCATCCTAGTATTTCCAGTGTATTAAGTCTCTTTGCTTAAGAAATCGACCTGTAAAGTTTCCTGGAACCTGTATTTAAGGGCTTGGAAATTTGGTTTTGTGGGTCAGAAACAGATGGGCTGTGTGATGGATTGAAATGATTGTATGACTTAGGAAGAAGTAGGAAGGAGATACTCTTGTGGCTTTCTGTTCATTGGCAAGCAGGACTGACCATTTATAAATAGCTCCCTCCTTAGAGTAAATGGGTGCCTGGGATTGGGCACCTGTTGCGTAAGTCCTAAAGTTGATCAGTTCTTCCGGACATGCAATATTGTTCTAAGGAATAAGATGATAAAATAATAAGGATGGGGTGGGGAGGGGGGCTTCTGTGACTTTATTCATACCTGAAGGCAGCACTTGATATAAGCATTGCTAAGTAAGGAAAGGGATATTAGTGGTCACCTCCACCCAATGAATCACTTAGAATTTATTAAGCATTTACTATATGCCAGGCTCTGTACTGGATCTTTGAGACACAAAGAGAAGGAAGGAAGGAAGGAAGGAAGGAAGGAAGGAAGGAAGGAAGGAAGGAAGGAAGGAAGGAAGGAAGGAAGGAAAAATCTAGAGAAGTAAGAGGGATGGAGGAATGGGTTTGAAATGGCGTAAGACAGTACTGTCAGATACTTCACAGGAGAATGTTTTATAGTGATGAAAGTAATCACTGGACCTGAATGAAAACTCCCCCCTAATCCAAGAGGGTCATGGTTCAAAATGGGTTTCAAGTGAGAGCGTAGACTTCACTGGATCAGAAACCACATTTTCCAAGAAACATTAATTTTGCAGGGGCTAGGACAGACACAAGATCCAGGACAGAGGCAAAATTTGTAAGTTGGGAGAGTTTTCATGAATCTAGGAGTTTCACAGGCTCAGCCTCTGCAGCAAGAGCTACACTTGTACGCTTGGAAGAAGCAAAGAAACAAAGAAAATATAAAATAAAATCGTGAGGAATAGAATCCATGGAACATATGAACAGAGAAAGATGCAAGACAAAATCACAGGGAAAGCATCAAGCAGTAGTTTGTTAAATAAGAAAAAAAATTACTAATTTTAGTTAGAAACTTTCTTTGGCTGCAATTACTTTTCACTGAAACTAGTTGTTGATTCAAAGTCAAACGTCTGTAGTGTTAAAATTATTCATGATATGAAAAAAATCACCCAAGTCTCTTAGTTATATAAATATGTATGGGGAGATATAAGATGTTTGTATGCACAATAGGATGGTAATGTCTAAAGCTTGTTCTCCTAGTGATCTCCCATAACCACCCACTGCTAAGTCATTTTGTAATAATATGATGGATGAAAATGTATCAGAGCTGAAATACCAACTAGATTTGCTAAAGCTATTGCTCTAGATACAAAGTAAAAGCAGAGGTTTTCTTTAAAAGAATGTTGGCTCCTCTCTCCCCCTCCTTCCTCTGCAAAGAACTTCTCTCTCTGCAATGCTTCTAACAAACTCCAGAGTATCCAGGGAAGGCTATGAGCATGGGGAGGGGGCTGGAAAACAGGCTAAAGGAGCTATAGTTGAAGGAATCAGATGTGTTTAGCCTGGAGACCAAGAGGCATCATTCTAACTGCCTTCAACTGTTTGAAGGGTTTTCTTGTACAATATGGAACAGGTTTGTTCTATATTGTTCCAGAGGGTAGAACTAGGTAGGATCAGTGGGTTAATGTTAAAAGGAAACAGATCTAAGCTCAACATCAGACAGAACTTTATAACACCTGGAGTTGTGTAACAATGGAATAGGCTGCTTATCTCTAATGACCTGCTCAGAGTTCCTTACCAGCACAGTGGGCAGCTAGGTGACTCAGTTGATAAAGTGCCATACCTGAAGTCAGGAACACTTATTTTCCTGAGTTCAAATCTGGCCTCAGACACTTACTAGCTGTGTGGTCCTAGGCAAATCACTTAACTCTGTTTGCCTCACTTTCCTCATCTGTAAAATAAGCAAGAGGAGGAAATGGTAAACCACTCCAGTATTTTTGCCAAGAAAACACTAAAAGAAGTTATGAAGAGTCAGATGCGACTAAAAATGAATGAACAACTCCTATAGTTTCCTATTCTCCATAGCTGGAACTACGTATTGTCTCTCAGCTTTCCCCCATCACACACACACACACACACCCCTCTGCCTCAGGATCTTATAACTATCTGGATTCAAAACGAGGGAAATTAAAGAATCCCCAGGTCTACAATTGCAATGATTCAGCTCTGTCTCACTTCCACCCTTTCTTCTCTGACACTGTACCCTGGTAGGAGTGTAAGGCTCTTGCCTTGTCCCATGGGACTAAGTCTCCTTATTCACTGATGTTGGAAATTTTATCTTTATATTGTACCCAGTCACTGCATGCTTGTTATACTCCTTTTAAATACTGGGTTTAGATGGAGGGGTTAATACAGTTTGTAACTTGAGGATGAATTCCTTTGTGTTTATTTCGGCTTGTCTGGTTCTCAGTCTTGGACATGTAACCATCAATGATTTGTATTTTAAGACTTCAAGCTTGGTATTATATGGTAAAGCCTTCCAGAAGCCAGGGACAGCTCCACATCAAAATGAAACTCTGGAGGAAAGTATTAGGGAGGTAGCACATGACAGTGAAGGGAGCCCAGTGCCCTGTATACTAATACTGTAACTGGAGTGGAGGGAACACCAGACGTGATGTACTGACACTGTACCCTGAAGTCAGGGGATCTGCCTCAAAAACTATGTCTGACACTTATTACTTGTTTTGTCCTGATTACAAGTCATTTACCCAGGGTCTCAGTTTTCTCATCAATACAATGAGGGGGATAGATTAGATGGCTTCTGGGAATGGCCACTATTCATTTACATGTATTATATATTAAAATATACATTTCACCTAAGCAGAAAAAAAGGCACATACTAGTGCAATTGTTATTCCACACAGACGTAGCAACTTGATCACCTTGGTCCCTTTCAACTTCAGATGTCTAATATTATGTAGGAATAGATCCATTAAAATACTTTAAAATTGTGTCTTATATTTGGTTTCCACTCCCCTGTGTAGTAAGAAATGAAGGTACTGTTTTCCCAGTTTTACAAATGAGAAAACTGAGGCACAAGCAGTTTAACTTGATAAAGGTCATAGAGCTAGCAGGTATTGGAGGCAGACCTAGAACTCAGAAACCCTAACTCCAAATCCAACATTCTTTTCACTATATCATATTATTGCCAAACCACCATCGTCATTTATCTCATCAAATCCATCACCCTTTGTAGTTGTGAAAACATTTTCAGATCTTATTTGTTTCTCATGCTGAAAGGGAAGAGTTCTGAGAAATCTAGGAAGACTACTAAGAACTGATGCAGAGAGAAGTCAGCAGATCCAGAAAAATAATTCATACAATAACAGTACTATGGAAGACTGGGATCTTTGTTCAGTGCAATGACCAAGCATGATTACAGAGGACTGCTGACAATCTATGTTATCCACTGCCTTACCAAGAGTCGATGGATTCAAAATGAAGAATGAGAAAGATTTTTTTTGAGGTAAACAATGTGAATTGTTTTGCCTTACTACACATATTTGTTAAAAGGATTTTAAGGTTTTTTCCTCTTTAAGGAGGTAGTCTGAAAAAGAGAAAATAAATGATGCTTGATCAAAAATAAATTAAAATTTAAAAATAAAAATAAATTTTCTTTACTCTTCACAGTAAGACTACAGGAGTTATAGAGTGAAAGGCGTGGAATTCTCCTTTGAGAAATGAAAAAAAAAGAGGATCTGAGAATCTAAATAGTTTATCTAAAATCATAGCATAGGTGGTCCAGTGGATAGAGCCAGGCCAGGCCTGGAGTCAGGAAGACCAGAGTTCTAATCTGGCCTCATACACTTATTAATCGAGTGAGCCTGGGCAAGTCACTTCACTAATTTCTTCATCTGTAAAATGAACTAGAGAAGAAAATGTCAAACCACACTCCAGTATCTTTGCTAAGAAAACCCCAAATAGGGTCACAAAGGACGGACATGGCTGAAAATGATTAAACAACAACAAAAGCTCAGGTCTCAACTCTCAGGAAACTCACCTCTGAGGACAACTTTTGGAATAAGACAAAAAAATGGCAGAATCATCCTGTTATCTATGAAGCACCATACTGATTTCTCAATAAACATAAAATCTTATAAAACAGCATGGCTTGTCCATGAAGTTTGTTACTTCCTCAGCAGACCTAGCTGAAAGTGTCTTATCTACTCCCCCCAAAGACAGCTTTCCTGATACTACTTATAATATGTATTGAACTGAACGGTCTTCACAACTAATAGGAGTCCTAATTTTCATTTGAAGACAATGCAGGCAGGATTCTCAAGAACCTTTGGAATGGCCACATTGCACCCCTATTCCCAGGGTTAAGAGCAACTCACATACTCTTTTAGGCTGACAGGTAAGAAGGAAGGTCTGAGGCAATTTCATTTCCTCTTTACCATCCTGCCCATAGACACACTCCAAGTTATGGGCACAGTCAAAGGTAGCAAACAAACACGATCTTTGGTTCTCCCATACACTGCCAGGGCGGAAATGTAATTAGTAAAAAATGCTAGGCAAGAGCATTGTGTAACCAGAACTATTCAATCAGAAAGTGCTGATTGAACATATAGAGACACAATCAAAGCCTTTATTTAAATAGGGGTTACAGTCCTAATAAAACACAAAGGGAAGTAGGGGCATAGGCCTCCTCGACAGGTAATGAAAGAAAAAATTAAACTCATCCAATTACATCTGGGGAAAAATCCATTACCTATAACAGAGAGAGGACTGCCCCAGGAAAATTCAGATGCAAAACTAATAATGAAGGCGCACTGTCCTTTCAACAGATTCTAAATGAGCTCTAATTTTCTTATATCCACCATTCCCAAACTATATAAATTTCAACTAAGCAGAAAAAAGTGACATGCTAGCACAATTGTTATTCCAAACAGGCACAGCTGCTTGCTCACCTTAATTAGACCTAATCCCAAAAGGGAACCAATCTTTCCTTATTTTCTTCTATGAGCTCACCTGATTTCCCTCAACTTTTCTTTTCTAATAGATTTTGCTCTAACCTTTCAGCAACTGTCGTTTTAGTAACTCTGTGGGGAAATGCAATTGCCTCAGGTTCCCCAGGTCCCCAAAGGACTCAAGGTCCCTAAGCCATGCAGAGATGGGGACACTGTACACAGAAGGAAGGACAAGGCTGACTTAGAAGAGATCCCCTCTGGCCACCTGCACTCATCTTGGCAGGGTCAATCCAGTTTCTAATTCTTGGAAGGAAGAGAAAAGAGGGGAGAAAAATGAATCACCAGCTGTTTACTTGGTGGTTGATTTTCTTTGTTGTTGTGTTTGTCAGATTATTTGTTTTCATTCTTTTTACTTTTCTGGACTTTAAATGAAAAGAATTTCTCTATTGCATCCTAAATATTGTCACCTCTTTAAAGGGTGAAGTACCTCCTAATTATGTTGTTACATGTAGCCATATTGATGTCTGAACCTATTGATTCTGAGAGGGTATGGGACATTTATGATAATTTTGGATAATATGATAGCTTAGCACAGTGTTCTTTGATTTCTTTAAGGAATGGGATTTAGTAACAGTATTGGTTGATCAAAAATCATAGTTTTTTGGTTTTGTGTGTGGTGAAAGGTTTAGGAGTGTGGTGAAAGTTTACAGTAGTTTTAATTTGAATCTTTCTAATTTTGAGTGATTTTGAACATTTAATGTAGCATATGGATCGACCTATAACTTGGATTTCTTCCTCTGAAAACCCTCTCATGTTTTGTTAGAAATATTTTTCTCTTGATGATAGGCCAGTGAGCTGTTCATGATACCATTCAAATCCATCATTATTGTTGTTGTTGTTGTTGTTATTGGCATTCTATAAATAAATGCAAGGGCCTCATTGTTTAGCCTAGCAGGCAGGAGATACTGGGTACAAATCCCAGTTAGGCCTGCTTACTTTCTCAAGTATTTAGGACAGGTAAGTGCTACAGCAGATAGAGCACTGGGCCTGGAGTCAGGCAGTTAAAATTGCGCTTTACACACTTACTAGCTATGTGACCCAGGGCAAATCACTTCACCCTGTTTGCCTCAGTTTCCTTATCTGCAAAATGAGTGGGAAAAGAAAATGGCAAATCATCACTCTAGTATCTTTGCCAAGAAAACCCACAAAAAGGGGGTTACAAAGAGTCAAATACACTTGAAATGACTGAACAACAACAATAAGAAATGATAAATATAAGTGATGAATTATCTCAAATTCAAGAAGCATTTATGGAGCAATGGCTGTTCTCAGCAATATACTAAAGGTCATATAATGTAGAAAAAGTTAGACAGGGCAGCTACCCTAAAGAGTCTTACAGTCTTGCTTAGGGAACTAGTTATAGATTAAGAATAAAAGTTAACAGTTTTTAATCAAGTGTTGAACTATATGGTTCAGATTCTAGGAGGATATTTTTTCCTTTGTGAACAACAACAAAAAACGTTTATTGATTTTAACTATCTAGAACTGTGAATGTAGCACGTTATAAATAAGCAAGGGGGGAGCTCATGGGAGGCATAGTGTTTCTTTTTTGATTATTTATTTATCTACTTATTTAATTTTTATTATGTATTTTATTTTTGACTTATAAAATAAAACAAGCATTTCTATAACATAATTTTTAAATGATCAGGATTCTTGTTTTTTAATATCAAGCAACCAATACACGTTTATTAACAATATACTATATTCCAGGCATTTTGCTAAGCACTGGGGATACAAATATTAAAAAAAAAAAAAAAAAAGGGGCGGCTAGGTGGCGCAGTGAAAAGAGCGCCGGCCCTGGAATCAGAAGGACCTGAGTTTGGAGCTGGCCTCCAACACTTAATCCGCACAAACAAAAACCTAGCCATGTAACCTTGGGCAAGTTACTTAACCCCAATTGCCCTAAAGGGGCGACTAGGTGGAGCAGTGAGTAAGAGCGCCGGCCTCGGAGTTTGGATGACCCGAGATCAGATCTGGCCTCAGAAAATGAGCACCCACGCATAAATAATGACTAGCCCTGTAACCTTGAGCAAGTTACTTAACCCCAATTGCTTTAAAAAAAAAAAGGCAGTTCCTCCCCTCAGGAAGCTTACAGTCTAATGGGTGAAGACAAAACACAAAATGAAACTTACTTATTATTCACCAGAGATGCTATTCCCTTTCTGCCTCCATATATTTGCATGAATAATGCTGAATATAAGGACAGTACATTCTCCTCAACCCTACCTCCAAACATGCCTCGTTTCCTTCACACTACCACTCAAGAGACATTATCCATAGTCACATTTTCTGGACCCCTCAATTAGCAGCATTCTGTTGTCCTGGAAATATCTTTGTATTGCTTTGTATAAACATTTTATTTCTTTGATTTATGCCAATCCTCAACTATAAGTAAAGGGATTAGTCTAGGTTATCTCTGAGGTCCATTCCTGGTCTACATCTATGATCTGATTAGAATATAAATTGCTTCAGCAAAGGGATAGTTTAGCTCTTATCTTTGGATCTCTAGTGCCTAGAACAGTTCTTGACACATAATAAGAGTTATTTCCTTCCTTTTCTTCCACCTATACAAAGGATGAATTTGATAGGGGAGAGACTTTGGCATTCATAAGAAGAAGATCAATATAAGTTGAAGTGGCCAGGAGACTTTTCTTGAAAGTCCAAAGCACTTTCTTGAAAGTCTCCTCACTCCTGACATTCAGGTCTACCTGTGCAAGGGTATGGAGGCAGCAGGATAAAAAAAGGTATCATTTATGGTGAGCAAAAAGTAAGCAACTATGTACGTGTATGTACACACATATATATGTTGATATATGGAGTACTTTTTACTAATATTTTAAATTAATAGAAACATAAATGCATGTATTTGTATATTTGCTGTTCTTTTAGAAAAAAAAAATTTGAGGGCAGAATTAAGTATCATTCAAGCCAAGGTGAAAAGAAATTCTGCACAAGAATTAACCATCCATCCTAAATATCAATGCTAAACTTCTAAAATCAATTTGCATCTAATCAGCTTGAAATATTCCAGTGGCTCCCCATTTACCAAAGGATGAAGCTCACGCTCATTAGCTTGGTATTCAAGATCTTCTACAGTAAAACCCCAACCTACATGGCTTTGTTTCTAATTAGGACCCTGAATGATGTTTCTAATTCAACCAATGTGCTCTACTTACATCAACTCACATAATTTCTTGCACTCATAAGGCTCTCTTTCCCTTCCCTCAACCTATCTTTCTAGCCATATTTGAAATTTCAGAGTTTCTGCTCCTGGTAGCAACATAGGCTGGAGCAGGCAGTCAACACCCCCACACACACACACCCTTCATTGCTTTAGTTGAAAACTCCTTCCCATACAAGGACAACTTTGACCCAAGGTCATGGAAAATCACTTGAAGTTCATTGTTAGGACTGTGATGCACAGTACAGGAAGGGAATGTGGAAGGAGCATACAGGACCCTGAACAGAATTCTTACTGTGGATGGGCCATTGATGACATCAAGCAGCAGAGACACTATGAGAAGCCATGTTGCCAATGAGAAAGGGGAGCTCAGAGACTTGTTGGCGAATCTACAACATGAAAATGGCACAAAAATTAACTTCTGGATGCACGTGAATCGGATAAATCTGTGGCAGAGCTGTTGAAGCCATGGGGATAGAGACCCAGGGTGGAAACTCCCTAAGTAGGCAATAGCTATGTCTCTACAGGTTTCTTCTAAGAACCTAACAACTGGGGATTTGCTTCCTTTTTCCAGCCCTGGTTTCTCTTTCCATATTTTCAATTTCAATATATTCAGATACATATATACATGCATGCATGCATAGCAGATATTCTTACACACTTACCCCCTACCAGCAAAAGATATCATCAAATGTTCCTCCTTGGGGGCGGCTAGGTGGCGCAGTGAGTAGAGCACCGGCCCTGGACTCAGAAGGACCTGAGTTCAGATCCGGCCTCAGACACTTAACACACACAAACAAAAACCTAGCCATGTGACCTTGGGCAAGTTACTTAACCCCAATTGCCCTCCAAAAAGAAAAAAAAAAATGTTCCTCCTTGCCACCATGTCTCCTTGATGAATGGAAAACCCCACAGGACTATGTGTTTGCCATTCTGAAGAAACTGGGGGGCAGAGACTTCAAAATTGAATGAGTAGAATATAACACTTTTATTCCATTCCTTGACCCCTAATAGTTTCCAGTAAGGAAAACCAAGGACTACAGAGAAGAAAGGTTCCCTAGTACTTATTGAAAAGTCATCTCTTTTCTTTCCTGAATAATTTCCTAAATTGAAGAAGGGTAAGGCTAATGTGATTTTAATAAATTCTACTTCTGAAGTACCTCCCCCCAAAAAATTTCAGTGCTATCCCTACCTCTTTCATGAGAATTTTCTGGAACCACACTTTTCTATGTAGCATCTCTCTTCTAGGAACTTCAACTAGCCCATGCTCCATACTGATCTATATCCAGGTACAACTCGTTATCTTTTCCTCTTGTCACTTTGTGTGTACTGTATCCTCATCTCACGATACACTTTTTTCACCTTTCTACTGCTTGTTCAGGAAACAATAATCAATTTAATATTACTATTAATATTGGGAAAGTTATGGCAATCTACTGACCTAAAGTTTCATTCACAATCCATGTGACAGCCTAGACCAGAGCTCTTTCTGCTGGTTACCTCTCCCTGAAAAATACTATATCCCCTAATAGAATATAAATATTTTAAAGCAGAAAATGCCTCATTTTAATGAATTTTCATTGGTTTATTCTTATTAAGAAGTGTGTATATGTGCATGTGAATGTGTGTTTGGTGTGGGTAGAAAAAAATAAAGGGAGGAAGGAGGAATAAAAGCAGCCAGGGGAAGAAGAATTGTCTCACTTCCTTTCTATAGCTCTCCCTGATTTCTCATGTCTCATGTGGCACAAATCTTGTCTAACACCTTACCAACTGATACATAGTTCTTTCCATTATGCAACCCAGAATATGCTTCCAACAAGTAGTAAGAAATGTCATTCATAAAGAAAAGTTAACAATAAAATTCAGGAAAGTACAATTAAAAATTATATGTGAGTACCTTAATTTTCACCCTATTTACTGAGGAAAAGAAACGGGTGCTTTGATGAAAACAGCTACACCCAGATGCCTCCTCGACATCTGTTTTTACAAA
Source organism: Gymnobelideus leadbeateri (assembly GCA_011680675.1). Taxonomy (NCBI): domain Eukaryota; kingdom Metazoa; phylum Chordata; class Mammalia; order Diprotodontia; family Petauridae; genus Gymnobelideus; species Gymnobelideus leadbeateri. Next base: position 226,939 of record WOXC01004177.1, read on the forward strand.
AGCAAAGTCACACTTGGGCAAATGCCTCCATTGCATTCCCATTAACAAAAATTCTGAAATATGTTACTAAGAGTAAGTCACTCCCCCAACCCAGTCCTGTACTCTGCCCACTCTCTGTATCTTAATTCCAAGCATAGGATAATTACATGCTGATAATGTCACCTTTACAAATGCAGGATTTCTATTTGGTCAAATACAAGTACTACTGTAGTAAAAAGTCATAAAGGCATTCTCTCAAATTAGTAAAACAAACAAATAAGTACATAAATGAATTATAAATAAATAATACATTTGACACATGTGCATGTGGATAGTCTTTAGAATATATAAGAAAGAAGCATACATACACAGAGAAAAATACATCCTTTCAAAAATCAGCAACATAAATTCATACCACCCATCCATCCTTTAATCTTTTGACTTTAAATCTCTAAAAATAAAAGGAGGGGGAGAAAGAAGAGAGAGAAAGAGAGACAGAGATAAAGACAAAGAGACAGAGGAGAGACAAAGAGACAGAGATCTTGCTGAATCTTATTAGAAAGAAGTCACTTATTATCTGCCACTGTAAGAAAAGATGCTAAAACCATCTTTCCACAAAGCTGGTTGCAGATGTAGCAGAACTGTCAGAAAGAGTCACCCACCATGAGGAGAGGCAGGAGCAACAGTTGGGGCATGTTGTACATATTCATGGAATTTTCCACTTAGCAATGAGCTGCTTACAGGTTGAGAAATAAACACTCAGGTCTCTACGTCTCTGTTAGTTTCAATATTAAAAATAAATGACTAATGCTTAATACTTTTTTTAATGGGCTAATTTTCTGGAAGAGGAGAAATGTACAAAAAATTTGGATGAAAGAAGGACCAAGAAGATCTAAAGGTACCTTGTGAATGGGGCATTCTTTTGCACTGCAAGTTGTAACAGTCCAGAGAGTCAGTAGCAGAACCTGGTTAGACAACAGCATGGCTGACTTGGGCACAGGCCCTAATGGAATTTCCAGGAAGGATCTCACCAACAGGGAGAGAAGGCTACCAGGGTGGAGGCATCTTGCATGCCAAAGTGAGGCAGGGTTGAGATGCAAAAGATGCAAAATATAACCTGGAGGAGACTTGATTGGAAATACCCAAGCTTCTATTAGCTACCTGCTCACAAAGCCAGTAAATTGCTATTAGCTATGTTTTAATGCTTGCATTAGGATATGTTAATACATTTGGGCAAGCTGGTCCATATTCAATGTATGCTTATGTTGATAGCAAGATATTGCTCTTTGAATTAGAACTGTTTAAATTCTCTTTCTGATACTCACTAGTTTTCTAACCTGTGCAGTTACTTAATCTTTTTGTGCTTCTTTTGTTAAATGAGAACAATAAGTTTACATTACACAACTCACAAGTTATTTTGTGAGGAACAGAACTTGTAAATCATAAAATGGTAAATAAGTCTGTGTCATTTTTATGCACCCAGTCCTGTGTTAAATATTTTAAGCCTGAGAAGTTTCTGTCCATGAGGTGTTTGCAGTCTAGTTGGATAAACTTAGGGGCAATGCATGATTCAAGGAAACTTGAAGAGAACATCATTTAAAGCATCCTATGGATTTCAGTTCGAGAGAAGGTGGCAGCTACTGCCACCTTCTTGTCCCCACTGTTTAACTGTGCTGCCTTTATTACTCTGGTGACAGTGGAGTTATCATAGTCAACAAATGAGTTTAGACTACAAGGATGTATACATGAATTTAGCATTAACTTACAGTAATGATACATTCTAGGTTTGGTCATCCTCCCCCCCACACTTTTTATTATATTTATATTTACTATGTGTTTGGCACATAGTAACCCCTATATACATCTACTTCATTCTCTTCCCCTTTCCCGTGTATCTTTAAAATACAGGCTCTTGTGGATGCCTCAGTCCAGGACCAAACAGAATGTTGGTAGAGTAGCCGGCTCCCTCACACTCCAACAACAACCTGAAATGGCACCCTTGTAAATACTGATAAAGAACTCCAATAGAGAAACTACAATTAGTGAATTCTTCCACCACAGAACTACACAAAGAGAACCAGTGACGCACTGGTAAAGGTAAATGCAGTAAATCCAAACCAGATAAGACAAAGAATGGCATAGCCTTCCAGTTCCAGAATACCAGAGACTTGGGTAGTCCGAAGGGTTCTCTGTCCTGGGACCACAGTAGTGCCTGCAGAAGTACTCAGAAATAGAAAGTCCATGCACCCTGGTTTCTAGCATGTGGTCCTCAGGGTCCAAGAAGGATCTTGAAGATCTCTGGCTCCTTGCCTGAGGGGAGGGAGAGTGCTCACTTAGAGGCAAGTATTGGAATTCAGGGAATCCAGGGTGGGACCTAGCAGGGAGATTAATCCACCCAGAAGAGCAACAGAGAAGGAGCCTATATCTTTCATAAAGCCAAACTTCTTGAACTAACTAAAGCTGGAGAGATGAGTAAATCACCCAGAAGCATTTAAAAAAAAAATGTAGATTTAGAGATTCCCCAAAGGAAAAAACAAGTAGCTCAACAGCAATTGCAGAAAATCCAGGGGAAGTTCAGGGGTGGGAGGGGGGTGCCGGTTGGGGCAGGGGTTGTTTTGCAAGGACTAAATGAATACCTAGAAGAAATGAAGTAAAAAGATTTTTTAAAGTGGAAATAAAAAGAAAACAAATGGAAAGAGAATAAACAGCTTAGGAGAGAAAGTAGTAAACTGTATCCAAAAAAACAGAATTCTTGAAAACTCAAATAGACCAAATAGAAATCAATAACTCCTTGAGACAGCAAGAAATATTAGGTAAGACAAAAAGATGGGGAAAAAAGAAGAAAAGGTAAGGCATCTGATATCAAAAATAAGATATAACAAACATAACTTATTAGACAGGTTAAGGAGAAAGCATTTAATAATTGCTGGACTTCCTGAAAATTATGAATAAATCAAAATCCTGGTTATCGTATTTTTAGTAACCACAAATAAAAGTTGATTAAATCTATTAGGACCAGAAGAAAAGTAAAGAGAAAACCACCAATTACCCCTTAAAAGGACTCCGAAAAGGAAAAGTACTAGGAATGTCATGGCCAAATCCCAAGTTCCCACACAAAAGAAAAAATATATATTTCAAGGAACCAGAAAAAAAAGGAGGTCAAGTTATATCATGGATCCAGAGTAAAAATTATTCAAGACCTTGTAGCTTCTACTATGAACAGGAGGTAATGCTGAAATAAAATACTCAAAAGGCAAAAATATATAGCCTTATAACAAAGAATAACATATCCTTCCAGGCTGAATATCATGCCATAGGGGGAAAATGGACCTTTAATCAAATAGAAGAATTTAAACATGTCTAATGAAAAGGCAAGAGCTGAGTTGGAATTTTGTAATACAAATTCAGAACTTTAATAAACCCAGATCGGTACATTATTTGAGCAACTGGATGTGCCTATATTATGAACGACTGCTAATAGGAGAACAAGCAGCAGGTGTCCCTTGCCAAACTTAATGTATTCAAGTAATATTGAAGGAGTTATATAGAAAAAAAAGAGGATATGAAAGTAGACTATTTTAAGAGGCTTTTAAGAGAGGAAAAAGTGAGAGTCAAGAAATACTATTGTAGAAAGGAGGAGAAAGTTGGTGGAGTTTGCTATTTCTCCTAATTAGGGCACAAGAAATTGAGTTTAGAAACATGTAGGAAGGAATGAAAAGAATAGACATCAGGTAAACTTTTATCTTATCTAATATTCAAAATAGGCAAAGGAACACACACACACTCACACTCACACACACAAGCACATGAACCACCGGCATACACACGCTCACACACACACACACACACACACACACACACACACACACACACATATTCTGGTGTAGAAATATACCAAATGGAAGTGGGTTTTATGATTATCTCCATTTTATAGATGAAGAAACTAAGGCAAAGAGAGATTAAATGACTTGACTATGGTCACATAGCTAGATCTAATACGGGAAAGAGGTCAATGTTCTCCTCAGTGTTATTGGCAATAGCTGCCATCTTCTTGTCCCCACTGTTTAACTGTGCTGCCTTTATTACTCTGGTAACATGTATACATGAATTTAGCATGAATTTACAGTAATGATACATTCTAGGTTTGGTCATCCTTCCCCCCCACTTTTTATTATATTTATATTTACTATGTGGCTGGCACATAGTAACCCCTATATATATCTACTTCATTCTCTTCCCCTTTCCCATATATCTTTTAAATACAGGCTCTTGTGGATGCCTCAGTCCAGGACCAAACAGAATATATTTAACTATCACAGTTTTTCTAACAAGGCTAAGAAAGTATATTCCAATAGAAGTCTATATTGGGACTTACTTGAATGAAGATATAGTAAGGTTTTAGAATTAGTGCATTGGTTGCTTTATTCAAAAAGGTGCTTAAAAATGCTCATGTTGCTGGGAAAAAAAAAAGTTTATGGGTCAATATTGTAAATATGTTAAGCTTCCCTCTTATAATCTGTTACATTACATACCAAAAGAGTAGAAATTAAGTTGGTTTAGTTCAAAGAATGCTGCAAGCTGACATTGAAATGTCTTCTCCAGGTTATTTTCTGGACTTCCACAATGTAATGATGGCCTAGAGAGAAGATACTGAAGAACTGATCACTTTCAAGAAATACAAACATTTTTTTTAAGTCATTAATTTTCCCCTTGAAAATATTACTTCTACCATTAATGCAAAATCATAAAAAAGATTTTAACACTTTGTGTGTGTGTGTGTGTGTGTGTGTGTGTGTGTGTGTGTGTGTGTGTGAAAGAGAGAGAGAGAGAGAAAGAGAGAGAGGTTGGTAAAGCCTATAGACTCTTTATGGTAATAATTTTAAGTGCATAAAAGGTATCAGATTAGTGAGATTACAAAAGAAACCAATAATATTGAAGTTATTAATACATGAAAAACAAAGAAGTTAATGGACTACAGATAATTATTTATATGCTTATATTAGTACATATACACATACATGAATAAATGCATATATATGTGCATATATATGTGTATGTATATGTACACACATGTCCAATGTCTAAAGTTGTCTGATTCTCAACCCTGGTGAAATTTAGGTAGCATTATAAAACTCCTCTCTGTCTTTCTCCTATTCTCTAATCTCTCTTTCTCTAGCTCTCTTTCTCTCTTGGAAAAAAAAAAAGACAACTAATGATCCTAATGACCTGAATTACATTAGTATAATTTATAAAGTTTTGCTCCATGATTTTTTTCATAGTTAAATAAATGTTTTGGGAGGAGTTATGGTTAACTTTATTTTGTCATTTATACTTTGATGCATTAACAATTGTGGAACATACTGATGCAACTCATTAAATAAAAGTAAACTCATATAAAGTTTCATTATGACTGTAATTGATTTGTCAACTGAATAATACTGCTGGATCTATTACTATGTTGACAAATTAAGTTAAAATAATTCTTATGTTTTATTGCTTTCTTTGCAGATAATTTCTCATTTCTAGGAAAAAAGAAATCAGCAATTTTTCCTCTTCCCTTCCTTGCTTTCTGCATACAGAAATATTGCAAATTAATTCATTTAAGGCATTTGTTTCTGTTGTGATTTAATGTTTAATTGAGGAAGAATAATTTACATCAGCTAATTGCCTTTTTCCCAGGTTAATTATACCAAATTAATACTGGAAATGGACTGAAGTCAAAATGCCTGGGTGACATAGGCCAGGTCACTTGACTGGACTTGAGCCTGAAAGAATGAATATTGAGTATTTGTATATACTTACTGCATAAGTAGGAAGGAGAAGGAAAGAAAGAACCCAATTCATTGTGTTCAGTCAAATGATGATTATTACATAAAGATGATGGTTCAGGTACTGGAAAATATGATAATTAGACCAAAATATTGATTTAATTCTGAACTAGCCCAGTTCCATTTACTCTTTTTTTTTTTTAAAGCACTGACCCCTCTGTTTATTATCTCTAATATATCCTGTATGCATCTTATTTGTACATAGCTCTTTTTGTAGTACTGTCTCCAGGATTAGACTGTGAGTTTCTCAAATAGAGGGACCATCCTTTACCTATCCTTGCATCTGCAGCGATTAGAACAAGTGAATGACCCATAGTAATCAATGTTAGATAACTGACATCTGACATTGTTCCAACTCAAACAGCCAATGTATGTCATTGGTCCAAAGAGAGACTGAGAAAGATGAATCCAGTATGACCAATTGGATGAAATGTTTCAAGAAAATGACTTTCTGATCTCCATTTTATCACCAACTGAGATTCTGAATGAGCCACTTAAACTCTCTAGGCCTCAGAAAGGGACAATCATCTCTTCCACTACCTCCAACCTCAGAGGTATGCTACAAATACATAAAATTGATTATGATGAGCAAAATAATAATATTGATTAACATTTAAGTATCAATAAATTACTTTACAAAATATAAAATACTATATAAATATGAAGCATTATGATTGATTAAAAGATATGGAACACATACTATAGACATAGGGTTGGTGCAACTTTTATCTTATATGAATGATAGCATACTACCCAATAGGTCATATTACATACTCACTGATGGAAGAAGAAGAAGAAATTAAATTCCAATTAAATCTTAGCCTGACTAATGGAAAAGAGCAATACACAGAGAATCCAAAATGGTAGATAATCATGGATAATTTATATTTCTGTTTTGAAAAATGATTTTAAAGTATTTCTGATGTTCTATGGATTTGTAATACTTTAAGCCAAATGATGGAATAACATTGAAAATTAAAGACAATGAAATTAGTGTTACTATCTTAGTACCTTTCTTCAATGCCAACTCTGTTATCTAGGAAGGATAAGAAAGGGTGGCATTGCTTTTCCTATTAATGAGAATTACCAGCCTAAAGTAATGCTGACCTTGCTCTCAAAACTTGCTGATTCTAACTTTACTTGGAGAAGGAAAATTATCCTATTGTTTTCAAAATCCTTTCCTTATATCTTCTAGTTGGTATTAGAATAATAATACATATATTTTTGTAAACAAAACGTTGATTTAGGTGACGGGGTTAATAGTACTTGAGATCTAGATTGTTCACAGGAAATTCCCTATGGATAATTTCCTCATGGAAAATTCAGAGTTAGCAAAAATATCAATCAATCCAACAATCAATTGACACATTTATTATTTCAGGGCTACCATACTTAAGGCATTGTGCTAAGCATTATAAACAATGAAAATACATTTAAGATCAATGAGGTTAGAAATCTTGTTCCCATTTTCTCATTCTCCTGGGAAAAGTCTTCACTTACTTGGGGTAGACATCCCCCTAATCTCACCAACAGGTTTGAGGCCCATCAGTTACTCTCAACCTGTCTGCTGAGATTGTTTTAACAGGATGTGAGCCACAGGTAAGAGTCAGGTGAAAGGTAGAAACCAAAGGCGAATAAGTAGTCCTGGAAAGGACTCAACAAGCCCTCACACGGGAGGCACTAGTCCTCCCTGAACACCCCATACACCTGACACATATTAAGCACTACATAAATAGTGGTGGTTGTTATTATTATTATCTATTAGTAAACTTAAGCACCCCAGGCCTTCATGAATGTTTCTGAGTTTATGAACACAGTGCTACATTTTCTAAAGGTAGATATGCTGGTACTGAAAGACCTTTCAATTAGTATTGTGAAATTGTGAACCAAAAAATCATCTGTTGCTAAAGCAGCAATAGAGACACCACTGTCTTCTCACATCAGCTTACCTTTACTGAAAGGTAAAGCCCCTTGCTTTCAAGTTGCTTCAATAATTTTTTTTTTGCCTTTTTTTGGAGGGCAATTGGGGTTAAGCAACTTGCCCAAGGGCACATGGCTAGTTTTTGTGTTGTGTCTGAAGCCGGATTTGAACTCAGGTCCTCCTGACTCCAGGGCTGGTGCTCTATTCACTACGCCACCTAGCTGGCCCAATAAATTTAATCAAATAGTTTATTAAATCATATATCTGTTGTCAAGTTAACCAAGTAAACTTTTTAAAAGTTCTTTAACTACGTTTTTCCTCTTCCTCTTCTTTCTTTCTGCTTTTGCTACTTCTGCTTCCCCTCTTCTCATCTCACCTGCACTCTTGCAAAATCCTCCATACTGGTTTCTCTCTCATGAGTCTCCCCAAGTTCACAACATCCTCCACATAACCATATCCTGGGACACAGTTGCTGTAGTATGAATCCCTTGAAATTCAAAAACAGGTTTTGCTTACTTTTTTTTTTTCATCGCTAGTGTATATTATAGAACTTGGTTCATAGGAAGGGCTTTATGCCTGTTGATTTAATTGATAGACAATGATATCTTAGGAAGAATAAATAATAAAAATACAATATGCTTCTCTGTGAACTATACAATATCAAGAAAGGTAGAGGAAGAACCTCAGCACATTGAATGGGCCTCCTCTGCAGGATTTATTAGTGAATATGTACACGTGGATTGAGTTACAACATTGTTGAAGGTACTACCAAGAGTTTTTAATTGCTCACCAAAGTAAAGTCTTTTACATGAAGCTCATCTACTCCTACCTTCTCTCTCTAGGAGGTCTCCACTATCATCCCCTCTCTGGTTCCAATATTAAATCTCTCCATACTTACTAGTTTCTTCCCTGATACCCACAAAAATTCTAAGCTTCTATTCCAAAGCAAGACAAAACAAAACCTTACTTGATCTTACTATCCCCACCAAATCTTATCCTATATATTTCATCCCCTTTTCAGCCTTCTACACTGTTTGTTCACATATTCTCCCCTCATTCTCTTTAAAACCTTCTACTTTCTGGCTTTTGCATTCACCATTCAATGGAAACTACTCCCTCTAAAGTCACCAATGATCATTATATTGTCTATTCTAAAGGCCTCTTTCTTGAATTTTCTGAATAATTTAATATTATTATCCTTCTAGTACTTCAATTTTTTTTAAATTGTCATATTCATTTCCTCATATCACTTAACCAATATATACAATCAGTTGACTTATCTTGTTTCTACATCCACATCATTGCTTGAATATGTCATCTTCTCAAAACTTACAGAGCCACCACCCAGGTTCAGGCCCAGATCATCTTTCCCCTGGACTGTTGCAAAGGTGTCCTACTTGTTCTCTCTGCTTCAATTCTCTTTCCATTACAACCCGTCTTCCAAAACGCCATTGAAGTGATTTTCCTGAAGTGCAGATCTATGTCACAAGCTCTAGTGGTTCTGCTCCTTATTCCCTTCATGATCAAATATAAAATATTCTGTTTAACACTGAAATTGATTCACCACCTGAATCCTTCCCACGTTTCCTGTCTTCTTACACATTGCTCCCTTCTACAAACTCTGCAAGCCAGCCATACTTAACTACTTACTATGTCACATATGTGATGCTCCATCTCCCATCTGTGTCTAGTGTCTAATTCCTATGCCTGGAATGTTCTCTCTATACTTCTGCTTCTAGGAAATGCTCGTTTCTTTCAAGAGTTTCCTAAGTGTCACATTCTGCATGAAACTTCCTGATTCCCCCAGCTGCTAGTGTCCTCTCTTCCAAAACTGCATTGCCTTCATTTCAAAATATGTTTTCAATATGGTTATATATATATATGTTGTCTCCCCTTTTGGAATATAAACTCCTCAAGGGCAGGGAATGTTTCAGTTCTGACTTCATTTTCCAGGCATAGTACCTATTACACAATAGTTGGTTGAAAGCTTGTTTAATAGATCAATCCATGTATTCAAGATGTTATTCCAGCATTGCTGTTTTGAAGTTTTGAAACAGTACAATATTTGAGGAATAGAATTTGTTGGTAATGCAGATAAATGAAAAGTTCACGTAGGCTACAAAATGACGGTTACAATAATCTACAGGTAAAAAAAAGAACATAAGATATAAGGTCTACAAAATATAGGACAAGAAAAGGATTTTTACTGGGCATATTGGAAGAATAAGATAAATCTAATTCCAAGGCCTTCAATATTATCTCCAAAATGTAAAAGCATTCAATCCTTTGTGGAGGATTTATGGGAAAAAGTGAAGAATGGTATCGAATGAAAAGGCATGGGTGGGCCACAATGTAAATATCTATACTGATGATATCATGGATCTATTTGAAATATTGAAGGCTAGGTATAATTTATCAAATCACTGTTAAATACATCAAATTCTGTCCATCTAACTTCTCAGAACTAGCAGTCCTGTTAACATCCTATAAGTATTTTCCCTGAAATACATAGCAGGTAAATAGCATGGATATTCTATCTGAATCATAGTTAAGTATAACAGATATTTAAATTCAATAGTTATTTTTAACATCTTACATGTGCTTGACTCTGAAGTCAGTGTCACACAGGATACAAGAGAAGAAGTCATGGTCTCTCTCATTAAGGTCCACATAATCCATTGGGGAAGGCAATGCAAATTAACTAAATAAGGTAATATAAAAATACTGTTCATGGGTGATAGATCAGTACATTATAGTTTTATAAGATTTCAGAGAATAGGAAAGTTAGGAAGGACTTTTTAGAGGAAGAGGAGCTTAAACTAGACCCTAAAATATGTTGTAATAAAGAAGAAAGGTATATAAAGAACTCCTAAGAAGTAACTCATAGCATTGAACAAGGTGACAGACCTGATTAAAGCGGGATCTATGATGGAGTGGAGTGGAACATATAAAGTTGCTTCAAGACTTGCCACTGGACTCCAATGACTCTGGAGGAGAGCATGAGGCTGATGACTTTGCACAGCTCTTTCTCACTTAAATCCAATTCATGCATACATCAAGATATCACCTTCATGTTACTGGTCCTCTTTGAGAACAAAGGACTAAAAACAAGAGGTTGGTTAGGTAAGATAAGGATGAGTTTATGAAGGGCTAGACTGAGTGGGAGCTATTAAAGGTATCTGAGCAAAGAAATGGTACGATCGTTGATTCATAGGAAGCTAGATGTCAAAGATATGTTATAAATAAATTGTACTGAAATTCCAAAGAGAAAGTCTTTGGTACCCCTTCATGACCTTCCTGAGAGATGGTCATTCAGGCACTGTTTGAATGAGAATATCATTAATCTTGATGAAAGATAGCTTTAAAAAAAATAGCCTGTGGGTTATATCAATGTGGGTGACAGACTGGAGGGGTTGGAAAATGGAAATAATAAGATCAACTAAGAGGTTAGTAAAAATAAGGTGAATGTGAGAGAAAGAGGATCTAGGATGGGGTTAATTGGGTAAGGAAAGGAGGCAACAACAGGAAGAGAAATGTCAAAGGAAGCCTTTCATTTGCTGAGTAGATGTGAGATACTGGAAAGAATACCAACTGTGGTATCAGAAAACTGAAAATCAAATCCTGGTGCTGCCACTTACTAAATAAATGACCAGGCAAAGCATTTGCCACTCAGAGCCTTAGTCTCCACATCTGTAAAAGGAAAGGATTGTATTTGATGGCCTTTAAGGTTCATTTCAATACAATCACCCTGTGAATAATGGTGGATGTCTTCGAAAGGTTTAAGAGGGTAGATCCACTTTACAGACAACCCCATAGCTCTTAATGGTAGAAAAGGCAAAACTAATTTCTAGGAGAGTGTGTGTGTAGTTTTGCATTTTTCTCTTAGAAAGCTTCAACGTAGTGGCTTCTTGTGTCACTCAGCTCTGTTGGGCATTATTAGTTACAGTAAAAACAAAACAAATAAAAAACCTCTTGGTTTGCTTTCACCTCCATTATATTCTTCACACTGTCCCTCCTTCAGAGAACTGTATGTGGAATATGTTCCTGGTGTTGAGGTCACCTGGTCAGCAGAAAACAATGGAGCTCAGTGGCCCAGCTGATGTCAGGCAGTTCACATTACTCTGACAGGCTGGGTTTTGTAGGAAAGCTGGTTTCCTGAGGTGGAGAACGGGATCAGGCTGATGGTGTGGGCAAACTCCTGGTCTAAAGCAGACTGCTGGGAATATGCTTAGCTTCCTGAATCTCTGAAAAGCAATCTCTGTAATACGCACATACACTGAACGGTTTTTACATTCACATTTTGAATTGTGCTTCCCAGTGAAAGATTTCAGGTTTTGCTCAGAAGCTGCCCTTTTTGGTTCAATGAGCTATTTAGTCAGCTAAGGTAGGAACTAGAAGGGTATCTCTCTCTGTCACACATATAAACACCCAAGCACATGTATAAGCAAGCGCTTGCGCACATATGCACATGCAAAATTCAAGTGGATAAGGAAAAAAAAACTTGTTTATTGGATTCAAGTCGAACCATCTGTTGTTAATGATTAGATCTTCAGCTTCCAATTTTCATTTGAATGTTATTGCTCATTTCTAGCTGGGGACTGAGATGCTGCTTTCCCTTTCACAGAGGAGCCTAAATAAAATATGGTTTGGATTGAAAGTCTTTTGGAAGGGGAAATAAGCCTTACTGGTGGATAGCCACATCCTCCTTGCTCTCCACTGGGATAAAGGTAAGGTGGAGGTTGGAAGTAGGACACAGGTCACGGAAGGAGCCTTACTTCTTCAGCATAACTCTGCCTTTGACTTGCTGTGTAACTTAGGTCAATTTATGCTCCCTGGGTGTCTCAGTCTTTCCAGCTGGAGAATGGGTAATGCCATTTATGTCTTCCTGGGAGTTGTGGCTGCATGAGGCTTAACTAATATTTCCCTAGCACTCTGGATGAAAGACTCCGCGGCAGTGTAAAGTTTAATAAGCCCACTTCAGGTTTGCTCAGTGGTAATAAACAGGCTGTTGGGATAAATGTTTCTTTCCTGGAGGGTTTTTATTCCCCTGTAATTGTGGTTTGTGGCAGAATCTTAAATAATCATTTTTCATAGCTCTCATTCACCATTTGGAATTGGTTCTATTGATTGCAGGTAATTATAATTGTATTTGTTGTGTTGCATCATTACCAAATGGGAGTTATTTGAAATTGCCTGACCCCAAATCCCTGAAGTAAAGATCATATACATATATTACACAGTGGTCACACACACACACTCATGCACTTTTTGGGCCAGGGAATAACGTATGGTTTGCAAGGCAGAATTTGGGCCAGTTCTTAATATTCAGTAAAAAGCTATAGTGAATAATGTTCAAAAACCTTAGAGGAAAACCCGGCAGGGCAGTCCTAAAACAGTTTTCTTTACTTTTTGCTTTATCTTTATCTTGAAACTGGCTTTTGCCTAATCACTGGCTGAGCTCCTCTAGGAGGACCTCCAGTTACACTGTGAGGCAAGGTTCACTGGGCCAGACAAGGCCTGGCCCCATTGGATCTCCCCCGCCCTGCTTTCCTTGTCCTTTACCTTAGTCCAGGCCCGCGGGCAGATCTCTACGCCAGGCGGTCGGGGAGGTCACATGACCCGCGACAGCCAACCATTGTCGGTGTTGTTGCGGGGTCACGTGTCAGCCACCGGAAGTCCTTGGCGGACTGTGAGCCGCTCGCAGGGGCGGGAAGGGTCCGTCAGCCAGCTTCCACAAGCAGAGCAAGGTGAGCTCTTGTAGGGAAGGACATAGGTCCCTGTGCTGGACTACAGAACCCCAGGATTTCAGAATTTCAGAACAGGAAGGGACCCTAGAGCCGACGTGGTTCAGTCTGTAGATGAAACAGAATATCCCCTCGATAAATGGCCATTCAGCTCTAGAGAGCATTCTGCATTAGGGAACTGATTGTGAGGAAGTCAGGAAATGAGCTCAAACTAGAGTCTCTGAGGACTTCAAATTCCAAGACCTTAACTCAAAGACGTAGGAGGGGGTGGGGATTCTCTAGCTTGGTAGCTCTTAGAGAGCAGGGGTTGGTTTAGTTTCCTCCTTTGTATCCCCAGCACCTGGTATTCAGTGGGCGCTTCATCAGTGCTTGTTGATTAAATGTTTGTTGAGTGACTTCTAGGTTCATGGGACCTCACTCCATGCCATAGGGATTATATCAAGTATCATAAAGTGTTTCTGATGTCCAGTCTACTTGGATATAGTTTGTAAGATTTTGAGCTGGGAAGGATTTTTTACTCTAAGCTCTTTCACATTAATGGATGAGAAACTAAGGTCCCCAGGGCTTAAGTGACTTGCTCAAGGCATCTCAAGAAGCAAGTAACAATTGGATAATTTGAAAGGAAGCATATCAATTGTAAACACATGGCACTTTCCACTACTCCTGATTACCTCTCTAGACAGAGACATATCCATAAACAGCTTAATAGCATGAGTCAAGAAGAAACAGAACTGCAAGATATATCCCACAAGGCAATATTAAATGACAAATGAGAAGTAAAATGGGATTTTTTTTAATCATTTAAGGGAAGAGCAAATCATTTGGGCTAGAGACTTCAGAAACAGCTTCATTAATAAAGGAGAAATCATGGTGACCTTTGAACTGTAGGTTGAAGTGTGCATAGATTCACATCACACGCATTACTCATTTGTATATGTGATAACTGCCCCATGAGATCACTCTTCAAGATCTTCAAAGGATTACACATTTGCCATCACTTCTCCTTATGTGGTCCCATTTCATAACTTCAAGGACAATGTCTCCATGCATTTCTCATACATTTTGATCAGAGTAATCAAAAGTTTTGAAAGTAAAGATCTGATTGACCTGGACCTTTGTTGTTCAGTCAAGTCTGACTCTTCCTGACACCTTTTGGGGTTTTCTTGGCAGAAATGCTGAAATTCTTTTACATTTTCCTTCTCCAACTAATTCTTTTTGGAGGGAGGAAGGCAAGGCAATTGGGGTTAAGTGATATGCCCAAGGTCACACAGCTATTTAAATGTAAAGTGTCTACAGCCATATTTGAATTCAGGTCTGCCTGATTCCAGGGCCAGTGCTCTATCCACTGCAGCACCTAGCTGCCCCATCCAATTCATTTTTAAGATGAGGAAACTGAGAGAGTTAAGTTACTTGCCCAGGGTCACACAACTATTGCCTAAGGCTGGATTTGAACTCAGATTTTCCTAACTCCAGGCCTGACTCTCTATCCACTGCAAAACCACTTTGATTCCCTTATCTGAACCTAAATTCTATCTAATTCTAATAGGATGTAAACTCCTTAAGGGCAGGGGCTATTTCATTTTGTTTTTTATCCTCAGAGCTTTGCACAGTACCTGGTACATAATAGATATAATAAAGAATTGCTTGATAGAAGTGAATTGTATGCTTGTGAAATTTCTTGGAAATGCCTTTTTCTAGGGTGCCATGTAAAAGTAGCAACTACTATCTTATAAATTTAAAATACCCTCTCTCTCAACCCTAGCCACATTCTTAGATCACCTTGACATCATAAATAGTAGTCACCTGGTATCATTGTAATATGTGAGTCTGTATTTCTGTCCTTAAAATCTACTGTATCTGGATAAAATATATACTTTCTCTAGAGCAAACTGTTGGAAAGAAGACAGTATTGGCTTAGGAGTTAGCCAAATTAAACAATGTGGGATAGTCACAATACTGGTGGAATGGCAGTGAGATAGCACCCAGGGGCTTCAGAAGGGAAGGTTACAGATTCATTGAGGAATATTTACATATAACCAAACATAATATAGAAGGATGTTTTCACTTTTCACTACAATTTTTTGTTGTGTCCATTGATAGACTAATTCACACTTTAGTGACCCTCACACAGATTGGATCATACTGGGTTTTCTAATACTCTTTAACTTGCAAGACATAGGATTGCACTACTTTATCAGGACTCACCCTATTTTCAAACATATCCCAGTCCTAATATCACCCCCCACTGCCATACTCCTGTAGACTAAGCAGCGTGGTAACTTGGGATTCAAATGTATTTTAAAGATTGGATAGCAATTTCTTTTTTTTTTTTTTAAAGCAATTGGGGCTAAGTAACTTGCTCAAGGTTACACGGCTAGTCACTATTTATGCGTGGGTGCTCATTTTCTGAGGCCGGATCTGATCTCGGGTCATCCCAACTCCGAGGCCGGTGCTCTTACTCACTGCGCCACCTAGCCGCCCCTTTAGGGCAATTGGGGTTAAGTAACTTGCCCGAGGTTACAGGGCTAGGTTTTTGTTTTGTGTGGATTAAGTGTGGGAGGCCGGCTCCGAACTCAGGTCCTTCTGACTCCAGGGCCAGCGCTCTATTCACTGTGCCACCTAGCCACCCCTAGCAATTTCTTTACAAAGAAAAAGAGAAGAGAGTGGGAGGGAAAGAGAGAGGGAAGACAGAAGAAAAGAAGGAAAGAAAAGAAAGAGGGACAGAGAAGGAAGGTGGGAGGGAGGAAGACTGGAAGATCAAAGTCATTTGATATATCTGGATCTTATTTTGTTGTTTTTATGCAGTCATTATTCAGATGTCCCCAACTCTTTGTAACCCCTTTTTGGGTTTTCTTGGCAATTCTTTTGCAATTGTTTTTTTTTACAGATTTTTGCATTTTTTTCTTGATTTGCCATTCCTTTTCCAGCTCATTTACAGGAAACAGGCAACCAGGTATAAGTGACTTGCACAGGATCACACAGCTAGTAAGTATCTGAGGCCATAGTTGAAATCAGGAAGATGAGTCTTTCTGACTCCAGGCTGTATCTATTGTACCACCCAGATGCCCCCAACAAGCTTTAATTAAGTAACAAATATGTGCTCTGCATACCAAAATAGAAATGAAAGTCTCTTCCCTCAGGGAAGGCATATTAGGGAGACAACATAAATATTATATGAATATGTGTGTATACATATTCACATTATATCTATATATATCTATATGTTATATATGTACACATATACATATAGGCTTATACGCACATAGTTATATGCGCACATATATAGACTCATACATACATATATACACATATATTATATAGACTCATACATGCATACACACAGAATAAATATAAATAGTAAACTATAGCCTGAGATCTACACATGCAGACTTTGTGCAGAAAGTGGTGCTTGGGTTAAGCTTTGAAGGAAACCAGGGGTTCCGGGAGGCAGACTCAAGGGGAGAGGTCATTCCAGGGAAAGAGGATTTGGAGTCAGAGGACATGGTTTAAAATTGTGATCCTCTTACTGACTAAGGGGGTGACCTGGGTCTCAAGCACACCAGGCCTAGGTTTCACTATCAGTAAATGAGAGAACTGCACTAGATAACCTCAGAGATCGCTTCCTGCTTCTTATCTAGATGCTAGGCAATTCAGTCAGGACTAGAACATGGATTTCCTAACTCCCAGCTCAGTACTCTACACTTTAATGGAATTAAATCAAGCAAGCAAGGGAACAAACAGCACATTCAAATTAATTTCAAACTTTGCAGGAAGGGATTGAGTGGTGGTGGAGGAGGAGAGGTGAGGAAGGGGCTTTGCAAAACAAGCTTTGGGATGCAGCCTTCAGAATCATAGCTGTATTCCCTTTTTCTCTAGCATCATTTCCATCCCTGCTGAGGTCTTGAGAACCGGAGGGAGCAGGAGCAATTTGCATTACAACAGGGAAAAGTGGAGAATCCTTATAAAAAATAAGAAATGAGGAGAGCCAAGCCTCTCTCCTCTTCTGAAGCTAGCAAAGGAGAATTGCCACCAGCCAGCACTTTCCTCTACCTCCTAGAGGAAATCTGCACATCTGTAAGAGCACCTTCGGGTTGTTTTCCCCACCCTGAGGGCAGCACAGTTTACTTTCTGAGACAAACCACCAGGCTGGTGAGATTCAAAATGTTGATGCTCCAAGCCAGGGAACCTTTTTTCATTGTTTGCCAATCTGTGTCAGATTCAATCTAGATCTGTAAACACTAGCACATTTTCCATTCTGATGCAATTTCCTTGAATTTACCCTGCAGACAAGTTTTTTTCCCCTTTTCTTTATTCTTTTTTTTTCCTTTTTGGTAATCCAAGAGTATAATATCCCCCCACCAATTGGTCAATCGATTAACAAATTAACTGCTAAATAATGGATCAGGCGCTGTCTACAAGGTGACAGGATGCCCAGAATAAAATATGTCTCTATAATACTTCCTCAAACACCAGGCTAACAAAGCAGCACTCCGTTTTCCTAAGTAGTTTACATAAATGCCCAGGAAACAAATGGAAAAATGCAGGCCAACAATATTTTATCATTCATAGAAGCCCAACAGAAACGGCCATTACACTGAAAAATGAACAAAACTCCTTTTCTTTCAAATTAAATTTTAATGTAGCAGAACTTTACATGATTCTTTGAACATAAATAAATACAGCACGACAACTAAATATTTTCTACTGCTAATTATACCATTAATACTGAACATGGTGTAAATGTACACATGAAATAATGTTACTAAATACGCAGATAAAAAAAAGGCAGAGGGGCGGGGGTGCGATGAGATCGAATAATGAGGTTTGTGCTGTTTTGTAAAAATTACCCTCACAATTTTTCAGGTCCTGGGTTATTTACTTAAAGCCTTTTAGGCTAGAATAATGATGATAGGAATAATCATCAGATGCCAAGACTTGTAGCTTAGAAACCTGGTTAGGAAAAAAAAATAATAATTGAGGGAAGTTTGGGAGGAGGCAAAAAGAGATGCTCATTAAGAGGATGGAATTGGGGTTTGCTCTGTCCTGATAATATTCATAATCACTGAAAAGAGCACAGTAGAAAGATATAAAAAGACCCCCGTTCTCTTAACAGTAGTCCTTACTCCTTATGCTACCACTAATTTCAGCCATTAGAATTTAGGAGTCCTGTAGTTCTAGGGGTGTTTATACATATTTTTTCTACCTTCTCCTACTTTGGGTGTATCTCCAAATACTGGCTTATCCTTATGTGATGTCTACAAAACACTTGACTAAACCTTTAAAAACTGTATAATCAAAGCAAAATAATTTGTTTGTTTTCCTTCACTAAAGCCAATCCAATCCAATTCAATTCAACTCAGTTCAACAAATACCCTATCTTAGGAATGAATGTTCAGATTTGTGCTAGACCCAATAGGAAAAATAGAGGAAGGAAGCCTTTATTCCATCACATAAAAGAGCCTAGCAGCCAGGAAACAGTGCACCAACATATGACTAAGGACTGTCTTAAGAGATGCAGACAGTGAATGATATATAGATTTAGAGACTGGGGAGAACCATGCGGGATGATAAAGTTGGGCACTTAAGGAGCACTTGAACAAGGTGTAGGATTGATTTTGCCTGAAAGGTGCAGAAGGCATTCCATCTCTTTTCACTCCAAGCCCTGCTCCTGATTTCTGGACTTCAAAATCATGACTGCTACTTTCTCATCTTGGAACTACCCTCAGTGCCTGGAGCCCCCTCATCAGCCAAATCTGTGGCATAATCCCCTCTGAAGACCATTTCTTTCTCCATTTGGTAAGTTTATCTTGGGGACTCAATTTTGTAGGAAGGTCCAAGCAAACAGGTTTCATTCCTTTCCCAGTCCTGTTCCTGACTTTCTAGATATCAAAACCATACTTCAGTTGCTGCCTGGAACTTTACTCAATACCTGGGGCCTCCTGATCCTTCCCTGAAGCCACTCAACCTGGAATATCACACTGCAAGGCCTTGCCCCTTCTCTCATTGATGAGTTTCTACTGGGATTTCTACTTTGTAGAGAGGCTAAGACAGGGCTGCCTTCTTTCCCTTCCTAACCCTGTTCTTGGCTCATTTTTTTTTTTTTTTGGTCAGAGCTCTTTATTAACTTCTGTTTTACATCATTCATTTCCGCCAGATTTTGAGTTACGATTATTTTTCCCCCCTGTTTTTCCCCTACCCACCCTCCCAGAATAGCAGTCCCACAAGATATCGCTTCCTCCAATCTGTTCTCTCCCATATCTTCTCCCATACCCCCTTCGACTTTTCTATTAGAGGAAGGTGAATCTTTGTGTCCCAATGCCTGCACATCTTATCTCCCAATTACAAGCAAAAAAGTATTAGTAATAGTATTTATATATATTTGGTACATTGGCTCATTTTTCAAAACCATGCCACTTCTCCCTTTTAACTTCCCCCACTATCAGTTCTCTTTTGCTTGTTATCTTTCATCATTAGAATGTAAGTTCCTTGAAGGCAGCATCTTTCTTTTTGCCTCTGTGTGTGTATGACTATCTAGTGCCTAACACTTAGTAAATGCTTAATAAATCCATCCATCTTTCCTTTCTCCCTCTCTCCCTCCTTGCCTTCTAGTTACAAAAAACAGAATAAATAAAAATGGGACAGAAGGAGAACATGACTCCAATAGCCTGGCTAGAGGACTGGGTTTATTTTTAAAACTTTGATGAACAAAGTTGTGCCTATATGCAAAGACTTTTGACTAAATAGGACTGGTCTATTTAAATAATTTATTTGATTTTTTTTTTTAAAGAAAATTGACTAGACTAGTTGTTTATAAATAAACTACAATGGCCCCTGAGTTAGCATTTTCTGATTAGACAGACTACTGTGAATTCCCTTGCAGTTCAAGAAGACCTTAGATGGCCATAGTGACTCTTGCATTGCATGGGCAGTGAGATGAGATGTTTTCTAGTCCTTTTAAGCTTTTACTATGATTCTAAATAGGAAAATTCTAAATAGGAGAAAAGAGGGTCAGTGACACACAGAACATTAAGGATGCCTCTATTTGAAAGACTTATAAAGCTGAAAACCTTTTCTATTCAGATGTAATAAAAGATGTAGACTCTAGAGTATGAACACTTTTTTTTTTTTTTGTTGGGGTTGTTTGTGGTTGGGTGTTTTTTTGGTGGGTGTTTTTTGGGGTTTGTTGGGTTTGGGGGTTTTTGGTGGTTTGGGGTTGGGGTTGTTTGGGTTGGTGGTTTTTGTTTGTGGGTTGTGTGGGGGGTGTGGTTTTGTTGGGGGGTTTTTGGTGCCGCCCCGAGTATGAACACTTTTAAAGTAGGAATGGCTCATTTTTGTTGTGATATTCCCAGACTCTAACCCAGTGCCTTACACATGTACATAATTAATATATTTTGAAAGGAACTGAATTAAATATCTGAAATGGTCATCTGACAACCAACCTAGCTAAATTTGAAGAGATCACTAAAGGGTCAATTTAATGGTGATAGATTTTTTATTTATTTTAAGTTTATTTTTGTTTATTGATTTATGTTTGTCAATAGTTACTCATGAAATCATATAAAGCACAGAGGGATTACAATTTGCATATGTGGAGGGAGTCCCAACAAGGATAAAAAACAGGATTTTTAGAATATTGAAGTATCTAATTGTGTGTGTGTGTGTGTGTGTATGTGTTGTGTGTGTAGATAGATAGTCCCTAATTCAAATTGTGAGTCTTTATTTTAACTTTTTTTTTCTTTAATTTCAACCATTTGAAGGGTTTCATCCTTGGTGTTAGGAATATGCTAAGCCCCTGGAAAAGACTATTCCTGGATATTTAAAATGTCAGTAAATTAACATTTTCCCCCAGCTCATTGAGGACAAAAATAGCATGACCTCTCTTCCTATTACTATTTTCTTCTCACTCCCACCCAATCCCAATAATTGGACATGAAAAGGTTTTTGTTTTATTTTGGTTTTGGGGTGTGTGTGTGTATGGGTGTGGGTGTTGTTTTGCAGATAATCCTAAATTCAGTATGTATACTTGTGTTACCTCCCTTAGTAGATCATTGATACACAACTTAGTATACAAAATCCTTCTGGCAAATATTGACTATGTGACCCAGGTAGATCATTTAATCTCTCACTGTCCCCAGGCAACACTATAAGATAAGTTGTGGAACAGTTGGAGATCCATATTGATAGAGAGAATGTCCTTACCAGAGTTTGCTACAACAATGAAATAATGGGTTTTGACAAAGCCAACAACAACAAAAATAGACTGTTAGATCTTTGAGCTCAGGGATCATGTTTTATCTATAAATTTCAGTTTATTATAGCACATTGTTTTGTATGTAGTAGGTTCTTAATGACTGGGTGAAGCAGTTTGATTGAATCCCAATATTAAAAAAAAAATCAATAGCAGATTCTAAGTCATGCCTCTCAGAGTGACTGGAAGGAAGCATGCTTTAAATTAGGAACATGATTCTATTTTTAGAACTTGGGGGATGGCATGGCACAGTGGAAAGTAACCCGGATTTGGAGTCAAAGGACATGCATTAGAATCTTGCCTAGGCCATCAATGGTATGTACCTACTTCATGAAGCTGGGCAAGGCACTTCCTTGGGCCCTCATTTTCATATTCTATAAAATAATGCAATTGTACCTGTTTATCTCTAACATGTATTCCCAGCTTTAAATCCCAAGAAACAGGGCCAGTGCTGAGCCATGAATAAATCTATAAGCTGAAGGTATACAAGAATCACTTGAACATGCTTCCCTCACCTACTGTATTTTCCACATTTCACAGCCATGTCACTGGTCAGTGATAACATATGACACCCTTTTTTTAATAGGCACCCATCATGCATTGACTTTGTTTTTCAAATCTGTGGAATAAAGAAAAACTACATCTTCAGCTAATCTTGATGCAGATTTCTATTTGAAGGCAATAAATACCTAGTTAAGTTCTTAAAATGTTAATAGCTGTGCAAATAGGTATTGCTGTCTAAATGAGTGACCATTTAATGAATCACTACCATTGAAAAGGTCAATATGGCAAGTCCCCAGTGTAGCATGCTAGTTCAACCTCCCCACAAATGACCACATTAATATTAACTGACAGATTGCAGACCTTTATGTTTATGTACAGTGGTTTGGGGGAAAGTGCACAACTGGGAGGTGTTAGAAAAGTTTCCGTAGCCCATCAACCTGCGGATTTTGCCATTTGGGGGTCATTATTTGTTGGACATGTGGGCATCTGCTTTTTAGCTTTTATGGATCAAAAAGAAATTAATGAATAAAGTGCTAGTGACTTTTAACCTCAGCAATTTTGGTTGATAATCAGCTTCTAGGCTTAATTCCTCATCTTTTCAAGTATATGGGCAAAGGTTTCCAAGTGGCAGTTGTTGAAATCCCACTAAGTACTCACCTTCATTTGAAACAGGAACATATCTGGAATTAGTAGATATGTGTTATTCTTGGATAAAGTAGATATCATGAAGAACCTTTCCATGCATGAAAGAGCTATGATGCCAGAATCACATTTTGGTTATATATCTTCCCTTATTTTTACCTGTTCTTAAATTCCTTATTCTTTAAAAAGTGTAACTTAAGTCACACCTTTTCTAGAAAGACTCCTTTTTCTACATCATTTCACATTGATCTCTCCTCTCAACTTCTGTACCCTTATGCTCTAAATTGAATATTTGACAATAAACTGTCATATATAGTTTCACATGAGATACATTTTGTTAAGTTCTCCAGGAACATGAGTTAGGTCATTTTATTTTTCTCTTAAATTCAGAGCATAGTTGTTGCTTATTAAATGTAATTGAACTGGACATGGATATTGCTTACTATCACACATGTGCAATGGAAAAAATATATATATATTTGGAGCCAGAAGCCCTGAGCTCAAATCCAAGCTCTATTATTTGCTTCCTATGTGATTTTGAATAACTTGCTTAACTTCTCTAGTCCTCAGTACCTTCATTAAAAAAATGAGTAATTTGGCCTAGAATAAGGAATGGGAAACTGCAGCCTCGAGCCTGCATGTGGCCCTCTAGGTCCTCAAGTGTGGCCATTCAGTAAAAGGGCTGTACTTGAAGACCTACACGGCCACATGTGGCCTTGAGGCCACAGCTTCTCCACCCCGGGTGTCTTCTACAGTTCCTTTTCGACTCTGAAACTATGAAAGCTAAGAAATATTATTTAATTGAAGTAGGCATTCATAGAAGGTATTAAAATATAAGGGAATCATTTTGGGTAAATGGAAGGAGTGAAGACCATTACCTATTAGGGGTCCTTTGAGAGGAAACCTGGTATAGTGATTAAGACACATCCTGGGTTTGTAGTCAAGAAGTAAAGATTGAAATCCAGCTCCATATGCTACCTAGCTCTATGAACCTGGGTGGGTCACTTAATGTCACTATTCTTCATTTTCCTTCTTTTGTAAAATGGCAAAATGTCCTTGAAATTTCTAACTGGCTCCCAAACTGACACCTCTGTAGTACCATTGATGAAATAAAAGATCTACAAACATCATTTAAACACATAAGTACTACATAGAGGATAGAGAGGGAGCAAAAGTAAATAAAGTCCCCTGCTAGAATTTTTTAAAGATAGTGTGTTATAGTGGACAGGAAATTGTATGTGGAATCAGGGAGAACTGAGTTCACATCCTAACTTAGATGTTCAATAGCTTTGTGACTATAGGAAAGTAATTTAACATCTCTATGACTCAGTTTCTTTTTCTATAAAAAAAATTCCAGCTTGAAATCAATGATCCT
The DNA here is from genome assembly GCA_011680675.1 of Gymnobelideus leadbeateri. NCBI lineage: Eukaryota > Metazoa > Chordata > Mammalia > Diprotodontia > Petauridae > Gymnobelideus > Gymnobelideus leadbeateri. Next base: position 251,180 of record WOXC01004177.1, read on the forward strand.
ATGATGTTATAGAATTGATGGTGAAGAAAAAAGAGGAGAAAGACAAAGTGAATCAGTGAGTTGAATCTTGCCTCAGAAGAACTCAGAGAGTGGTTGGCATAGCTAATGGTGCCTGCACATGTCAAACAGCAATTCTTGTTTGAAGCCAGATTAATAGCTCAGATGAACATCTGGCTTACTTGGTTGACCATAAAGATGACCTTCACCAAAGTTACTGAATTAAAATAAAAAGGAGCTGTAGTATGTATATGACTTTCAACAAAAGCACCAAGAAAACGGAATTTGACTTATATTTTGCAAATAAAATTATGTTTTGCAAAAGGGAATATCCATTTCCCTACTGTTCCTCACAACACATTTCAAAGCCATGCCTCTGCTTCTGTCCATCCTGGAATTTTCCTCAGCTCCTGTACCTCATGGTCCTAGATTACCAATCGTGAAGTCTACTGACCCTGAAATATCCCTCCACAAGATCCAACCCCATTTCTATTAGTGAGTTCTTTGTGGAGCCTCCATTTTGTGGAAGTGCCCCAGGCTTCAGGTCCCTTCATTTTCCTCCCCTCCTGGACTTTACCTCATAAAAGTATCTTCACCCCTGCCCCAGCTTTTGAGCACTGTATGGTGTGTTGTCTCTTAACATTAGAATGTAAATTCCTTGAAGGCAAGAACTGTCTAACTTTTTGTTTGTATTTATATCCCCAGCAGTTATCACAGTGCTTCATACCTAGTAAGGATTTAGTACAACTTTCCTTCCTTCCTTCCTTCCTTCCTTCCTTCCTTCCTTCCTTCCTTCCTTCCTTCCTTCCTTCCTTCCTTCTTTCCTTCCTTCTTTCCTTCCTTTTTTCCTTCCTTCCTTCTTTATTTTGTACAATACCCAGTGCATAGAGGACATCCTTTGAAATTGAGAGGACCTGAGTTCAAGTCCAGCTTCTTTAACATGTTGGCAGTATTACCCTGTGCAAATAACTTAACTTCTCTGTGCCCACAGGCAATCTTCTAAAACTGTTATGTTTTGCAAAGGTGCTGGTCCATATTGGCAGAAGTTCTTGACTAGAAGCTTTCTAAACCAAGGAAACCACAGAATGAGTAAAAGAAAAATCAATGCCTTATATAGCATGCATCACTGCTTTGTTAAGAACAATGGAACGAAGTGGTAGGTTAATCTATCTGTCAGCCTAGCCAGAAAAAGAAATACAGAATGTGAGAAGAAACTGGAAGAAACTTTAGAAATAATTTAGTCTAACCCCCTAATTTTGCAGAACAGAAAATTTGAAACCTAGAATAAGAAGTTCATAGCAGGTCCAAGACTAGAATACAAGTAGTCTGACTTTCAGTCTATAGGCTTTGTACCACCCTGCACTCCCTCCTTGGTCTCTACTACATTGATAGATGTATGCTGCCCAAAGGTTAACTGGAGGTAGAGGTGTGTACTTGAAAATCCTTTACTAATAGGATAAAGTCATCCTATTTATATGAATTGAAATATTTTAAACTTTCATGTGACATCTTCCATAAAAAAATGCTTGTGGGGAAATAGGAATATAGAGATGAAAGCCAAGTACATGGGAGAAGTCTGAATCTGGGACCCTGATCTCCCAGTCCCTGGATAAAGTTGTGCTACAGCCAGATGGAGTCATTTATTGGATCATCTTAGACTCCTTTCATGTATTCGTCTTGCCTCTCATGAATCACATAGCCTTCCCTTCATTCTTTTTAACATTCAGACCCAAATGGGCCCTGCTGATTCTGGAGGAACTGTATCAGTCCCCTTCGTCTGTGACCAATCTCTCTGGGCTTCCTTTATTTTCTTGCTCTTTGAAAATATGAAGGAAAAATATATATTTGGTCTCCTCATTTTGCATTTGTTCCCCTAGTTCCTTCAATTGTGTCAGTGTGATCCCTGCTGCTCTCTGTAAGGGGCTTTCTTCTTCCCAACATTTAAAATACCTTTGTGCAGCTAGGGAAGCTGTGCAAAATTTCCCTATTGAAATTCAAAACCAAGATAGTCTGACCACATTTCAGAATCAGACCCAAAGCTCAAATCAGTCAGAATTCTTTTGAACTATTCTTTATTAGTATTAGTACTAGCATTATTATTATTGTTATTTTATACTTGAGGTTATTTTTTAATTTTTTTAAGCAAAACATGAAATAATAATGAAAAAAGGGATAATGTTATTAATAGCTTAACTTTTATTATTGCTTTATAGTTATGAAAGAACTTTTATATTCATGATTTTATTTGATCTGAATGACACCACTGTAAGAAAGGCATCCTGGGAACTATCCACATTTTAGAAAGAGTTAATAGATTTAAAGTGATTAAATAATTTCCCCAAAGTCATATGATTAGTAAATGGCAGAGGCAAACACATTCAAAATGTGCATGTAACTTGGCTTTTTAGCTCCATTCTCCCCATCCACACTACTAAGGCACATAAATAAATCATTACATCAGACTTAGAAAAGTCTTAGCTATAACCTAACCCTCATGGTTGTATATATGCCTACATACTTGTATGCATGTAAACTTGTAGTATGTACACACAGACACAAACATCATAATACTTGGATGGAGCCACAATTAAGAAATACAAAGAGTAATCTGGTAAATGAGAAATAGTCCAACTGACATTTTGGAAGATGGTCCTATCTTGTCCTTCAAATCCTTTTCCAATGACTGCCACTACCAGGAACAATAAAAGGGCTTACAGAGCCTTTTGCAAACCCTCTCAGCACTACTGAACAGCATGCTCTTATCATTGATATTGTTGAACAGATTAAGGTTAAAACATAGTTACAGTCAAAATAGTAAAAGGAAGATCAATTAATTTCAATTCCTTCCCATGCTTTCAGAAACCATTTTTACCATGACTATGGCATTAATTATTTGAGCTTAACTTCCATTTCCATCAAAATTCTAAAAGATATTATTAAAGAGATGGTTAATGTACCTGTGGAAAATGGAGCAATGATAACAATGAGTTAGCATTGATTCGATAAGAATAGCTCATTCCAGATTATTCTCATTTTTCTTTGTTGGATTTTCTAGAATGGTAAATCAAGAACATGTTAAGATAGAATTTACCTATTGTGTTACCTAGTATTTGAAAAGAAAAAGTATGTCATACTATTCTTGAGGGAAAGGTTGGAGGGATGTGGGAAAGAAGATAGTACAAAAAAACAGAAGTTTTTAAATATTTGATGTCATTTTGGACAATTGTCTGTAAAGGAAGTCCAGAGACATGTTTGGCTCTGTGCTAGTTCACATTTTTATCAATAACTTAAAAGCACAGATGGAAAATTCATTATACTTTCAAACAACTCAAAACTGAAAAGATATAAGTAACATGCTGGGTGACAGAGTCCAAAAGAAAAATAATGATTGTGAGAACCTAGATCACTGGTATAAATAGAAAGAAAATATATTATAATAGAGATAAATATTATAGTCTATTATTAAGTCTAAAAATCAGTCTCAAGTATATGGGACTGGGAAAGGTATGGACACATAGCAGTTTATCTAAGAAAGATCAGAGACACAGCTTTAGTAAACTGCATACTTTCTGAGTCTATGATACAAAATGGCAGCCAAGAAAGATAATGGAATCTTGGGATGCAACCAGAGTCATTGTTTCTAAAATTATAGATGTAATAATCTGATTGTATTATGCTCTCTTCAAACCAAATCTAAAATATATTATTAATTTCTGTGCTATATATTAAAGATCTCCAGCCACTCTGGAGATTTAAGACTCTGAAGCTGCATTGTCCTACAACCAGGACAATGAAGGTCCTTGAGATTGTGCTGCATGAGTATAAGCATAAGTAAGTGAGGCTGTTAAGACTAGAGAAGATTAAGATTAGAGAAGACTAGACTTAGGGGGTAGTATGATATATGTATTCAGATATTTGAAGTGATGCTGCATGGAAACAGAACTAATATTTTGTTTTTGTTATAGTTGTTGGTCGTGGTAGTGGTGGTGATGGTGAATGCATAGAAGTTCAGAAGAGGCATCTTTAGGTCTGATATAAGGGAAGGTAGAGGGAAGTTGCTAATGACTAGAGTTATACAAAAGTGGAAAGGTGGAAAGTATTGTCCTAGGACTGGGGTGGATTCTGTCAAAGGGCTGCACTCGAGGACCTACAGGGCCACATATGACTGCAAGGTCTCAGGTCCTCCACCCCTGCGATAGAATGTAGTAGGTTTTACCTTACTTGAAGTTTTTTTTTTTTAATTTTTTTCAGTCTCTTTTATTTATTTATTGATTGATTGATTGATTGATTGATTGATTTAAACAGATGCTTTATTAACTTCTGTTTTACATCATTCATTTCTGCCAGATTTTGAGTTACAGTCATTTCCCCCCCATTATTCCCCTACCCAATCTCCCAGAATAGTAGTCCCGCAAGATATCGCTTCCTCCAATCTGCTCTCTCCCATACCCCCATCAACTTTTCCATTAGAGGAAGGTGAATCTTTGTGTCCCAATGCCTGCACATCTTATCTCCCTATTACAAGCAAAAGAGTATTAATAATAGTATTTATATATATTTGAAACATTTAATGTTACGACCTCAATTTTCAGATCCATTTCCTTCCTCCCTTGTCACCCATTCCCTCTTGGGAGATAAGTAATTCAGTATATGTTGTACATGTCTAGCTATGCAAAACATTATCATAGTAGATATATTGTACAAGGTTGCTTATAATTCCCTCCCACTCATCCCACCCCCCACCTGGTCCATCCCCTACATGATCCTTTCCCTCTTTTATAGTGGGTACTTCCAACCTCCCCTCACCCCAAGGATGCCCTCCCATCCATCATCCCTCCTCCCATCCCCCTTCCCCCTATCCTGCTGCAGGTTGAAATATCCCATTTACTATGTATGTCATTTTCTCCCTGAACCAAATTCAGTTTGAATGTGGTTTTGCCTTTTTAGCCTTCCTTATTCTCCCCCTCTTTTGCAACCACTTCCCCTTGCTTCTTCTGCATGGGATAGTTTACACTACCCTGTCTCTCCCCGTCTCCTCTTGCCACTTTCCTCTCTCACCTCATAATTTCATCCCTTGAGTATTCTCCCTTCCCAAAAAATTCAACCTATGTCCTCTATCCATATATAACTGTAACCATATACACACACATTCACATATGTATTCATATGACCACACCCCCTTCTTCCATTATTTTCATAGTGAGAAAGATATCATCAGTCACCGTTATTGCTTTTCCATATAGGAATGTAAATAGTTCAACTTTGCTAAGTTCCTTTTGATTTCTTTTCACTGATTACCTTCTCAGGCATCTCTTCCTTCTTGTGTCTGGATGTCAAATTTTCTATTCAATTCTAGTTTTTTCCTCAAGAATGCTTGAAAGTCCTCTATTCCACTGAATGACCATATTTTCCCCTGAAACTAAATACTCAGTTTTGCTGGGTAGGTGACCCTTGGGTTCATTCCCAGTTCTTTTGCCCTCTGGAATATCATATTCCATGCCTTTCAATCCCTCAGTGTAGAAGCTGCCAGGTCCTGGGCTATTCTGATTGTGTTTCCACAATATTGAAATTGTTTCTTCCTGGCTGCTTGTAGTATTTTCTCCTTGATCTGGGGATTCTGGAACCTGGCTATAATATTCCTGGGAGTTTTCTTTTTGGGATCTTTTCAGGAGGTGATCTGTGGATTCTTTCAACCTCTATTTTGCCCTCTGATCTAAAACATCAGGGCAGTTTTCCTTGAGAATTTCTTGAAGGGTGATTTCTAGGTTCTTTCTTTGATCATGGCTTTCAGGTAGTCCAATAATTTTTAAATTGTCTCTCCTGAATCTATTTTCCAGGTCAGTGGTTTTTCCCATGAGATATTTCACATTGCCTTCTAATCTTTCGTTTGTTTGGATCTGCTTAACAGCATCTTGATTTCTCATAAAGTCACTAGCTTCCATTTTGCTCCAGTCTAACTCTGAAGGAATGAATCTCCTCAGTGAACTTTTGAGATTCTTTTTCCATCTGGCAAATTCGACTTTTTAAGGCATTCTTCTCCTCATTGCCCTTTGGGCCTCCTTTGCCATTTGAGTTAGTCTATTTTTTAAGGTGTTGTTTTCCTCAGTCAGGCTGTTGACCCTCATTTCATACTTTTCCTGCATCCTTCTCATTTCTCTTTCCAATTTTTTCCTCCACTTCTCTTATTTGATTTTTAAAGTCCTTCTTAAGGTCTTCTATGGCCTGCAACCCGCTCATGTTTTTCCCTGGGGCTTTTGGAGCAGGACTTCTGACCTCACAGTCCTTTTCCCGCTCTATGCCCCCAAAATAGGAGTCTAGGGTTGCATTTTTCTGTTTCCTTTGCCTTGGCATGTTGCCACCTAATTGCTTGACTTTTGGGCTTGTTGCCACACTATGGCTTTAAGGCCAGATAGAGAATTTTTGTCCCGAACGTGTGGGGGGCAACTTCCGTTTCTGGCAAGCTGTAAACCCACCCACGACTTCCACCCTAGATCACAATCCAGATCCAGGGAGGTTAAAGCAAGAGCGATTACCCCCCAAGACTGATCTCTGGATCTCCCCACGATTTGTAGGCTGGGAGCCGGAGATGCCTCTGAAAACTACAAAGTGGCGTGTCTCCTCAGCGGCTTCTAGCCCCTAGGGGAGGGAGCTGACGCATTCCCCAAATACAGGTCCCAAAGTCCATAGGACATTAACCTCTTACTTTGTCCTAGGCATGTCTATGTTGATAATTCTGGAGTTGCCACACCTCCTGGTGTTCTGGGGTTCCTCCAGCTGGCTGCTAGCCCTGCCTCCCTGGGGCTAAAACCTCGGCTCAGGCGGACCTGGGCTCGGCTCCGCTCCTGCGCTCTGCGCTCTGCACGCTGCCAGCTTCCAGAGCGCTGCACTGGTCCTTCCTGCAGGGCTGCTGGGCTGTCCTCAGCGGGAGGTTAGCTTCTCTGTGTCGTTCTGTGGGTGCTGGGGCTCCAGAAGTTGTTCAGAGTCCCCTTTTACATTGTTTGGGGGGAATCTGGGGGCAGAGAGGCTTGGATGAGCTGTTTCTACTCCGCCATCTTGGCTCCGCCCCCCCTTACTTGAAGTTTTCAAGGAAATAGTGTATAGTTACTTCTTTGCTCCACAAATAAACAGGTTTCTAATTCAACTAAAGGTTAAACTCGATATCTTTTGAAGTCTTTCTCTTCCAATTTTGAGATTCTGTGATTACAGAAAATGTCATTGATTGTAGCTAGGTGTATAAGTGGATTATTTCCTACTCCCACTAGAGACTGTTAGATACCTAAGAAATGAAATTTTGCATTGCCATCTACATATCATCCACAGATCTCAGTACATTTTTATTATCCTGGTGAATAATAAAAATAATATTTGTTAAATAAACAAAGGGATGCCTAGTTCCATATTGACTATGTGCAATGTACTGTACTTTGAGTCAGGGTCCTTACTAGATTTTAACAAGGCCTAGCGCCCCTCCCCATATACCTTCTACTCTAGTAGAGATATGAGATTCATACACAGTTAATGATAATGTGCAATAATATACAAAGAATTACCTATTTGTTACTTGATTACCATAGATTATTAAAGTTAGAGAAAAACTTTCACCATCATTCACTGAGGTATTACCCATTGGAAGACAGAGGAGGTTTTTATGTCTGGAAATGAACCAAAAGTTAAGAGAAGTTTTCTTCCAAGAAGCCTCTACATATTGTTAGAGTTTACATCTTAAAGATATTTGTCAACAAGGGAGGAACAGAGAGAACTAATTTTTCCTATCTGAACTTATAGATAGTTCATGAACTTATTTCTTTATTCAATGATATTAGAACAGAGAGGGTGAAGAAGAAATTCCCATTTCCTCTGGTTTCCCAGTGAGAACTGCTATTTCTTTGAACTTTTTGCATTGCTGTTCACTACTTTTTTTTAGTATTTTGGAATAAATATTGAACTTGGAGGCAGAACAGACCTGGATTTGAATCTCCTGTTGTCTTTCCCTATTATATTGTTATCACCTTGACAATAGATAAGAGCCTGGCAAACTTTTTTTTATCCTTATTCCTTAACACAAGTAAGCTTTCTGACCTTGATCTCTCTGTCTCTCTTTTTCTCCCTCCTTCTATCTCTATTTCCATTCATCTGTCATTTGTCTATCTTAGCTAATACATTCATAAACAGTAATGTGCAATATGGCAGCATGGTAGCACAGTGGATAGAACACCAGGCCTAGAGTCAGAAAGACTTGAGTTTAAATATGGCCTCAGACACTTATTAGCTGTGTCATCCTGGAAAAGTCACTTAATCTTGTTTGTGTCAGTTTCCTCATCCATAAAATGAGCTGAAGAAGGAAATGGCAAACATCTCTAGTATCTCCCAAGAAAACCCCAAATGGGGTCACAAACAGTTGGACATGACTGAAATGACTGAACAACAACAATGTGCTACATAAATAAATGCCAGCTGCCTTAAACAAAGAATTAACAAAGTAATTAGTCTCACCCTATCAGTATGAGGGGGTTGAACTATGTGGCTTCTAAGGACCCTTCTAGCTATAGCTCTATAATCCTCTAGTTTAGTTGAGAAGATAACTGAGACATGTAGTTAAAAGTTAGGAATGAGATATTGTGAGTCAATTTTCCTGGGTAAGTTTGAGCATAGATCACTCACTGTATTGTTTATTTGTTTGTTTTCCCTCTTGATCCCCTTGCTCCCTTTTTTCCTTAAAGGTAATAAAACAGCAACTTTGTGATGAGCATTTCTAGTGTTCATTGACCTTGGAAGCGACATTCTGAGTTTGTGGTGACTTGAGGTCCAAAGTTTCAACCTAACTGGATGCAAGAAGATTTTCTTCATCATAGAAGATTACCACTGGCAAGAAGAAGACTGGGATTGAATAAAGAATGTAAGACTGAAACCTGGCATTGTCTTATTTAGTGATTCCACTATCTGTCAGTCTAATAGGACATATGACTATAGTAGTCCTAAGTGAAATTACAGAGGATTCTTTTAAGTTGTTCAGTCCCTGTGATTATCCTATGGGAGTCACCTGTGTTTAGCATCTCTTTTGTGTATAGGCAATAAACATTTCCTCCATAACTTTTTCTTCTCATACATTCTATTACCTAATATAATTTTTTTCTAGTACCTTTTCATTCTCCCATTTTGGTGAGGCCATAAAACATAAGCCAAAATCTGAGCTTTAAATAATGTATTCCTTGGCATTATGGTGGGGTGTTTAACCAAAGATTGTGAGAAAAAAAATGATATTGCCTATTATCTTTTTTATTAAAGGTCATATTAAGATTGAATCTAGTCTGAACCATACACATACATCTAAAGCAAAGGGACCCTTTTGGAGGTTTCATTTGGGGATTTCTTTCAGGAGATCAGGAACAGATGCTTTCATTTTCTACTGGACATATCAGGATAAATCTATGAATTTTTAAAATATGATGTGATGGCTTTTAGATGGTCAAATGATTCTTAAATTCCCCCTTTTATCTGTTTTCTAGGTCATAATTTGTTTTCTCCTATGAAAGATTTTACAACTTTTTCAATGTTTTTTGGACTCTTGATTTTATTTTATAATTTCTTGATTTCTCATGGATTCATTAGCTTCCATTTGGCCAATTTTAATTTTCAAAGAATTATTTCTTCAGTAAGACTTTGTACTTATTTTCTTCTAAGCTGTTAATTCCCTTCAAATCTTTATTCCCTAGCTTTTTTTTCTTTTTTCTTTTTTTTTTTTTTTTGTAGAAGCCCTTTATTAGCAGAATTGCATCTTCAGAAAATTGTGGAGCCATTCACCCAGACCAGGTCTAGTTCCTAACAAAAGGTTGGGCTTTCCTGAACACACAAAAAACCAACAACTGAGAAGTTGCCAACACTTAAATTTACCACCTCCCAACAAGGAACAAAGATGGCTTATTGTATGAAATAAGCAGGGGGTCAACAGTCTGATGACTGTGAGTTTGATAATTGGACAGTCAGTTGCGCATAATTTGGCTGAGACAGCTCCAGATTAGCAGCACTGATGGCTTACACTGAAGGCCTGCAAATTTTAAGATCCTCACAACAACCCTGTGAGGTAGATGCTCTCTTATAACTCCTTAAAACACAAAACAAAACACAGAGAGGTTATTGTGATGGCTTGTTCAAAGCAGGGCTAGAGCTTGGTTGTTTTTGTCCGCAGTAACTTGTTTCATTATGATCTCTGCCTTTTAAGCATAACTTCAAACATACAAATGCTACAGAGATGCAGATAACAGTAATTTAAACTATACCACAACACACCCAAAAGCATGGATGAAATTCATGAAAACATTTAAGGGCAAGACAATTTCAACAGTTTGTTGGGACCTTTTTTTGATCTGCATCTTGGCAGACGGTTTCCCAAATGGAGGGCAATAGTGGCATTTTCTTCTTATTGGGGACAATGAGGTGACTGAGTGATTGATGGATGAATGGATTGATGAATGGAAGGATGCCATGGTAAGGGGTGGGGGGAGGAAGTCTTGGTGCTGAATGTCTTTCATTGCAATTATTTGTAATCCAAGCTTGGTCCTTCTCCAGTGTCTTCTTTTTGAATTGTACCTGATCTTATTACCAGTTTTCATTCGAATCCATTGAGGAATAGGATGATTCTGCTTCTGTTTATTGGCCAGGAACCTCTTGATTCTAAATGTTTTATGAGAGGATATGATGATGGGATGATAGCCAAGCTTCCACCATGATGGCTGGATGGGCAATAAAGGGAGAAAGACTGGCAGAAACTCGGTATTAGAGGCTCTTGTATTGTTCTCACTGGATTTTTAAAATTATTTTTTTCAGTTCCATATTTAACTCTTCCACAAGTGCTTGCTGTACTTATACCGAAGCAGCATTTATCTTTGAGACTTGGATTATAGTTTGTTTGTTTTTTCGATCATTTCCTATTCTGTTTATGTCTTGTGTTTCCATGTCTTCATAATAGGTTTTTATGGTTTTTTTTTGTTTTCTCATTTTTCCAACCTACTTCTTGACTTTGGTTGTTATGTTGGTGCTGGTCTCTGAACACTCTTTGAGATGTGTGGAGAGGTGTCTGACTTGAGCTTCTGTCATTTTATGCCACTCTGCTGTTTTTACAACATTGACTAGGAGACTGCAAGCATTCAGTTCTCCCAATGTTTTGTTATCCAATTGAAGGATGCTTCACTGTCTTTTTGATCTGAGAACTATAAGTTTTTGATCCGTGTTTGAATCTATCAACCTTTTTCTGGTTGGGAGTCACAATAGAGTGTTGCTTGCTTTATCCTCTGTTGGCCTGGAGAGGTGAGGTTCTCACTAGGTTCAGAGAAACTGAACTCCTAGACCTCTGCTCTGAGACATTGGCTGCATTCTGCTTTGAGGATCAGTGAGACATAATTACTCTTGCCTCCCAGAACTTGTTCTCTGCACATTCATATCCAGGGTCAATGCTCATGACCACTGTGCCATGGATTTGTTGAACTGGTATAATGCCAATGCGATACTCATAGCAGCTGCTGTGAATATGTATTTCTAGGGTAGATTTGCTAAATATAATAAATTCTCATTCTTAATAGCAAAAGCAAAATATTTAATTGGAACATCACTATTAGGATACCAGGAAGTAAGATTTAGCAAGGTACTCATGATGACCAATCCAGGGAGCACTGACGTCTGAAGCATTCTTTCTGTTAGGCTTCCCCACAAGCAACTTCCCTTAAGCAAGTTCCTTCCTCTGCTGTCTGCTCTGCCTCTCCTATTTGTTCCAGTCTCACTCTCTGCTAGATTGGGTAAACCCCTCCCACATTGGGTTCCATGTAACTCAGGCTCCATGTGACTCAGTGTAAAGCCATGCATGAGCAACTTTCCAGAGGATTGCTGCTATGAACAACTTTCAAGCTTTTGATTACATAGTATAGTGAGCTCTCTATTTATACAATAACAAATCAGAGCAAAACATTCATGGAAAAGCAAAATACAACATTCACAATGTAACAACTTATCACAGAAAATCAAAATACAGCATTCATCATGTCACAACTCAACAACTTATCACTAAAATGGCCACATAGTTTTTACCAAAATGGTCACCTAGTTTTAAACGAAGTACATTCATTTAATCAATCACAAAATCTTTAATTCAATCACAAAATACAAAAGTCAAAGTTCTCTACTCCTAGGTCACAGTAAATCATAATCTTCCCAGTCAGTACACAGTACCCAAGTAAAGTCTTCTTTCAGCTTGACTCAAGGCTGGTTCTCACCTTCCATGGTTCCTCTTCCATGGTCCCAGCTCTGTCACCTGGGTTCAAAGGCAGACAGCTCCCAGTTCCTTGTCCAGCTCCTTGTTTAGTTCTTCATCCAGTTCCCTTTCCATATTGAAGTTCACAGTGTACAGTCCACCTCAAGTCCTTCACAGTTCCTGTTTTGGGGAAGACAAAGTTTGACAGAGCCACAATAATATTCATGCACATTGTGTCAGCACCATCATCAATTCACTATCTGCCTATAAAATCAGCTCAGACCCACCAATAAGGTCCAAGAGGTCAGCACAAATCATCAACATAGAAATCAACACAGACCCATAAACAAGGTCAAAGAGGTCAACACAAATCATTAGTAAAGTCCCAGGACTTCCAAAACACTTCTCCAGGACTTCTGTACACATACAACCAGAAAATCCTCTTTTAGGGCTTCCAGTAAGGTCCCAGTGCTTCTGTACAAAATATCACAAACAAACATCAACATAGACAGAGCAGAGAAAAAAAGTGCCGGGATACCACAAATTTTCTCCTTGACTCTGCCACCACAAGAGTCCTCTTCTCAGTTCTGCTTCCTCTAGCTTGGGCCTCTCCTTATATATGGTCATTAGTTCCTCCCCTTCCTGTTGCAGTTCATGAGCTCTAGGGTTCACAAGTTGTGGGGTTCACACTTTCTGTTTCCTAATAGATTTGGTACAAGGCTCTAAAGAAACTTGAACTGAAACAAGGTGTTAATTCAATAGCTGAAACAAGGTATGAACTACTTCTATGCTTGCCATTACACTCAGGATTTATGTGACTCAGCTTATATGTAACTTAGGCTGTATCACTGCTTGTGAGCTGGACCAGAGCTCAAAGCAGGTCACCTAAACCTACTTATAGTCAGGGAAGATCTTCCTATTCCATTAACATTATACCTGGCTGAGGGTGGTTTCTAGATGGTACATATTCCTGCTCCCAGGGCTTACACAGGGATCTTCTGGGATCTCTTTCTGGTACCTTGTCACAGTCCTTGGGCACTGGATTGATCCCTATTGCAGCCATTGGCTCCTGACCAAGCCCCCTACCCAAAGTATATAGACCTTTCTATCCATCTCTGTAAATCACTGTGGGCTAGACAAATGACTCACTTGGACTTTTTCTTAGTTTTCCTGATCAGAATTCAGTCTCATGCATTCTATAGATCTTTGTCAAGGAGGTATGTGAGGAGAGCTAGATTAAAGTTTCCTTTCACTCCACCATCTTTATTCTACCCCACAGATACTCCTTTGAAAGAGGAAGTATGTGTGATACCCCAGCTCCTCCAACCCAGCAGCAAATTATCTTGGATAATAATTCCTTATTATCCATTTTTATTTCCTCTTTTCTGGTAAAATGGGTAGTCTCCATCCTCCCTGAAACAGATAAAAGAAAAACTGAGCACCTCTTAACTTTTTTCTCTATTGTCAGTTATTATTGTCCCATGCACTGCATGGAGTTGCCCTCTCCCTTGTTTGGTCTTCTTCTGTACCCCAATATAGGTTTCAAATGAAAATTCTTTGTTGTCCTTACCAGTATGAGTTCATTCTAAACTTTAGCATTTTTATCCTATTTTTGCAAGTTTTTTGCAAAAAAACATTCAGATTCATGCTTTGCTACCCACCCTCTTTTCTATATTTTATATGCATCTTTATAAATCCTGAGATATTTGATGAATTCCCTGTGCATCTCTATTGATCACTTGAGAACATTCCATTTTTAATTCCTTCTCAATGGAATTATTTCATTTTATCTCTTCAGAATTTTACTCCTGAAGGTTTTCCACATGTATTTACTTACTATTTATCATTTCTCTGAACCCGTAAGTCTGCTTTCTTAAAATGTAGGGGAAATGTTAGAGTCTAACTTTCCTATTTTCTTTCACAAGCTCTAGAAAGAAAACCGCTTCCTCACAATGTTCCTGCAATTGCCACCTAGAATCCAGTTCACCTTTTTAATGAGAATCACATCCAGTAGAGAAATTCCTTCTGTTGGTTGCTCAAGTTTTTAAAGGATGAAATTATCATTGAAACAAATCAAGAATTTGTTAGCAGATATTTTCTTTGTGAAAAAATCTAGGAACCAGAGGAAGGAAATATAAATGATAGTTAACAAAGGACAAAAGGAAGGATAAACAGAAGAATTTTATCTGTGAAATATACTCAACAATACCCATACAAAAGGAGAAAAAAAGAAAAGGAGTTTGGAAAATAGATCACAATCTTGAAGCAAGACATCTATTGGATCTCTCTCTGTCTCTCTCTCAAAAGCAGAGCAGCTAACAAATTCTTGATTTGCTCCTGGCCTACAGATTGTAAGGGGACCAAGTGACCATTCAGAGGGTAATCATTCTTGCTTTGACCTGCTTGGATCTGGATTGCTGTCTTGGGTGGAAGCCCTGGGGTGTGTACCCAGGTGCCAGAGTTTGTGGGGGCTGCAGAGAGGATGCCTTCCTAATTGCTCCAGAAGTTGCAAAAACCCAGTGATTTGGGACAAAGCTCTTTCCATTCTGAAAGCAGAGTTCTTCCATGGAAAAGAGTTTAACAGTCAAGTAATTGACTGGCAACATGAGCAAGCAGAGGAAAGGCAATCCTACCATAGATTCCTTTTTGGGGGACAAAAAAGATCAAAGCATGAAATGGGAGGAAGATATTGAAAGACAGAACTCCTGCATCAAAAGCTCCCAAGAAAAAAAATGAACTGTTATAGGCCATGGAGAAGCTCAAAAAGGATTTTGAAAATGAAGTAAGAGAAGTGGAGGAAAAATTGGGAAGAGAAATGAGAATGATGAAAGAAAATCAAGAAAAGCTAGTCAAGGGCCTGACTGAAGAAAATAACACCTTAAAAAATAGACTAACTCATGGCAAAAGAGGCCCAAAAAGCCAATGAGGAGAAGAACGCCTTAAGAAGCCAAATTTGCCAGATGTATAAATAATTTCAAAAGCTCACTGAAGAGAATAATTCCTTCAAAATTTTACTGGAGCAAATGGAAGCTGATGCCTTTATGAGAAATCAAGATAAAACAGATCCAAATAAATGAAAGAATAGAAGGCGATGTGAAGTATCTCATTGGAAAAACCACCGACCTGGAAAATAGATCCAGGAAAGATAATTTAAAAATTATTGGACTACAGGAAAGCCATGATAAAAAAGAGCCTAGACACCATCTTTCAAGAAATTACCAAGCAAAATTGTCCTGATATTCTAAAACCAGAGAGCAAAATAGAAATTGAAACAATTCACTGATTGCTTCTTGAAAAAGATCCCCAAAAGAAAAATCCTAGGAATATTATATCCAAATTCCAGAGTTCCCATGTCAAGGAGAAAATACTGCAAGCAGTCACAAAGAAACAATTTGAGTATTGTGGAAACACAATCAGGATAGCACAAGACCTAGCAGCTTCTATACTAAGGGATCAAAGGGCTAGGAATATGATATTATGGACGGCAAAGAAACTAGGATTAAAACCAAGAATCATGTGATCTACCCAGGAAAACTGAGTATAATGCTTCAGGGGAAAATATGGTTATTAAATAAAATAGAGGATTTTCAAGCATTCTTGATGAAAAAAGCAGAGCTGAACAGAAAATTTGACTTTCAGATACAAGAAGAGAGAAGAGCATGAGAAGGCAAACAGGGAAGGGAAATCATACAGAATCATAAAGTTGAAATATTTAAATTTCTACATGGAAAAACAATCATTGTAACTCATGAGACTTCTCCCAGTATGAGGACAATTGATATATATGTATGTATAGGATGGTATAGGTGTATATAAATATACATATATGAGGGTGTGCATGTGTATGTACATGTGTATACATAGACAGAGCACACAGGATGAGTTGAATATAAAGGGATGATACCTAAAAAATAAAATTAAGAGGTGAGAGAGAATATATTGGGAGGAGAAAGGTAGAAATACATTAGGGTAAATTATCTCATATAAAATAGGCAAGAGAAAACTGTTACAGTGGAGAGGAAGAGCAGGAAGGTAAAAGGGAATAAGCCTACTCAAAGTGTTGTTTTTTTTAATTTTATGTTTATTTTTAGTTTACAACATAAATTTCCACAAGATTTCGAGTTACAAATTTTCTCCCTGTCTTCCCCCTACCTACCACCCCAGAACTGCAATACCACTGAATACCCCCTCCCCCAATCTACTCTCTCCTATTTGCTCCCACATTCCCCCTCCAAATTTCCTGTAGGGAAAGATGGATCTCCAAAGTGCAGTGTCTATATACCTTATTTCCAAGTGCATGTAAATATATATGTGTGTGTGATTTTTTAAATATTTGATTTTAAAACTTTGAATTCCAGATTCTTTTGCTTCTTCCCTCATTACCCACCCTTACTGGGAAGATAAGCAATTCAATATAGGTTGTACATGTGTAGTTATGCAAAACATGTCCTTAGTGGATATATTGTGAAAGACTGACTATATTTCCCTCCATCCTATCCTACCCCCCACCTCATTCTACTTTCTACTTTGACCCTGTCCCTTTTCAAAAGTGTTTGCTTCTAAATACCCGCCCCCCCAATCTTCCCTCCCTTGTATCTTACCCCCTTATCCCCTTCACCCCTACTTTCCTGTAGAGTAAGACACCCATTTGAGTGTGTATGTTATTCCCTCCTTAAGCCAAATTCAGTGAGAGTAAGGTTGACCCATCTTTTGCCTTCCTGTTCTTCCCCTCCATTGTAACAATTTTCCCTTCCCTCTTTTATGTGAGATAATTTACCCTATTCTGTCTCCCCCTATCTCATCTTGTTATGTTCTCTCTCATCTCTTAATTTTATATTTTAAATATCATCCCTTCCTATTCAATTGATTCTGTGCCCTTTGTCTATGTATACATGTACACATATATACACATACTCACATATGTATTCATATGCACATATACCCACCTATATAGACATATATATGTATATCTATCTATCTATCTATATCTATATCTATATCTATCTATCTATATCTATATCTATCTATCTATATACATACATATATATATATATATACACACACACACACACATTTATATTCCCTTCAATTATCCTCATACTGGGAAAAGTCTAAGTTACAATTATCATTTTTTTCCATTTAGGAATGTAAGTAGTTCAATTTTTATAAGTTCCTTATGATTTCTTTTTCCTGTTTACCTTCTCATGCTTCTCTTGCTTCTTTTGTCTGGATGTCAAATTTTCTATTCAACTCTGGTTTTTTCATCAAGAATGCTTGAAAGTCCACTGTTTCATTGAATGACCACATTTTCCCCTGAAGCATGATACTCAGTTTTGCTGGGCAGGTGATTCTTGCCTTTAATCCCAGCTCCTTTGACCTCTGGAATATCTTATCTCAAGCCCTTCAATCCCTTAATGTAGAGACCACTAGATCTTGTCTTATCCTTATTGTGTTTCCACAATATTCAAATTGTTTCTTCCTGGCTGCTTGTAGTATTTTCTCCTAGATCTGGGAACTCCAGAACCTGGCTATAATATTCCTAGGACTTTTCCTTTTGGGATCTTTTTCAAGAGGTGACTGGTAAATTCTTTCCATTTCTATTTTGCCCTCTGGTTCTAAAATATCAGGGAAATTTTACTTGAGAATTTCTTGAAGGATGATTTCTAGGTTCTTTTTTTGATCATGGCTTTCGGGTGGTCCAATAATTTTTAAATTATCTCTTCTGTATCTATTTTCTAGGTCAGTGGTTTTTTGAGTGAGATATTTCACATTCTATTTTTTAATTTGTTTGGATCTGTTTAATATTATCTTGATTTCTCATAAAGTCATTAGCTTCCATTTGCTCCAATCTAATGCTAAAGGAATTATTCTCTTCAGTGAGCTTTTGAAATTCTTTTTCCATCTGGCAAATTTGGCTTTTTAAGGCATTCTTCTCCTCATTGGCTTTTTGGGCCTCTTGCCATTTCAGTTAGTCTATTTTTTAAAGTGTTTTTTTCTTCAGTCAGATTGTTGACTTGCTTTTCTTGATTTTCTTGCTTCATTCTCATTTCTCTTCCCAATATTTCCTCCACTTCTCTTACTTGGTTTCCAAAATCCTTCTTCAGTTCCTCCGTGGCCTCTAACCAGTTCATATTTTCTTGGAAGCTTTTGGTACAGGAGTTCTGACTTTGTTGTCTTCCTCCTGTTGCCTGCTTTGATCCTTTTTGTCCCCAAAAAAGGAATCTAAGGTTTGACTGCTGTGCTTGTTTGGATTCCTTTGCTTGCTCATGTTGCCACTCAGTTACTTGACTTTTGAGCTTTTTGCCACAGTCGAACTCTGCTTCCAGAGAGGAAAGCTTTGTCCCAAATCCCTGGGGATTTTGTAGCTACTGGAGGTATTAGTTGGCCGCCCTCTCTGAAGCCTCGACAGGCTCTAGTACCTGGTCACACACCCCAGGACCTCCACCCAAGACAGTGATCCAGATCCAAGCAGATTAAAGCAAGAGATATTAGCCCTCAGAATGTTTGCTTGGTCCCCCTACAATCTACAGGCTAGAAGCTCTAAAGCAGCCATATAGTGGCGGCTACAGGGCCACTGCACCTCTGCTGCTTCTAGCCTTCTTGCCCCAGGGGGAAAAGCCCAGATAGTATTCTCTATCCCCTTGTACACACGGTCCATAGACCTTTTGCTTTGGCTTAGGCATTTATGGGTTGATGATTCTTGAAACTGCCACAGCTGCTGGTGATCCACTCTCCTGAAATCCCTCCAGCTGCTATTGCTCGGGGCCACCTTGCAGCTAAAACAGTAGGCTCACACAGGGCTGGGCTCTGTTCATAGCATGCTGTGACGAACCCTTCTTGCCAGCCTGCTGGGCTGCCTTCAGCAGGAGATTTGTTTCTCTCTGTCATTTTATGGGTTCTATAGCTCTAAAGTTTGTTTAGAGTCATATTTTATAGGTATAGGATACACAGAGTTTTCCTGCTTCTATGCTGCCATCTTGGCTCCACCCCCTGGAATTCAAAGTTTTAAAAACAAATGTGTATAAAAAATTATTGCTTTTGTTGTTTTTACATGCAACTGGGAAATAAGATACATAGGCACTGGAGTGTAGAAATTCATCTTGCCTTAGTAGAAAATTAGGGGGGCATAGGGGAAGAAATAAGAAAGAACAGATTGGGGGAAAGGGTATTCAGCAGACTAGCTATTTTGCGGTGGGGGTAGGAGAAAGTCGGGGAGAAAAATTTGTAACTCAAAATCTTGTGGAAATGAATGTTGAAAACTGAAAATAAATAAACACACACAAACAAACACACAAATAAAAATTTAAAAAACAACCTGGGAGAAAGCTAGAGGCAGTCAGTAGAAGAGGCTGGGTTTTGCTGACAGGCTACCATATTGTGTGTAAAAGCAGAGACAAACTTACAAGAGTTGGCTAAGTGCCAGCATTTGCACCCTCCTTTTGAAGAGAATACTGGAGAGTCTCTGGAAGCAGAGAGAGCTGTTGTAAATTTGGCTCAGAAAAAGAAGCAAAAAAGTAACAGGAGGGAAGTTCATACACATTTGGTAGAGTCTGACACTAGATGCTATGACAATGACTCCCTAGAAAGTCCATGTGTTATACAGAATGATATAATCTTAAGTGATACATTGTTTCATGGTGAAGCTTTCACAGGGGCAGAAGCCTGCCCCATATTGAGAAGAAAGCAGGAGATTCAGGGAGGGCAAGCAGTGTTTAAGGAGATACTTGAGGATTTTACTCAACTGGAGATTACTGATATTTTGAGCAGATTCACCCAAAGGATGGGAGAATCCTTAGTGTCTTGGATGGTAAGAATCAGTGACAAAGGAGCTGCTGGGATAGTTATAGAGTGGATGGCTTGAAATTGATAAGTATTTGCCACAATATTTTTGTCCAGCAAGCTTTCAGAGATTTTCATTTGGCAGGAGGTAATAATACGACCAATCTGTTAACTTTAGCTGCTGATGGATGCAATAGAATGTATTCCCCTGATTCTATGTAGCCTAGTGAAGACAGACCCTGGTACTCACTTAGAGGCTGTATGAGAAAGTTGAAAGAAGAAGTAATAAAAGCTGTTCGTGGCTGGAGATGCAAATACATATCATGAAACCTTCTTAGCAGTTCCTCATAGAGATACCATAGTGAAGACAGCTCTTCCTGCTTATAAGCACCTACTTCTGACTCTATTAATTGGTGAAATAGGACACCCTCTGTCAGAGGTGGATAAGATTTCACAGCTAAGTGACTTAGGAGAATAGGAAAAATACAAACTTCCTCATGAGAGAAAAGTAAATGACCAGAGGATTCAAAGTCAGAAGATATTGCCAAGAAAAGAATCGTTTACTGCTCTATTGAGAGCAGGGGTTGATTTTAGAAAAATTGATGGTATTTCAACTAATGAAGTATATAAAATGTACCATGATAAGGGGTTTAATGTCAGATGGAATAAAGAAGTAAGGGCTGTCCCTACACATGCTCCTGAACCATTGTATCCAAGTTCATCATACCTTCAGGGACAATAGGAACTTGTCCAAGCCCTAGCTCAGATTAAACAAATACACAGATAACATTGCCGATCCCCATATTAGTCTGACTGTTTATTGGAAAAATGGATAAAATACTATATCCAGGGCCTTATTAGATACTGGGGCAGATGCCTCCCTCATTTATGGGAACCCTGATAAGTTCAAGCACAGAACTGCTTTTACCATGACAAGACTCAGAGGGGCTGAAATATCAGCCACACAAGTCAAACTAATGATGAAAATTGCACAAGTACCTAAGAAAGACTATATTATGGTTATTGTACCCATTCCTGAATACATCATTGGAATAGACATATTGAGAGGCATGACTCTGAATTTACCTTAAGGAAGATACCAATTTGCAGTAAGGAAGATAGGAATTAGTACAGTTTTAGTGGGAAAAATTAAAATGGAACCAATCACTTTAACTGAATCTTCTGAAGTTCTTACTCTAAAGCACTATCATGTGCCAGATGGGCAAAATAAAATTGCCACTACTATAAAGGAATATGTTGAAGCAGGTGTATTAGTCCCTTACAACCACACCATGGAATAATCCAGCATGGCCAGATCAGATGGGACATGGAAAATGACAGTGGATTATAGACAACTGAATAAGGTGACTCCTCCCTTGTATGCTGCTGTTCCAGATACTGTTACCTTAATAGAAAGGATTCAGAAATATGATGGAACTTGGTATGCAGTGATTGATTTGGCCAATGCCTTCTTCACCATTCCAATAGACTAAATAGTGGGACCAGGTTGCTTTCATTTGGCAGGGCAGACAATATACTTTCACCCTCTTGCCACAAGGATATCTGCATAGCCCCACTATTTGTCATAGGATTGTGGCTGAACATTTGGATGAATTAAAGCTACCTGGTATATAGCTTAGCCACTACACTGATGATATTATGATACAGGAAAAAAATGTAAGAGAAGTAGAGAAGAGTTTGAAATTTTTGATTGAATATATGAAAAGCAAAGGGTGGGACATTAACCCTGCAAAGATTCAAGGACCAGCTCAAAATGTAAAATTTTGGGGAATACAGTGGAATAAGGGACTCTGAGAGATTCTGCCACAAGTCCAACAAAAGATTCCGGATTTTCCTATCCCTACCAATAAGAAAGAGGTCCAAAAGTTTATAAGATTATTTGGATATTGGAGATATCACATTCCACACCTGGGACAGATTTTGAAACCCTTATATAAAGTTACTAGGAAGTAATATGAATTTGATTGGGGACTTGAGCAGAGTAAAGCTTTTGAGGAAGCCAAAGCTGCTATATAATTGGCTCTAGATTTATGGCCTATGCAGAATGGTCCTGTGGAATTACAAGTGATTGTACAGGATGATTATGCAAACTGGAGTTTATGGCAGAAGCAACAAAGCCAAAATGTACCTTTAGGATTTTGGTCCAGGAAACTTCCTTCATCTGGGGTGTAATATACACCTTTCAAAAAGTAGTTATTAGCTGCGCATTGGGCTTTGGTAGAGACTGAACAACTGAAATTGGGCCATGAAGTGACATTAAGGCCTGGAATCCTGATTATGACCTGGGTAATGAGTACCCAAGCTTCTCACAGAATTAGACACGTACAAGAGGACAACATAATTAAATGGGAGTGGCATATTCAAAAAAGAGCTAAAACTGGCAAAAGTGGAGTTTCCACCCTATATGAATCTATAGCTAACATCAATACTGAGGGATGTGAGACATCCCCTGAACCAAGGCAACAGTTGGTACAGTCCTTGGTAAGATGGAATAATGAATATGTTGGACTAACTGAAGAAGAGAAGAAATATGCATGTTTACTGATGGGACAGCAAAATATTTGGGCCAAAAAAGACACTGGAAAGCAGTAGCCTATAATCCATGTATTAGAAGGACTTTGGAAAGTACTGGGATAGGTGGAAGTAGTCAGTATACTGGATTCATGGCAGTATAACACGCTATCAAAACAGAACAAAGAGGACAGTGTCATATATTCACTGATTCATGGGCAGTAGCTTATGGGTTAGCTACATGGATGCCCATGTGGCAAAATCAAAATTGGGAAATTCATGGTAAACAAGTCTAGGGCAAAGAATTATGGGAAGATATATGGGACATGTTTTTGCTTTCTGATTTGTCAATTTTTCATGTGGATGCTCATGTGGCCCCCACTACACCAGAACATGAGTACAATGCTCATGCTGATTGCCTAGCAAAGATTGCTACTGAACATATTGTCCATACTTTGACAACAACTGATGATCCACTGTTAGCAAAATGAGTCCACCAAACAGCCGGCCATTTAGGGGTCCAAGCGTCACACCGGTGGGCATAAGATCAAGGGATTAGTATCTCCCTTTCATTATTAAAACAGATAGCAGAAAAATGTCATATATGCCAATTGGAAAAGGAGCAAACTTTTCCTTGGGCAGTAACTGGGGAGAGAGCAAGAGGAAAAGTCCCAGCTCAAATTATATTGGTCCCAAC
Organism: Gymnobelideus leadbeateri; assembly: GCA_011680675.1. Lineage (NCBI taxonomy): Eukaryota > Metazoa > Chordata > Mammalia > Diprotodontia > Petauridae > Gymnobelideus > Gymnobelideus leadbeateri. Next base: position 274,426 of record WOXC01004177.1, read on the forward strand.
CCCAAGAAAAAGGATGAAAATTTATATGTACTTGTGTTGACACCTATTCAGGAGTATTAGTGGCTTGTCCTTACAAGAATGCAACCCAGAAAAACACCTGTAAAACTCTAGATCTCATAAGTCTATATTATGGCAACCCAATGCAGATTCAAAGAGATAATGGGTCACATTTCAAAGGTAATGAAATGAAGAGATTGTATATTAAACAATATAGAATGGATTATTTATTCCATATTATCCATAATCATCTGGGTTAATTTTTGAAAGAATGAATGGATTATTTGGTTTTTTTTTTCCTTTTTGGAGGGGGGAAGGCATGGCAATTGGGGTTAAATGACTTGCCCAAGGTCACACAGCTAGTAAGTGTTAAGTGTCTGAGGCTGGATTTGTACTCAAGTCCTCCTGACTCCAGGGTTGATTCTCTATTCACTGTACCACCTAGCCACCCCAAATGAATGGATTATTGAAAGAACAGTTAAGGAAGTTAAGTTCTAATAATTCATATCAGAATTGGAAAGATAATTTGTTCACTGCTTTATATAATCTGAATAATAGACCATTGGGAGAAAGTATACCTCTAGCCAGAATGATGACCCCAAATCTGCAAATTAGAAAACAGCAGACACATAAGATCCCAAATATTGAGTACTGGTTTGTGAGGCAAGATGTCCCAGCACTGTATCCAGAAACACATGGTTCAGCAGGATATGATTTACATTGTTTAGAAGACTTTTGGTTGCATAGAAAAGAAATAAGAAACATCTCTACTGGGATATGTATGAGAATCCCTAAAAATCAGATATTGCCTAAATCAGGTTTGCATGTATTGGCTGGAGTAATAGATTCTAATTATCAAGGAGAAATTATTGTAACTTTGCAAAATTTGGGTGAAGAGCCCATACAGTTTTGTAAAAATGATAGAATAGTTCAAGTGATTATTATTACTTGTGAAATAATACCACTTGTGAAAACCGACCCTCCTTCTGAAATAACTATCAGAGAAACTAAAGAATTTGGTTCTACTAATAGAATAAAATTGGGAGCTAAAGTATGGGTAAAGTGGAAACCAGATATTCCAAAGGCTGCAAAGTTTTAGCACATGGGAGAGACAATACTGTAGCTGTTGTTTATTCAGGAGCAGATGATTGTCAAATTGTACCCTTAACTCATGTATTCTACTGTGAATGAGGTTATGATAGTGAATCCACGGACTGCAGAAGCATAGCTGATGCTATATTTGTCTCTTTTTAGCTTTTTGTCTGTTAAACTCATTTATGAGATTTGTTTTCTGTAGGCTTGGTACCTTCCATGTGCAGACGCCTGACTGCTTAAGCCAGATATCATCCCTTGCCCATTACTGTGATGTGCCACTTCTGGACCTGGTGTCGACCAAGTTCCAGATGACAGCTAAAAAACTAACTTTTCAAATGGGCCCTTCTGGACCTGGCATCAACCAAGCTCCAGATGACAGCTAAAGAACTGAACTCTCAAATGGGACCTCTTGGGGCAGGGAGTCCAATTTCAGCTGGAAGTAGCTTTGGAGAAGAGACCTCCCCTTACCACAAGATTTTGAGCCCCATTCCTTAGAGGGGGAAGGATGGGGTGCTTGTGCCTAAGCTCCCACCCTAAGCTATTGTTTTATATGCAAAGTTTTTCTGTTATCCCTGTTATATTGTTGCAAAGTTCTGTTGACCAGTTTTTCCACCAGTTATCCCTAAACTCTCATTTATTGTTCATGTACTTTTGCTATGTAAGGGACATGAAAGATCTTGGGCCGAAAGTAATAAGAATGGGAATTTGAATGGGGGAGGGGGGGAGTTTTAAGACCTCCCCTGCTTTGAAAGTAAACTCTGCCCCCTAATAGGCTGAATGTAATCACATGGAGCTTGTGATGGAGGAAATTTGTGAAAGGGTGGAGCAGAGCCCACAGGAAGCTTCCCTGCTGTGAAGTTAAACTCTGCACCCTGATAGGCTGATTATCGTCACATGGAGCCTGCGGTGGGAGGAGTTTGCTGAAAGGAAGCAGAGCCCATAGGAAGCTGGTAGTCAGAGCTAGCCAGATGGTGGGGCAGAGAGGACTGAAACTCAGGCATGGAGTCAGATAGGCTGGTGAGTAAATATTGATCTTGTATTGGTTTGTGGGAAGGCTGAAGGATACTTATGGCTTCTGAATATCTTTGGTACTATGATGGAATCGGCCTACTGGTTTGGAGATTTGGTTTTCTGGTGTCTAAACAAATACTTTTATTCTATCCTTGATCTGGAGAGTTTGGTATATTTTGTGATCAAACATCATGTGATACTTATTGTCATGGTCTTTATCGTGATCCTGGGTACTGCAAATATTGCATTGGCTCTACAATTACTAGCAAAAGTCCCTTTTTCCTTGTTATTCCACTTGTGTTCTTCTCTTTTTCTCATTCTCCAGTAGAAGTCAGAATTAAATTTGACTGGAATACTTATATAAAGAAAGAAAAGAATACTATGTTTGGGGAAATGGCATGTCCCAAATCAGAGAAGTGAGAAGTGTGTCCTGGGAGCTAAAATTTGACCAGTTTGGGTAAAGAGTTCAGGTCAGTATTGCTGGGATATAGGTTGAAAAAATAGGTTTGGCATTGATCGCAGATGACTTAAATTCAAATATGGTCTCAGATGATTACTAACTGTGCAACCCTGGAGAAAGCTCCATTTTCCTCAACTGTGAATGGGCATAATAATACCATCTATTTCTCAGTGTTGCTGTGGATATGAAATGATATAATATTTGTAAAGTGCTTGGCACTGTGCCTGGCATATAGAAGGCACTTAATAAATGCTTGTTCCCTTCCTTCCTGACACCCAGAGAATTCATTAATATGATGCTAACTCTTATTCCCTTATTCACGTTAATATTTCACCTTTCTCAAATAACTGAAATACAGCATTTCTGGCCTTATGAATCCTATTCGTTTATCTTATGTACCTTTAAAAAAAAAATTCTTGGGCTTGGTTTGCATGCTATCTCTATCTTCCCAATCACTAAAACAGGTTTAATTAACATCTCAGGAATACAATATGTTCTCTTCTCCAACTTTACCACATTTCAAAATTTCATCCAGAAAATAAAAGACTCAATGGACTCTCACTCACAGCCTTCCAATAACTCTTGTCTGAAATATATACATATTCATAAATACATAATTAAAATATGTAAATCATAATTACTTACATTTGTATTGCTAGCACATAGAGATTTTCAAAGTTTTACAAGGTAAATAGCATAGTTGGGATTCAGAGTCAGCTTCTTTGCTTCAGTCAACATACTATCCTGCTTTGGCATTTATAATGTACACAGGTTATGAAGACATCAAGAGTGTGGGGGGAAGGAGGAGTGAGAGTGATCAACATCATCAGAGAGAGTGATCATCACATCAGAAAGAGAGACAAAGGTGGGGGGTGGGGAGATAACTGATTTGGACCTTGATTTCATTGATCTTAAAGGATTTTTATGTGATTGTTATGGCTATTCTTTACATGTACATTTTAGTATTTATGCATGTAATTTCCTTGGATCTGTTTATTCACACTGTAACATTACATATAGGTCTTTCTGTGTTTCTCGGTATTTTTCACATGTATCATTTCTTATAGCACAGTAATATTCCATTACATCCATGTACCTAATTTGTTCAATCATTCCCCATTTGATGGGCGTCTAATTTGTTCCCAGGTTTTTGTTTTGTTTTGTATTTTATTGCTATTGTTTTTGTTATTGTTTTACAATCAAAAAATGGGCTAAAATAAATGTTTTTGCATATGTGGAAACTTTCTTATCAATGACCTTCCTGGAGTATGAAACTAATTGGGTTAAAGTGTACGAATGTTTTATTCACTTATTTGAATAATTCCAAATTGCTTTCCAAAATGACCATACTCATTCACAGCTCTCCCAACAATGCATTGAAGTTCCTACCTTTTCACAGCCTCTCTAACATTAATTATTCCTGTCATTTATCATGTTTTTTTAATTCATTGGTTATGATGTAAAACCTAAAAGTGGTTTTGAATTATATTTCTTTTATTCTTTCATATAGTTTTTAAGAGTTTAAAATTTGTTTGTATATATTTATGTTTGTATGCATATAGTTATCTATGTATCTTGGATACCAAATCCTTATCTGAGAGACTAAGATTTTTAAAAGCTATTTTCTTGATGCAAATTGAGCAATGTGAAAATCTACTATACATACTGTAGACATTGTTTCATTAAAATACAGATTTAGGTTTTTTATGAATAGAGATAGGGGTCTGGACTTGTTTTTGTTTGTTTGTTTTGGAGGGGAGAAGGCAGGACAATTAGGGTTAAGTGACTTGCCCAAGGTCACACATCTAGTAAGTATTAAGTGTCTGAGATCAAATATGAAATCAGGTCCTCCTGATTCCAGGGCCAGTGCTTTATTCGCTGTACCACCTAGCTGCCCCTGGGTCTGGACCTGTGATTCACTGATATAGAGCTCCTGATGAGGGAATTCACTTTCCCAATGCAAGTTGTCCTTTGCTTCCTTCCTTTCTTCTTTCTTCCTTCTTTCCTTCCTTCCTTCTTTCCTTCCTTCCTTCCTTCCTTCCTTCCTTCCTTCCTTCCTTCCTTCCTTCTCTTTGTCCTCTGTCTCTCTCTACTGAATAAAAAAAAAAAAACCAAAACAAAGCACCCTCATAACAATTATGCATAGTACAACAAAACAAATTCCTATATTGGCCTTGAGCAAAAGTACAGGTCTCATTTTGTCTGTTCAGTCTATTACCTCTGTGTGTGTATGTGTGTGTGTGTGTTATGTTTAATCTTCACTCCTCAGGGTATATGGTTTATTATTGAATTAATCACAGTTCTAAAATATTTCAAAGGTTTTTTTTTCTAATTATAGAGGTGCTGTCCATATTTAAATTGTTCTTAGTTCTTACTTCTGCATTCATTCATAGAGGCCTCCTAAGTTCCTTCTAAAACTGGTGATTTTATAAATTTTATGATAAAATAAGATTTTATTCATAAAACATAATTTGTTTAACCATTCTGCAAAAGATGAAAAATCCTTTAGTTTTCATTATGAAAAGAGTGGCTTTATTTTTTATACACACAGATACTTTAACACTTTCTTTGTTCTCTTTCAAGTAAAAGCCTAGTGGTGATATAGCTAGGTCATAGGATATGGATAGTTTAGTAATAGCTTGGTATGCGTTCTGCACCTTATAGTCATAAAAAGTTGCCTAGAGTACTGAAAAATTAAGAAAATTGGCCATAATCACAGAACCAGTTTGTATTAGAGGAAAGAACCTACGTATTCATGGCTTTGGGGTCAGTTATCTATCTACCATGTACCAGAGTTACCTCTCTTTTTGTCTTGATAAGACCCATACAAATACTAACTGACCTTCAGTTCTAGTTATCTATGACCCCAAATAGAATTATCATCCTTCATATGCTTGTTTGAGAAGCCCAATAATTGCTATTAATGGTGTGGTTTAAAATCACTTGAAAGATTTCCCTATTATAAATTCAAAATGGTGGAAATCACACCTGCTCTTCAAACCACTGCTAAGTCTGTGTCTGCCTGTACATTCTTTTACTTGATCTATCCATTTATTTTTGTGAATTTGTCCCCAAGTACACACACATTTAAGTCCATCAGCAGACAGTTCTGAAAGGCTAAGGAAACAAGGGCAAAGAGAAGAAAAAGCTATAGAAAAGAACTTACCAGTGTCCTTTTAAATTATGTAAAGCTCGTTTCATGTAATAATGTCACTGAGCAAATAATCAGTTGGTTGAGGGAGATTAGTGGCTGTAATTATTTATTCATTTTAATGTTTGTTATTAAGCCTGCCTTTTGCTATCTGTGCCCATTATATTTTGAAAGATCAATACAAAGAAGATGAGGAAGTACAGAAATGATGGTTAATTATCAGGGAGGAGAAAAAGGTAGCAGCACGTGCCCAGTCTCCTGCTGCTCATCTTGCTCTTCCCTTCATAAGTGTTCCCTCTGGGGAGCATCTCCTGCTCCAGAGTCTGTGCAAGGAGGAAGTTAAGAACATATAGTAGGATTCTGTCTTCCTCCTCCATTAGATGAGACATCTGGTGGACCAGATTTTCAAGGCAGAGTTTTTCAGGATAATTTGACAGTGCTCTAACCAATCATACCATGGTTGTTCTGTCCTCTTTTTTTAAAAAGTCATTTCAGGAAAAAAATCAGCAGTCTCGTTACTGGGGGGATGAAACTTCTTCTATTTGTAATCCTCTATGGAGCAGACCCCAGTGACAAGACTGTTTATACAGTAGCTAGGTAGTGCAGTGCATAGAATGCCAGGCCTGAAGTAAGGAAGGCTTACCTCCCTGTGTTCAAATATGGCCTCAGACACTTTCCAGCTGTGTTACCCTGGGCAAGTCACTTATCCCTGGTTGCCTCAGTTTTCTCATTGTTAAAATGAGCTGGAGAAGGAAATGGTAAACCATTTTAGTATCTTTGCCAAAAAAAAAAAAACCAAATAGGGTAATGGAGAGTCAGACATGACTGAAAAACAACTGAACAAAACAGCATGAAGGGCCCTCTTCAAACCACCCCACCCCACAGTCTATTTCTGGATCCCTTCAAGATCCCAACTTTCTGAGACACTGAGTCCAACTCCTCTGAAAAATTCTTGTTGATCTTTTCAGGCTTTCCTGATCTTTCAGTGTTGAAATATTTAGAGACATTTATCTGTGTCACTTTTTATATTATTTATCACATACATCATGTTTTTACCAACTAGGTGGCAAGTATGTTGTAAGCAAGGGTTTCAACTTTCTATTCTCCATAGTAGTTTAGCACAGTTCCTTAAACTTTAGGCTCAACAATTCCATTTGAAGTGTAAAAGAAATCATTCCAGAGACAAAAAAAAAAAAAACATTGCTCAAAATTCCTATTACCCAGCATGGACAGTCAATGAGAACTATAGCTGGGTTTAATATTTTATCAAATAGCACCTCCATATATCCTGTATATTGGTTAAAAATGCCAAAGAATTAAAATAATGCAAATGCAGTAAAATAGCCTAAACACAAATATCTACTACAAATAGTTTAATATTGCCATGATGGTGCAGAAGGCATTTCAAAGTCACACATTACCTCAATACTCTGTGACTCTTTTCATTGTGCCAATGAATCAGGACCCTGGTTAATAAAGATTCTATTTAACTGAATGACCTGTAGAAATAATAATGGTAAAAGTAGTGGTGATGCTGTGATGATGATGATGATGATGGTGATGGTAATGGTGATGATGGTGATGATAGTTTATCTAGGTAACAGAAGTTCAGGAAGAACTGAGATAAATTATATAACATAGGTATATAATAAGTTATCGAGGAGAAGTTAGAAACATGTGAGAGTCATCCTTATCTTTTTGAAGCTCATGCCAGTGAGGAAAAACATTACCTCACACACTATCCTTTGTATCATTGTAAGAGTGAGAATCCCAGGATGAAGGTGGCAAGAGTCTGACAAAAGATAACAGGGGAAAATTCACACTATGTCATGTTCCTGCAGAAATGTCCTGCAATGGGTCTGACAGTATGGGATGAAGTGGCTTGTAATGAGCACCAAAATAAATCAGAAACTTCACTGATCCAGGTCCTTATCAAGTCCCCTATTTATCCTGAAGAATATAGCATTGGCTCCACATCAGATTGCGAGGACTCCTGTGGGAAAAAGTAAAGCTAGTGCCATAAAAGAGAATAGCCCCTCTTGAAGGACTAGTATTCTATAAGGTACTGAATGATGAGAGGGAGGGAGGGAGGGAGGGAGAGAGAGAGAGGGGGAGAGAGAGAGAGAGAGAGAGAGAGAGAGAGAGAGAGAGAGAGAGAGAGAGAGAAAGGGAGAATGGATTGATGGATTGATATGGTTAAATATAAATATAGATATACATGTATAGATATTCAGGCTAAGTGTTTAGACTGAATATGGGGAAGTTCTTTGTTGTGCATGCTTAATATCAGAATTTGGAAAATTAACCAAAGAAAGGGCAAAGGTCTATCTGGAGTCTCAACACGATACCACATTTATAGTGAATTTTTCAGGAATTCCTAATTGTATAGAATAGACAAACTGTTTGGGGTAGGGATGGTTAGATATGATAACCAATGTCAAATATCTGATAGAGCAGGTAGATGTAAAGGTCTGTTATGGCCTGAGTGAAGATGATAAGACAGGTGTCAGGCCAAGGAAAAGGCAAGAAAGAGGTAAGAACATTTCTCATTAGGGGAAATTTCTCTGATTAAGATTTGCCCATTAACTTCTGACATTTAATAGATGAGTTCAGTGGCTTATGGTTAGCCTCAAAAAAATTTAAATACTGAGCCAGTCCATATGGGATAGAAAGTTGGTATAGAATTTGAGTTGGCAGGATTTGACAAAGAAGAGTTCTGAGACAAATTGAGTGTTAACTTGTGTTTTCATAGTCATATTGAATCAAGCATTCACATTTGATTGTGTGGCAGTATTTTAGGAATAGTCATATACAACAGGGACTGATTTATCCAGAAGTGGGGAAACTAAGATGGGTAGATGATATAGATTATCATATACTATCATTGTACATGGGTCAGAATTACTGATTTAATTTCTTAGTTTCAACCTGGAATTGTCAACCAGACTCTGGAGTCAAATGTTTAACATTCAGAAAACTAGAGGAAACCAAGTTATTATCATATTTTCAAACCATAAAATCTCAGTGAAAGAAGGGACCCCAGAAGACATCTACTCTGATATGCATACCTGAGCAGTTATCTCCTCTATAACATCCCTGGTAAGTGGTCATTCAGATCCTGCTTGAAACTATGATGGGGAATTCACTAACTTTTGAATCAGTCCATTCCCTTTTTGGGCAGCTCTAAATATGAGGATTTTGGGGTTGTGATTAATTGAGGGGTAAATGTGTCTCTGTGAATTTCACCTATTGTACCTATTTCTACCATCTGGGACAAAGTAGATAAATTCTAATCCTTCTTCTTCTTCTTCTTCTCCTTCTTCTTCTTCTTCTTCTTCTTCTTCTTCTTCTTCTTCTTCTTCTTCTTCTTCTTCTTTTTTTTAAAGCAATTGGGATTAAGTAACTTGCTCAAGGTTACACAAACAGTCATTATTTATGTGTGGGTGCTTATTTTCTGAGGCTGGGACCAATCCCGGGTCATCCCGACACCTGGAGCCGGCGCTTTTACTCACTTCCCCACCTAGCTGCCCCTACCCCTCTTCTACATGACAATCCTTCAAATAACTGAAGTCATGTATCTTCCCCCATAGAAGTTTAGAAACTAGATGGAAAAACACTTCTCACCCAAAGATAGCCAGTAATAAAGAAAATATAAGTCAAATGAGTATCACAAATAAGTACTATTGAGGTTCACAAAGAACTTTAAGATGGGTTAGACAGAGATGGCATCTTGGAATATATCTGGACCTGAGATCCAAGAGGCTTGAGAATATGGAGAGACACTACATTAACCAAACTCCCTAGGACACATAGAGACCATTTTCCATCAATAGTTAATAAATTATGGTTGCAAAAGTTTACCATCAATTACGTTCATCTTAGAGAAGTTAGTGTGAGTTTAAAGAGGAATAGGAGAGAGTTGTGGAAATTTGGAAATAAGCAACGGAAGCATCTGCATCTACTGAAAGATCAATTATTTTGAATTTCTCTATTGAGGTCATATCAAAATGAGTAAGAATACCCAGATTCCTCCCCCTCCCCCTTTCCCCCCTTTTTTCTTCTCTATACACAGTCTTGGCATCATAAATACTAATTGGTTGCTATGGTGATCCCATGCTTGTAACTAAAACTGAGGTTTCTAGGTAACAGGGTCTGAAGCCGAGAATGATGAATAACTTCCCTATCAGAGTTTTGCATGAAGGCTTGTGCCGGCATGTGAAAACTGGCAATTCTACCCTCAGCTCCAAAGGATTGGTAAATTTGTTAATTTTATCCTCATCATTTCTGACTAGATCAATTCATCTACCTACGGAGGCTGATTGCCTTCATATGAGTTGGGCTCTGAAGTTGACAACTTCCATAAACTCACTGTCAATGAGAAATACCAGTTATGGGCAGAATTTAGCACTTAATACACTTTTTTTATTTTATTGCCAAAAAGGGTTTGGCAGAGCTAAGATGATTTAAACCATCAGTGTGATTCTGTAGAAACAGTCTAGTGAAAAAGAAACTAGTTCTTTCCTCTGTTCCATAACTGGAGAGTTTATTGAGAAACAAATCCTATTCTTTTGGGATTAAAGGATAAATACAGGCCTTCACATCCGGAACTCTTTATATTTAATTATCAGTTGCCAATGATCAACATCCCTCCTCCCTTCTAAAGTGGGTCACATATGTCCAAGTCTCCATTATGTCATTGGTGGAAAGGGATGAAAATTAGGTCTCCCCTTCTCCAATGATGTTGAAATACAAAGTGTTATGTAAGTGTAAAGTATATATCTAAAGTTTGTATGTAAATATGTAATGTATATAAGTAACATTAACCTATAATTTTGATTCATTGTCATCTCATATTTGAAAAGGAGTCAATATTTTCTAGAATTTGACACAGTTCTCTCTGTTTCTGTCTCTGTCTCTGTCTTTGTCTTTGTCTTTGTCTCTGTCTCTGTCTCTGTCTCTGTCTCTCTCTCTCAGATTGTATTGACTCATATCTATATGGCATTGTGTGAAGATGGCAATATATTAGGACCTAGAGAAACCAAGACATATGTCAAACTTCACTGAAACTTAAAAATGCACCAGTAAAATAAAATAAAATAAAGATGCAGAAAAGGGTCATTGCACTCATATAGCAACCTTGATGTAAACAAGGTGGAGTAGGTGTAAAGAGCAACATGAAGCCATATCATGACAGTGAGAAAGGTTTTTTTTTTTTTAAACAGAATGACAAGATCTTAACAATGATTAAGAATTTGACCTTATATCATAAAGATGAATTGAAATGAATCTGTTTACTCTTATTTTTTTTAATTTATTTTTAGTTTTCAACATAAATTTCCACAAGATTCTGAGTTACAAATTTTCTCCCTGTCTTTCCCCTAGATAGCAAGCATACTGAATATCCCTTCCCCCAATCTCTTATATCCTCTCCCATACCCCCTCTAACTTTCTAGTAGGGGAAGATGGATTTCTATCCCCAGTGCCTCTATATCTTATTTCCCAGTTGCATGTAAAAAAACAATGTTTTTTAACATTTGTTTTTAAGACTCTGATTTCCAGATTCCCTTCTTCCTTCCTCACCCACCCCCACTGGGAAGATAAGCAATTCAATATAGGTTGTATATGTGTAGTTACCCAAAACGATCCCATAGCATTTATATTGTGAAAGACTAACTGTATTTCCCTCCATCCTATCCCACCCCCCCATTTATTCTATTTTCTACTTTGACCCTGTCCCTTTTCAAAAGTATGTGTTTCTAACTACCCTCTCCCCATCTCTGCGCTCCCTTCTATCATCCCCCTCTTATCCCCTAGCCCCTTATTTTTTTGTAGGGTAAGATACCCAGTTGAGTGTGTATGTTATTCCCTCCTTAAGCCAATTTCAATGAGAGTAAGGTTGACCTATTCCCTTTCACTTTCCTGCCCTTCCCCTCCATTGTAACAGTTTTCTCTCACCTCCTTTATATGAGATAATTTACCCTATTTTATCTCTCCTTTTCTCCTCTCATCATATTCCTCTCTCATCTCTCCATTTTATTTGTAAGATATCATCTCTTCCTATTCAACTGATCCTGTGTCCTCTGACTATGTATACATGTACACACATATACACATACTCACACATGTATTTATATACATATACATCCTCCTATACATACATATATACATATGTATACATATGTACATATATATTCCTTTCAACTGTCCTTAATACTTAGAAAAATCTGAGTTACAATTATCATTTTTCCATTTAGGGATGTAAATAGTTCAACTTTATTAAATTCCTTATGATTTCTTTTTCCTATATACCTTCTCATGCTTCTCTTGCTTCCTGTATATGAATGTCAAATTTTCTGTTCAGTTCTGTTTTTTTCATAAAGAATACTTGAAAGTTCTCTATTTCATTGAATATTTTCTCCCCCAAAATCTGTTATTCTTCACTTAAAATATTTTCAGGTCACTAAAAGGAAATAGAAGAGGTATATGGTATAATTTTATTTTAGCACATAACCAATAAAGACTTGCAAGTGAATAATTACATAAAGAATATTATCAGAAAGTTATATAAGCTAGTAAAATAGTAGGATAATCATGTGGTGAGAACCAGGGATAAATGACTGCTCGTTTTTCTTTTTTCTTTTTTTGTTGTTTTGTTTATACAATGACAAGAACTTCAGAGGAAAGAAACCAGTCCACTGGGTAAATAACCAGTGGAACAATTTATGAAGGACATGAACAAGAGTGACTTGGTATAAGAAGATATGGATCAGATGCAATCTGCTCCAAAATAGAGTACCCATATCAATGAGATCACTGATTGGATGAAGCAATAGAGCTTATATTAGAAGGTGAATTCTTCAAAGACTAATTAGAGGGATCATTCAAATTCCTTAAAACCTAAAGTTTCATTTCCTCTATAATGTCTTATCAAATTTCCTAAATCTTTGGTTATCTTCCCCTCCTCTAAACACCTATGCCACCCTGCACTTAATTTTCACCTCTCTTCTGTTCTTAGTCAATTAATTGTTCAATAAAAATGTGCTTCCCCAATTAAATTGTAAGCTGCCACCAAGATTAGAAATCCTCTATATTCTTCTATTCTACCTATAGTTTATAGAGTTGAATAGATGCACACTGAGTAGAGGTTCCATTAATGATTTCTTAGAATATGGTAAATATATAGTACAAACACAATTCATTTCTGTTAAAGACAATGAATGATAATTCCACTTATTGATCAATTGCAATCTTCTCCATTTCTCTTTCACAATGGGGAGAATCAAACTTTTTCTTCTTTCTAATATCTGATCTTGGAGATTAAGAGGCCATATGTTATAATGGATAGAGACCTAATGCTGAAGTCAGGATATTCTTGGTTCAGTCCAGCCCCATAAGCTTTACTGCCTTTGTGACCTTGAAGTTAAGTTCTTAATGACCTTGACAAATCTCTAAGACTATTAATTATAGGAGAGTTACTAGTCTCCATTGGTAGAAAGGCTTTCCTCACTTGGCAGCTTGTAATGCCAATTATATGTGCAGACTCCCTGACCTAACTAAAATGAAGGAAATGTTCGATATTGTGTGCCTTTCCTCTAGTGTTCATACACCCATGATCAGCTAGAAGAGGACGCATTTCAAGGAATTAGTCTTGCTAACTCCTTATGAACTTTAAAAATGTTCCCTCCAGGTATAAAGTCATATGTTATATAAATGATAGCTTCCAGACTGCCTTGACAAAACAAAAGTATAAAATATCAATTTGCTTTATAGCAGGGTTTGTTTTTTGTTGGTTTTATTTATTTATTTATTTTTATTTTGCATGGGCACAACAGTGTCAGAGTTAGGGTGTGGAAGGAGGTTTCTTTTAACTGGTGTAGGGAGTTCACAATGTCAAAAATATTTTTGCAAAATCACAATGCAGTCATCTTTGAGAGCTTTCTGAGACATTGAGAGATTAAGTGATTTTTCCAAGTGTTAGCAATATGTTTCAAAGAATTGAACCCAGGTCTTGATTGCAAGGCTGATTCTACTGTATGTCACATTGACTTGCATTAAGTTTCAAGTAGAAACTAATTAGCTACTTTATTTTACTTTTTTTTTTTTGCCTTTTGGAGGGTAATTTGGGTTAAGTAACTTGCCCAAGGTCACAAGTCTAGGTTTTTGTTTGTGTGTGCATTAAGTATCTGAGGCCAAATCCGAACTCGGGTCCTTCTGACTCCAGGGCTGATGATCTACTCACTGCACCACCTAGCTGCCCCTAATTAGCTACTTTAAATGGTGTGCATTTAAAAAAAAAACAACAAAAATGACAGTTGTTCCAACTACAGATTCCTTAAGCAATCAACTTCGCCTTGGCTCTCATTCTTCTTCAGGACAATGTAATTATGTTTATGATTATCCCCATTGGAAAATTGGAAGTCATCCCTGTTTTATCCCTCAATCCAAGTAAGCTTGTCCTCCTTTGAATTCCTGTTAACCAAATTCAAAATAAATAGATACTTACCAAAAATTTACATTGAAGCAGGGGTGGGGAACTTGTAGCGTCCAGGCAGCATGTTGCCCTTAGGTCAAGTGCAATCCTTTGACTGAATCCAAACTTCACAGAACAAATCCCTATAACAAAAGAATTTGTTTCTGTGAAATCTAGATTTATTCAAACTGTGGCACCCAAGGACCTAGAAGGCCACATCTGTCCTTGAGGTGCTGCAAGTTTCCCCCCTCCAGAGCAGACACAATTCCTGGTCTCATTGATTTTAAGGACTAAGAGTTAAAAGGGAAAATGTATGTGACAAAAGATTGGGAGTAAAGGACATGAGCTGCTTAACCAGGGAATATAAAGTGTATGAGATTTGGAGGAGATTTGTGAAAAAGGCTGGATATTTAATTTGGGGAAGAGAAATTTTGGAGAACTTGAGCAAAAAGTAAACAAGAATTGTCTTGGAATAAAAGAAGTGAAGGCCTTGATTTGAAAGATTCAGTATGAAAGATAAGGAATGAGGAGAAAACCTTGAGAAGGTAAAGATACCAAGCAAATCAAAGTAATTAATAAAAGTAAGTAAAATAAATTGCTAAAACTAGGTTAGAATGTAGTTAATGAGGGTAAAAGCTGAGGGTTTATGTCCAGGAGATCACTAAGAGCTAGGAAAAAGAATCTCAAGGGCCTAATGAGGATCTTTTATTCCCCCTTTTTTTTGTAATTAAAAAAAAATTTACACTTAAATACAAAATGAGAAAAGGGAAAAAAACAAACAGTAACATGTGCACAGCAGAACATAAGAGAAAATTCAGTATGAAGAAAATTCCTTTTCAAGAAAACCAATATAATGAATGTTACACGTTGTTTTCAAAGATGCACAGCTTTTCTTTGCTTCCTTATTGGTTATTTTTGTTCTCTGCTGTGCACTTTTTACTTTTTTTTTCCTCCCCCAAAGAAGGCTACTATTAAGCATGGATATTTGTCTATCTATCTGTCTCTCTATAGATTGATATACCTATATCTCTATATAAATAAAACACACATGTATATAAACATATACTTAGAGATCTATAAACATACACATATATACACATATAGACTTATACACATATATGTAGGACCATACTATGCTTATTTCCTCCTATGATTTGTTTCTCTGAAGGTAGATTGCATCTTCCTTCTTGAGTCCAAGTCTTTCCATGTTTTTCTAAATAAACCAGTTCATCATTTCTTACACCACAGCAAAATTCCTTTCTGGATTCAAATAGCATTTTCATTCATAAGATCTTTGAGGTGAGCTGTAATCACGAAGCAAGTTTATACAATATATACACAATTTATAGACAGTTTATACTGTAGTTTATACACACAGATGTACAAATAGTTTATATACACAGATGCACATACACATATAAATTCAACTTTGTTTAAAAATTTTTTTTTAAAGAAAACATTCTTTGCTTGAGGACCTATACAAAAACAGGTGGCAAGTCAGATTTAAGTTTATGGGTCAATTGCTGCTTTCTCCTAAACAAATTGCCAGCTGGATTTAGGGTCCCATACATCTCTCAACCTTGATATGTCCAAAATGGAACCGATTTCATTTTTGCCTAAAGCCAAACTTTATACTTTTTCTATATCTGTGTATAGCATTTCCATTTATCTAGTCATCCTCCTTCAAAACATCAGAGTGATCCTTGAATCTTCCCTCTCACCCCACCTCACATCTAATTGTCAAATCTCACATATACTACTTCTGTTGAGTTGTTTTTAAGTTGTTTTCTAGTCATGTTGAACTCTCCATGACCCCATTTTGGGGGGTTTTCTTGGAAGAGATATTGGAGCAGTTTGTGATTTCTTCCTCCAGCTCATTTTACAGATAGAGGAACTGAGGGAAACAGGGTAAAGTGACTTGCTCCGAATCACACAGTTAGTGAGCCTCTGGGGGCACTCTGCCACAATATTTACATCCTTCCCCTTCTGACCATCACCAAGCTTCAAAATATCAGTCCCTTTCCCTTGCCCCATTCCATAGCTACTGAGTTGCTAAATTTCACATATTCTACCTCTGTAACATTATCCTTCCCCTTTTAACCACTCATTTGGATCACTGGATCCAACTCCCCTTATTTCTCACCTAGACAATTAGTTTTCTCATCTGTGTCTTTGTCTCCACTCTGTCAGATGTCTCATCCACCCCTAATACAAATTTAAATTTCTGTTTTGATTTTGTTTTTTGCCTTTTGGTGGGCAATTGAGGTTAAATAACTTCCCCTAGGTCACAGTGCTAGTTTTTGTGTTAAGGGTCTGAGACCAAATTTGAACTCAGCTCCTCCTGACTTCTTGGCTTGTGCTCTATTCATTGCTCCACCTAGCTGCCCTTTCAAATTTAAATTTCTAAAGCAAAAGTTTGATCAAGTCACTTTACTTGCCTCTAGCCTAAAATGCAAACTCCTCTGGTTGCCATTTAATGAAAATTCACAAGCAGACTGTAATTTATTTTTTATACTGATTTCATTTTGTACTTGTTTGTACATTTTGTACTTGAAATATTTTATATTTCAGCAAAATGGTCTCCTTGATGTTATAGGTCTACAATATTATCTCAACCTTCATATCTTTATACAAGCATTTTCCTATGCTCTCCATCACTATCCTGTGAAATTCCTAAATCCTTTCAAGTATTCTTTTTAAGTGTCTTCTCCTATTTGAGGCTTTTTTGTTAATCTCCAGTTGTTAATGCTTATCCCCTTCTGAAAAAATATTCCATTTTCATATATATATGTGTGTATGCATGTATATATGTATGCATGCACACACATGTGCATATATTCCCATGCATATATACATATTATATATATATGAGTATACATATATTTCTATATATGAATTTGTTCATTAGTATACAATGTTGTTTCCACCACAGATAACACAGGGATTTTTTTTGTCTTGTATACTCATTTACTCATACAGTAGGAACTTGATAAGTGATTACTGAATTGAATTCATTTGAACAACTATCAGGCTCTTCTTGAAGAGGAAGAATCTGGGTGTTCTTAGAAAGCAGCTGCTGCTTTTTCTCTCAGGAATGATGAAACAGATCTACAGGTAATATCCATTGAGACATCCTCCACTAAAAGTCAGGTAAAGAAACCTATTGAGTGAGTATGAATCTTCACAGAGAGAGCTATTTGTCAAACAGAGGACAATGATCTCCTTGAGGCTTGTACCCAAGGCTTGACATAAAGCCTTCAAAAATTAGTCAAAATGGATGACAACTCCTCACTGGGGTACTTCATGTGGGCACCATAATATTTACAAAAGGAAGATAGAAATCATTTCAAAGATTATAAAGACTTGGGCAAAAAAAAAGTGTCATAGGTATGGTTTCCTCATGGCTGCTTAGTAAAAGTGAAGAATTTGGAATACAAAAGTACATTTGGAAGAAGAACAATCCATTAATAAGATGGTGATTGAGATTGAGTTTTGAATTTCAATATCATTGCCTTCAAAAGGGAAATGACAAGCTCCTGAAAAGGATTGGAGTGTACCTACTAAGGGCTGGTAATAACATATTTAATTGCACTCTTACAAATCCAATTAAAAAAAAAAACTTTTAAAGTAAAAGGAAAGGAACCAGGAGAAAACTTCTTATGTGTATCCACTAATCTAGATCCTACAGAGTATAGATATAATGTAGGAAGAATAGAAATTGAGATACCCAGAAATCTATGAGGGAAAACAATGCAAAATTTGGTAAATATTAAAATTCATGACATCAGTTTTCTACACATGAATGTAAAAAAGTATAGGAATCAAAAAAAAGATGAATTGGATTCCTTAAGTTGGCCTTTTATGTTATTCTGAGATTTGGAGGGATAAGACTCATGCCTATATTAAGTCTCTAGAGGGCTGTAACTTAGTTTAAGGAAACAAAAAAGGTGGGAGGGGGGTTGGTGATAGTAAAATAACATTAGGTAATGAATCGGTGGGAAGATAATTATTTTTTTTACTTTATGCTGAACATTAGAGTTACAAATAGAGATGTGGGAAAATTCTTTCATCCAAAAAGCTCACATTTTAACTGTGGGAGACAGCACATATATGAAAGTTTAGCTAAAGGGCAGATGGCAAGTCCTAGGGATAATTTGGGATATTTAGAAGATGCATTGATGTAAAAAAAAAAAAAAAAAAACTCCAGTAAGCAGATTCAGGGAGTATGGCAGGAAGACTGTAGGTGAAAATAAATAAAGATAGAATTAGAAATCATTTTATACTAGATTAGAGTATTTTTAGTATATATTAGAGTATTTATTACAAGTCACCAATGCAGAAAGAATAGATGAAAAATTTGGGAAATACATCAGATGGCATTCTAGAGAGGTTATACAGAACTGATCAGAAATTTCAGTTCTTCAACTATCTGCTAGATAATTTTCTGAAATAGAGGAACGTTTCCACTTGTATGAATGATAATTTCATCTTTCAAAAAAGGATCCAAGTGAAAATTATTTTCTTGATCTGGTTCTTTCAAAATGATAGAAACTGGCTGATGAGGAACAAATGCTGGGTTCCTTGGAGGAAAGTAATTAGATTATCTTAGAGTTTGAGGAAGAGAAAAAGAGGAAAGATGGTTTTAGTTTGGTGTGCATTCTGGATTTTTAGAGAACCAGTTTCAGAGGATTTGAAGGAAAACTAGGTAGAATGCCAAGAAATAATTTTAATGGGGATATTTATTCCTTTTAAAATTTATTTAGTATTTAATTTTTTCCAGTTATATGTAAAAACAATTTTTAACATTCATTTTTAAAACTTTTTCAAAATCTCTCCATTCCTCCCTCCCCACTCCCAGTCATTGAGAAGGCAAGCAATTCGATATAGGTTATACATGTATGATCAAACAAAACATTTCCATAATAATCATTGTTAAGGAAAACAGACCAAAAAAAAAACCCTAGAGAAAAAATAAAATTTAAAAAAGTATTTTTTCAATCTGTATCCAGGGATGAACAGCATTACCTATCATAAGTCCCTCAGAGCTGTCCTGCATCTCTGTATCGCTGAGAATAGCCAAGTCATTTACAGCTAATTTTGCACAACATTGCTGTTACTTTGTACACAGTACTTTTCACTTTGCATCAGCTTGTGTAAGTTTTCCAGGTTTTTTGGAGAGCATCCTTCCCATCATTTCCCACAGCACAAGTGTATTACATCATAATTATATCTCTTAACCTGTTCAGCCATTCCCCAACTGATGGGTATCCCCTCCATTTCCAATTCTTTGCCACCAGAGAAGAGCTTCTCTAAATATTTTTGTACATATAGATCCTTTTATTTTTATCTCTTTTGGGATACAGACCTAGTAGTGGCATTGCTAAGTCAAAGAGTATGCATGATATTATAGCACTTTGGGCATAGTTCCCAACTGCTCTACATAATGGCTGAATCAGTTCACATCTCCAAGAGTGCACCGATGTCTCATTTTTCCAGCATCCTCTCCAACATTGGTCATCTTCCCCCTCTGTCCCATTAGCCAATCCAGGAGGTATGAATTAAAATCTCAGAATTGTTTCAATTTAAATTCCTCCAATCAGTAGTGAGTTGTAGCATTTTTATATGGCTATAAATAGCATTGGTTACTTCATCTGAAAAATTGTTTATATCTTTGATCATTTATCAATTAGGGGATGGCTCTTTTTATAAATTTGACTCACTTCTCTGTATGTTTGAAAAATGAGGCCTTTATCAGAGAAACTTCAAATTTTTTTGAACTGTATTTCCCTACATCCTATTTCCTGCTCCCCCATTTATTCTGTTCTCTCTCTACTTTCAGCCTGTCTCTCCTCAAAATAGTTTTGCCTCTGACTACCCCTACCACAATGATCCCTTCCTTCTATCAGTGTTCCTCCCCCCCCCCCCACTTTCTCTGATCTAATTCCCCTTCTACTTTCTTCCAGGGTAAGATAAATTTCTATACCCAATTGAATGTGTATGTTATTATCTCTTTGAGTCAATTCAGATGAGAGTAAGGTTCATTCAATCAACCTCATTTCTCCCTTCTTCCCCCACACTATAAATGTTTTTTCTTGCCTTTGTATCTCTCCTTTCCCTTTCTCCTAGTACATTCCTTTCTCACTTCTTGATTTTATTTTCAGATATCATCTCTTCATATTCAACTCATACCTGTGTCCTCTTGTCTATATATACTTGTTCTAACTATCCTAATAATGAGAAGATTCTATGAGTTACACATATCATCCTCTCATGTATGAATACAAACAATTTAAAATTATTAAGTCCCTTATGCTTTTCCTTTCCTGTTTACCTTTTTGTACTTCTCTTGAGTCTTTCACTTGAAAGTCAGATTTCCTACTTAGCTCTGGTCTTTTTACCAAGAATGCTTGAAAGTCCTCTATTTCATTATATTCATTTTTGCTGGGTAGGTAATTCTTGGTTGTGATTCTAGCTCCTTTGCCCTCCAGAATATCATATTCTAAGCCCTCTGATTCTTTAATGTACAAGTTGCTAAATCTTGTGTTATCCTGACTTTTGCTCCACAATACTTGAATTGTATCTTTCTGGCTACTTGTAATATTTTCTCCCTAACCTGGGAACTCTGGAATTTGACTATAGTGTTTCTGGGAATTTTCATTTTGTGATTTCTTTCAGGAGGTGATTGGTGAATTCTTTCCATTTCCATTTCAATTTCTAATTCTAGAATATCAGGGCATTTTTCCTTGATAATTTCTTGAAAGATAATGTTTAGGCTTTTTATAATATGTAGGTTTTTTATCATGTCTTTCAGGAAATCCAATAATTTTTAAATTATCTCTCCTGATATATTTTTTCATATTAGCTGTTTTCCAAGGACATATTTCACACTGTTTTCTATTTTTTCTTTCCTTTGGTTTTATTTTATTGTTTCTTTATTTCTTATAAAGTCATTAGCTTTCATTTGCTCCACTATAATTTTGAAGGAATTATTTTCTTCAGTGAGATTTTGGATCTCCTTTTCCATTTGGTCAGTTTTGCATATTTATAAGGCATTCTTCTCCTCATTGGCTTTTTGTGCCTCTTTTACCATTTGGCCTAGTCTACTGTTTGAGGTGTTAATTTTTTCAGTTTCCTTTTTTTTTCTCCTTTACCAAACTTTTGACTCTTTTTTCATGTTTTTCTTGCATCACTCTCATTTGTCTTCCCAGTTTTTCTTCTACCTTTCTTACCTGATTTTTAAAATCCTTCATGGCATGAGACCAACTCATATTTTTCTTGGAGGCTTGAAAGGCTTTGACTTTGTTATCTTCTGAGTGTGTGATTTAATCTTCCTTGTCACCACAGGAATTTTCTCCAGTCAGAATTATTTTACTGTTTTGTTTTGTTTTGTTTTTTTGCTCATTTTTTAAGCCTATTACTTGACTTTTAATTGTCTGTTAAAGTAGAGCTCTGCTTCCAGGATGTAAGGTGCACTGTTCTAAGTTTCAGGGGTTTTGTGCAGCTGTTTTCAGGGTAATTATTATTTTTTTCATTTTGATTAATCTTTTGTTTATTTATTTTTAGTTTTCGACATTCATTTTCACAAGATGAATTACAAATATTCTCCCCATCTTTCCCCTACCCTCCACCCCAAGATAGCAAGCCTGCTGAATAACCCTTCCCCTAATCTGCTCTCTCTTAAATCCCCCCCTCAACTTTCTTTTTTTTTCCTATTAAACAAATGCTTTATTAACTTCAGGTTTACATCATTCATTTCCACCAGATTTTGAGTTACAATTTTTCCCCCATTTTTCCCCTATCCACCATCCCAGAATAGCAGTCCCATAAGATATCCCTTCCTCCAATCTGCTCTCCTCCATATCTTCTCCCATACCCCCTTCAACTTTTCCATTAGAGCAAGGTGAATCTCTGTGCCCCAATGCCTGTACATCTTATCTCCCAATTACATGCAACCCCTCAACTTTCTAATAGGATAAGATGGATTTCTATACCCCAGTGCCTGTATATCTTATTTCCCAGTTGCATGTAAAAAGCAATTTTTAAAAACATTTGATTTTAAAACTTTGATTTCCAGATTCTTTCCCTTCTTCTCTCCTCACCCACCCCCACTGGGAAGACAAGCAGTTTAATATAGATTGTAGATGTGTAGTTAAACAAAACGTTTCCTTAGCGGTTAATATTGTTCTGTTTTCTCCTTTAACCCTGTCCCTTTTCAAAAATGTTTGCTTCTAACTACCCTCTTCCTCAATCTGCCCTTCCTTCTATCATCCCCCCTATTTTCCTGTAGGGTAAAATACCCAGTTGAGTGTGTCTGTTATTCCCTCCTTAAGACAAATTCAATGAGAGTAAGGTTGGCCCATTCACTTGCACCTTCCTGCTCTTCCCCTCCATTGCAACAGTTTTCTCTAGCCTCTTTTATATGGAATAATTTACCCTATTTTATCTCTTCCTTTCTCCTTTATATTATATTCCTCTCTCATTATATTCCTCTCTCACCTCTTAATTTTATTTTTAGATATCATGCCTTCCTATTCAACTGATCCTGTGCCCTCTGACTATGTATACATGTACACACATATACACACACTCACATATGTATTTATACACATATATACCCTCCTATACATACATGAAATGTATGTCCACACACATACATACATACACACACATACATACATCCACACATATTCCCTTCAACTATCCTCATACTGAGAAAAGTCTCATGAGTTAAAATTATTGTATTTCTTTCCATGTAGGAATGTAAATATTTCAACTTTAATAAGTTCCTTATAATTTTTTTTCTTGTTTACCTTCTCATGCTTCTCTTGATTCTCATATTTGAAAGTCAAATTCTCTGTTCAGCTCTGTTTTTTTCATCAAGAATGCTTGGAAGTCATCTCTTTCATTGAATGACCATATTTTCCCCTGAAGGATTATACTCAGTTCTGCTGGGTAGATTACATGATTCTTGGTTTTAATCCTATCTCCTTTGACCTCTGAAATAATCATATTCCAAGCCTTTGGATCCTTTAACATAGAAGTTACTAGATCTTGTGTTATCCTGATTCTGTTTCCACAATACTCAAATTGTTTCTTCCTGACAGCTTGTCATATTTTCTCCTTGACCTAGGAACTTTGGAATTTGGCTATTCTTTCAACTTCTATTTGCCCTCTGGTCCTAGAATAACAGGGCAATTTTCCTTGAGAATTTCTTGAAGTATGATTTCTAAACTCTTTTTTTTTTTTGATCATGGCTATCAGGCAGTCCACTAATTTTCAAATTATCTCTCTTGGATCTGTTTTCCAGGTCATATAAGATATTTCATATTGCTTTCTATTTTTTCATTTGTTTGGATCTGTTTTATATTATCTTGATTTCTCATAAAGCTTCCATTTGCTCCAATCTTAATTTTGAAACAATTATTCTCTTCAGTGAGTTTTGAAATTCCTTTTCCATGTGGACAATTTGGTTTTTTAAGGCATTCTTCTCCTCACTGGCTTTTTGGGCTTCTTTTGCCATTTGAGTTAGTTTATTTTATTTTATTTTATTTTTTATATTTGAAAAATTTAATGTTAAGACCTCGAATTTCAGATCCATTTCCTTCCTCCCTTGTCACCCATTCCCTCTGGGGAGATAAGTAATTCAGTATATGTTATACATGTCTAGCTATGCAAAACATTATCATAGTAGATATATTGTACAAGGCTGCTTATAATTCCCTCCCACTCATCCCACCCCCCACCTGGTCCATTCCCTACATGATCCTGTCCCTCTTCTATAGTGGGTACTTCCAACCTCCCCTCCCCCCAAGGATGCCCTCCCATCCATCATCCCTCCTCTCATCCCCCTTCCCCCTATTCTGCTGCAGGTTGAGATATCCCATTTAGTATGTATGTCATTCTCTCCCTGAACCAAATTCAATGAGAATGTGGTTTTGCCTTTTGCCTTCCTATTCTTCCCCTCCCTTGCAACCACTTCCCCTTGCTTCTTCTACATGAGATAGTTTACCCTACCCTGTCTCTCCCCATCTCCTCTTGCCATTTTCCTCTCTCACCTCATAATTTCATCCTTGAGTATTCTCCCTTCCCAACAAATTCAACCTATGCCCTCTATTCATATATAACTGTAACCATATACACACACGTTCACATATGTATTCATATGACCACACACCCTTCTTCCATTATTTTCCTAGTGAGAAAGATATCATCAGTCACAATTATTGCTTTTCCATATAGGAATGTAAATAGTTCAACTTTGATAACTTCCTTTTGATTTCTTTTCCCTGATTACCTTCTCAGGCATCTCTTCCTTCTTGTGTCTGGATGTCAAATTTTCTATTCAACTCTGTTTTTTTCCTCAAGAATGCTTGAAAGTCCTCTATTCCACTGAATGACCATATTTTCCCCTGAAACAAAATACTCAGTTTTGCTGGGTAGGTGACCCTTGGGTTCATTCCCAGCTCTTTTGCCCTCTGGTATATCATATTCCATGCCCTTCGATCCCTCAGTGTAGAAGCTGCCAGGTCCTGGGCTATTCTGATTGTGTTTCCACAATATTGAAATTATTTCTTCCTGGCTGCTTGTAGTATTTTCTCCTTGATCTGGGGATTCTGGAACCTAGCTATAATATTCCTGGGAGTTTTCTTTTTGGGATCTTTTTCAGGAGGTGATCGGTGGATTCTTTCAACCTCTATTTTGCCCTCTGGATCTAAAACATCAGGGCAATTTTCCTTGAGAATTTCTTGAAGGGTGATTTCTAGGTTCTTTCTTTGATCATGGCTTTCAGGTAGTCCAATAATTTTTAAATTGTCTCTCCTGGATCTATTTTCCAGGTCAGTGGTTTTTCCCATGAGATATTTCACATTGCCTTCTAATCTTTCATTTGTTTGGATCTGCTTAACAGCATCTTGATTTCTCATAAAGTCATTAGCTTCCATTTGCTCCAGTCTAACTCTGAAGGAATGAATCTCCTCAGTGAACTTTTGAGATTCTTTTTCCATCTGGCAAATTTGACTTTTTAAGGCATTCTTCTCCTCATTGCCCTTTTGGGCCTCCTTTGCCATTTGAGTTAGTCTATTTTTTAAGGTGTTGTTTTCCTCAGTCAGGCTGTTGACCCTCATTTCATGCTTTTCCTGCATCCTTCTCATTTCTCTTTCCAATTTTTCCTCCACTTCTCTTATTTGATTTTTAAAGTCCTTCTTAAGGTCCTCTATAGCCTGCAACCCGCTCATGTTTTCCCCTGGGGCTTTTGGAGCAGGACTTCTGACCTCACAGTCCTTTTCCCGCTCTATGCCCCCAAAATAGGAGTCTAGGGTTGCATTTTTCTGTTTCCTTTGCCTTAGTATGTTGCCCCTTAATTGGTTGACTTTTGGGCTTGTTGCCACACTATGGCTTTAAGGCCAGACAGAGGAATTTTTGCCCCGAACATGTGGGGGGCAAATTCCATTTCTGGCAAGCTGTAAACCCACCCATGACTTCCACCCTAGATCACAATCCAGATCCAGGGAGGTTAAAGCAAGAGCGATTACCCCCCAAGACTGATCGCTGGATCTCCCCACAATTCGCAGGCCAGGAGCCGGAAATGCCTCTGAAAACTACAAAATAGCGTGTCTCCTCAGCGGCTTCTAGCCCCCAGGGGAGGGAGCTGACGCATTCCCCAAATACAGGTCCCAAAGTCCATAGGATACTAACCTCTTACTTTGTCCTAGGCATGTCTATGTTGATAATTCTGGAGTCGCCACAGCTGCTGGTGTTCTGGGGTTCCTCCAGCTGGCTGCTGGCCCTGCCGCCCTGGGGCTAAAACCTTGGCTCACACGGACCTGGGCTCGGCTCGGCTCCCCGCACTCTGCATGCTGCCAGCTCCCAGAGTGCTTCACTGGTCCTTCCTGCAGGGCTGCTGGGCTGTCCTCAGCGGGAGGTTAGCTTCTCTGTGTCGTTCTGTGGGTGCTGGGGCTCCAGAAGTTGTTCAGAGTCCCCTTTTACATAGTTTGGGGGGAATCTGGGGGCAGAGTGGCTTGGATGAGCTGTTTCTACTCCGCCATCTTGTCTCCGCCCCCCGAGTTAGTTTATTTTTAAAGGTGTTATTTTCTTCAGTATTTTTCGGGCTCTCCTTTAGCAATCTGTTGACTCACTTTTCATGATTTTCTTGCATCATTCTCATTTCTCTTCCCAAATTTTTCCTTCACTTCTCTTACTTGATTTTCAAAACCCTTCTTGAGCTACTCCATGGCCTACAACCTGTTCACATTTATATTGGAAGCTTTCGATGCAGGAGTTCTGACTTCATTGACTTCTTCTGCTTCCATGTTTTCATCCTTTTTGTCCCCAAAGAAGGATTCAGTGGTCTGATTGCGCCACCTTTGCTTGCTAATCTTGCTCAAACTTGACTTTTGAGCTCTTTGTCACGGCAGAACTCTTCTTCTGTTGTGAAGAGAGCTGTGTCCCAAATTGCTGGGGTTTTCACAAATATTGTCAGAGGTCTGAGGACAGCACCCTCTCTACAGCCACCACAAGCTCTGGCACACTCATGTTTCTCATCCCAAGCCTACCACCCAGGACTGAGACCCAGATCCAAGCAGGTCAAAGGAAGGGCAATTATCCTCTGAATGGTCACTTGTTTCCCCTACAGCCTGCAGGCCAGGAGCTCTAGAGGCAGCCAAGTGGCAGCAGCTGCAGCCACCATGTCTCTGTCACCTCTCACCCTGGGGACAGGGGCTGAACTGTCCTCTTTTTATCACTGGGTTCCAGCAGAGTTCCCCACTGACCTTTTACTTTCTCTTTGGTGTTTATGTGTTGAGAACTCTGGAAACCACCACTGCTGCCAGTGATTCACTCTCCTGAAATCTGCTCTGGCCTGTCTGGGCTGCTGGTTCAAGGCCACCCTGGGTCTGGGCACATGGCTCATGCAGGACTATGCTTGGCTCCTAGCCCTCTGCAATAGACCCTTTCTGTCAGCCTTCCAGGCTGCCTTCAGCTGGAGATTAGTTTTTCTCTGTCACTTTGTGGGTCCTGTAGCTCTAAAATTTGATTAGTCTTATTTTACAGGTATTAGAAGTAGTTGGTGCAGGAGCTCACATAAGTTCCTGCTTTTACTCCGCCATCTTGGCTCCATCTCTTTCAGGGCACTTCTAGGGACTAAGTTTTCAGTTCTTCCAAGTGGGTATGATCTAAAGAGTAATAGTATTTACTACCCTCCTGGCCTGAGCCCTGGTCTGTGAGTGACCACGAGCACCTTTTCTTTTTTGCCCTGGAACTATGAGGTGGGTCCTCACTCCAATATAGCTATGAGCTCTGTCGTGCTAGTGTTCCTACTCACTCTGAGACCTCCAACCCAGAATTGCCAGCTGGATCCAAGCACAGGCAAAGCAACACAGTCCTACTTCAGTGCTAGTAAAGTGATCCCTG
Source organism: Gymnobelideus leadbeateri (assembly GCA_011680675.1). Lineage (NCBI taxonomy): Eukaryota > Metazoa > Chordata > Mammalia > Diprotodontia > Petauridae > Gymnobelideus > Gymnobelideus leadbeateri. Next base: position 302,017 of record WOXC01004177.1, read on the forward strand.
TGATCTCCTTCTGACCAGTTGTTCAACCCCCTGACTCTCTGTGGGTTGAGAACTCTGGTAGCAGCCATTGCCGGTCCCAAGGCCTCTTCCTGGTTTCCTGGTGCTTGGTCTGCGCTAATAGCCTGCAATGTATTGGGCTCCTCTTTCACCCTGGTATGACAGACTTTTCAACAGACATTTCCTGCCAACTTTTTAAGATATCTTTAGCCTTTCTGGGCTGGGAGGTATGAAAACTGCGCCTGCTGCCACCGAGTCACCCAGAGCCCTGTTCCAGTTGTGCTGGCACCCTGTCTGTGTTTGCACAGCGTCCCCTGGACTATGCTCTTCTTTCACCCTGGCACAACGGATCTTTGCTGCCCATCTTCAAAGTTGTCTTGGGCTGGAAAATTGTCTCACTCTGTCTTTTAGGGGGTCTGCTGCTCTAGAATTTGCTTAGAGACATTATTTAAAGGTATTTGAAAGGGTTTGGGGGAGAGCTCAGTTGAGTCCCTGCCATCTTGGCTCAAAGACAAGGGATATTCATTTTTTTGAGGGTGACATTCTCCTAAACATGACATTCTTTCAACTGAAATAGAAGCAATTGTGAGGAAGATGGAGAGAGAAAGAATTTTCTTAAGACTAATGCAAATATACCCAGAAATATTTTTTTTCCTTTAACCAGTGTAGTTAAGATGAAAGCAAGCACATATAACTGGAGATGAATACAAAAATATGGCACAGTACTTAGATGAATAATATCACAAGTAATGAAGCTTTTAATCAACTAAGACTAGTGAGGAAAGTTTGGGGCAACAAAGAGGGAATTTTATTTAGTTTTCCAACTTTTGAAAAGAGAATACCAGAGTAAGGATGAGACTTACTTAGGGTTCATGAGATAATAATATTTCTTATAGTTGGTGAAAACTTCTAGGTACTTCAGTTTCCAGATAATATTTTCAGATAATATTTCAGAAAATATTTGTGGCATGTGCCAAAACATCATTTTCATGCCTATTCATTGACATCTATAATTAATCCATTCAAATTTTCCTATTATTCTATATGTAAATGCAGAAGGATTATATAGTTCATATATAGAAAGAATTACATATATATGTATATTACTTATATAGATTATATAGATTATGGCATCAGTTGAATGATCAGTATATTAAGTCAAATAAAATACTTTGGACGGGAACCATAGAAGGACTGTGAGTTGGTTTCAGGATTGAATAGAGAAAAAGAGAATTAATATACACGACATCATGGAAACTGAGCAGAGCTTTTAATGATCCAAAGTTGTCCCCATGTGTAAAGACATTGTTCCAAAACAGTTCTATGTCAAAAGTCTCAAACATGCAACCAATGTAGGTGAATAAGCCTGAGTCATATTAAAATGTAATTGGGAAATATTTGAAAAAACAATTATAAATGAAGGAGAATATGAATAATGTTGATATATAGTTTTCTAAATCAATATGCAGACAGCAGAGATCTTTGTGTACAACTTAGTGACCCTGTTGTTATTTTAGTTTGACCCCATTGCTCTAGGTTATGATTCTTAAGATGTCAAAATCTCTGAGGGATAATGATTGCAGGTAACTCTATAATCAATGGCGAGATTTTTAGTGGGTATATAGTATTCACAGCATATTTTCAGTGATATTCTATGCTCAGAAAATGATCTAAGGTATGTCATAGAAGAAGCATCAGGTCATAGTTTGATTGGTATGTTAGAGGAAGGAGGAAATAGCCTCAGTTGGTTCATTTAAAATATTTGTAATTATGTAGAGATTCCCTTTTCCAAATATACTGTGATTTTTCTGATTATTTTGAGTGGGGTTTCCCTCTCTCTTATTTGTGCCCTTAATTCTGTTATTATAATGTAGAAATACTAAGAATTTGAAGTTATTTTGCCTTCTGATAATTACTGGAGCTATTGTCTCAGTTTCTTTGTTTATTCTCTCTGTTTTTCAAAGTAAATCATCATGACTTCTGAAAATTGAGACAGTTCATTCTCTCCCCCATTAATATTTACATCTTTTAAAATTTCTTTTTCGGGGGCAGAGCCAAGATGGCGGAGTAAAAACAGCTCATCCAAGCCACTCTGCCTCCAGATTCCCTCCAAACAATGTAAAAGAGGACTCTGAACAACTTCTGGAGCCCCAGCACCCACAGAACGACACAGAGAAGCTAACCTCCTGCTGAGGACAGCCCAGCAGCCCTGCAGGAAGGACCAGTGCAGTGCTCTGGAAGCTGACAGCGTGCAGAGCTCAGAGCGCGGGGAGCTGAGGACAGGCGAGCGCCTGAGTTGCGGTTTTAGCCCCAGGGCGGCAGGGCCAGCAGCCAGCTGGAGAGACCCCAGAACACCAGGAGCTGTGTCGACTCCAGAATTATCAACATAGACATGCCTAGGACAAAGTAAGAGGTTAGTGTCCTATGGACTTTGGGACCAGTATTTGGGGAATGCATCGGCCTCCTCCCCTGGGGGATAGAAGCCTATGAGGAGACACGCCATTTTGTAGTTTTCAGAGGCAGCTCCAGCTCCTGGCCTGCGAACTGTAGGGAGATCCAGCGATCAGTCTTAGGGGGTAATCGCTCTTGCTTTAACCTCCCTGTGTCTGGATTGTGATCTGGGGGGGGTAGGCTGTGGGTGGGTTTCCAGCTTCCAGAAACGGAAGTTGTCCCCCACACGTTTGGGGCGAAAATTCCTGTCTAGCAGAAGAGCCATAGTATGGCAACAAGCCCAAAAGTCAACTAATTAAGGGGCAACATGCCAAGGCAAAAGAAACAGAAAAATGCAACCCTAGACTCCTATTTTGGGGGCATAGAGCAGGAAAAGGACTGTGAGGTCAGAAGTCCTGCTCCAAAAGCCCCAGGGGAAAAAACATGAGCGGGTTGCAGGCCATAGAGGACCTTAAGAAGGACTTCAAAAATCAAATAAGAGAAGTGGAGGAAAAATTAGAAAGAGAAATGAGAAGGATGCAGGAAAAGGATGAAATGAGGGTCAACAGCCTGACTGAGGAAAACAACACCTTAAAAAATAGACTAACTCAAATGGCAAAGGAGGCCCAAAAGGGCAATTAGGAGAAGAATGCCTTAAAAAGTCGAATTTGCCAGATGGAAAAAGAATCTCAAAAGTTCACTGAGGAGATTCATTCCTTCAGAGTTAGACTGGAGCAAATGGAAGCTAATGATTTATGAGAAATCAAGATGCTGTTAAGCAGATCCAAACAAATGAAAGATTAGAAGGCAATGTGAAATATCTCATGGGAAAAACCACTGACCTGGAAAATAGATCCAGGAGAGACAATTTAAAAATCATTGGACTACCTGAAATCCATGATCAAAGAAAGAACCTAGAAATCACCCTTCAAGAAATTCTCAAGGAAAACTGCCCTGATGTTTTAGATCCAGAGGGCAAAATAGAGGTTGAAAAAATCCACCGATCACCTCCTGAAAAAGATCCCAAAAAGAAAACTCCCAGGAATATTATAGCTAGGTTCCAGAATCCCCAGATCAAGGAGAAAATACTACAAGCAGCCAGGAAGAAACAATTTCAATATTGTGCAAACACAATCAGAATAGCCCAGGACCTGGCAGCTTCTACACTGAGGGATTGAAGGGCATGGAATATGATATTCCAGAGGGCAAAAGAACTGGGACTGAACCCAAGGGTCACCTACCCAGCAAAACTGAGCATTTTGTTTCAGGGGAAAAATATGGTCATTCAGTGGAATAGAGGACTTTCAAGCATTCTTGAGGAAAAAACCAGAGTTGAATAGAAAATTTGACATCCAGACACAAGAAGGAAGAGATGCCTGAGAAGGTAATCAGGGAAAAGAAATCAAAAGGAACTTATCAAAGTTGTACTATTTACATTCCTATATGGAAAAACAATAAATGTGGCTGATGATATCTTTCTCACTATGAAAATAATGGAAGAAGGGTGTGTGGTCATTTGAATACATATGTGAATGTGTGTGTATATGGGTACAGTTATATATGGATAGAGGGCATAGGTCAAATTTGTTGGGAAGGGAGGATACTCAAGGGGTGAAATTATGAGGAGAGAGAGGAAAGTGGCAATAGGAGATGGGGAGAGACAGGGTAGGGTAAACTATCTCATGTAGAAGAAGCATGGGGAAGTGGTTGCAAGGGAGGGGAAGAATAGGAAGGCAAAAAGGCAAAACCACATTCTCATTGAATTTGGTTCAGGGAGAGAATGACATACATACTAAATGGGATATCTCAACCTACAGCAGAATAGGAGGAAGGGGGATGAGAGGAGGGATGATGGATGGGAGGGCATCCTTGGGGTGAGGGGAGGTTGGAAGTACCCACTATAGAAGAGGGACAGGATTATGTAGGGAATGGACCAGGTGGGGGGTGGGATGAGTGGGAGGAATTATAAGCAGCCTTGTACAATATATCTACTATGATAATGTTTTGCATAGCTAGACATGTACAACATATACTGAATTACTTATCTACCCAGAGGGTATGGGTTTCAAGGGAGGAAAGAAATGGATCTGAAATTCAAGGTCTTAAGATTAAATGTTTCAAATATATATAAATAATATTATTAATACTCTTTTGCCTGTAATTGGGAGATAAGGTGTGCAGGCATTGGGACACAAAGATTCACCTTCCTGTAATGGAAAAGTCGAAGGGGGTATGGGAGAAGATAGGGGAGAGATCAGATTGGAGGAAGCGATATCTTTCAGGACTGCTATTCTCGGAGGGTGGGTAGGGGAAAAACATGGGGAGAAAATGATTGTAACTCAAAATCTGGTGGAAATGAATGATGTAAATCAGAAGTTAATAAAGCATTTGTTTAAAAATAAAAAAAAATTACTTTTTCTTTCGTTATTGTTATACACAACATTTGCAACAATATGTTGACTAATAATGGGCAGCATGAGCATTGTTGCTTTGTTCCTTTATTCAGTAGGAAAATTTTCGTTGTTTCTCCATTGTTACCTTTTGGGCATAGAGATATACTTTGTATTATATTAAAATGGCCTTTTAATTCGGCTTATCCTTTGAATAGTTTCCCCAAATATATGGATATTATCTACTTTGCCAAAGGTTTCATCTGTGTGTTGATGTAATCATATGGTTTTTATTTCAATATGATTAACTATGTTCATTGTTTTCCTTAATGGTGAACTATTCTTACATCCCTAGTATAAATCCAATTTTGTCATGGTGAATAATTTTTAGACATATTCCTTATTTTTTAAATTTAATATTATGCATGAAGATTTATCATGAATACTGGTTTGCAATTATCTTGGAGCCCCCCTGGTTTAGATATGAGGGCCATGCCTTTTTTGTAAAAGAAGTTTGGTAAAGGGTTTTCTTTTTCTCTGCCTCAGTATTCAGGGGGTAATTAGTATAGCAGATGCAGTGATTTTCTTTAAATTTTTGATAAAATTTTCCTGTAAATCCAACTGGAGCAGATTTTTTTCCTTTGTTGGTTCCCTTTTGACTTACTTAATTTCATTTTATGGTTGGATTAATTTATTCCTTTATTTAATGCTCTGTTCATTTGAATTTTTTTCCATATAATTATCAATTTCCATGGAAGTATATACTAGGCCAAGCTTTTTTTTTTTTTTTAATTCTTCTCTATTGTATTACCTCCTTTTATCTGGTTATTTAATTCTTCTCCCCACTCCATTTTCCCCTCTCAACCATGTAGATTCCCCTTTCTTTTCTTCTCCTTCAATTAATCCTATTAATAATTTTTATTCTATTTTTGTGCCCCTTTCCAGAGAAGATTTCTCTTACTCTCTTCTTTATCCATCCTCTTTTTCTGTATATGCTAGACCCTCATTTTCTGATCTATGATATCTCTAATTATTTGATCTTATCTATTCTCTGTATTCATCATGGTATCAAAACTTCTGAGATACAGGTTTTGAGATCTCCCCATAGGCAATTTCTGCTGCTTCCTTATACAGCCTGTCCTGAATGCCTTTTCCCAATTGCCTCACTCCTAGAAAAATGCCAATTCCTGCATGCAGTAAAGAAGATACTTCCCCTTTATCCCACCACCATCACAATTTCCCTGATTACTCAGTCTGCCACTGCTCTGTCTTTACTCTAGTTACCTTCTTTTTCCCATTTGCCTCAAAATCTTCTTCAGATCCACTCCCTCCCATTTTCAGAGGGAGATACTTCCTCATTCATGAAGTAGAATGAGTGTTTTTTTTCAAGCACTAAATCCTTCAGACTACATCTATAAGATCCACTAAATATGGCTCTTCACCTATTTAAGCATTCATCAGTGGAACTCCCTGATCAAATTGTTATCTTTGGGATGATCAGTTATGCTATCATTTGTTTCAATTCTTTTTTTTTTTTTTTAAAGCAATTGGGGTTAAGTAACTTGCTCAAGGTTACACGGCTAGTCATTATTTATGTGTGGGTGCTCATTTTCTGAGGCCGGATCTGATCTTGGGTCATCCCAACTCCGAGGCCGGCGCTCTTACTCACTGCGCCACCCAGCCGCCCCTTTAGGGCAATTGGGGTTAAGTAACTTGCCCAAGGTTACACGGCTAGGTTTTTGTTTGTGCGGATTAGGTGTCGGAGGCCGGCTCCGAACTCAGGTCCTTCTGATTCCAGGGCCGGTGCTCTATTCACTGCGCCACCTAGCCGCCCCTATTTGTTTCAATTCTTACATACCCTTTAGTCATTGAATGTGCATGGCCTCAGACAAGCTACAACCTGGGAAAGACTTTAAGAAGATCCAAAGGTCACCCACTGCACTCTGGGTCATTGCCAATTGTCTTGACTTTTATCTTGCCACTGGACTTCAGTGACTGGAGGAGACAACAAGGCTGATGCTTTTGCACAACTCTGCCTTATTCAAATCCAACTCATGCACAAGTCAAGATATGATGCTTAAAATGTCATTGGTCTTCTTTGAGAACGAAGGACAGACAACTACAACAGTCCCAATCTATTGCTTTCTTCTTTTTTAAAATGAAACTTTCCATTAGAGACTCAAGTTTTTTGTATTCTGTCCATCATTTTTGTAGTCTTCTCTCATAATTTTCTTTTGTCTTTAAGCTACTCATGAACAATGTGTTGTGCTTCCATGGTCTCCTCAAATTCCACAAGATTCTCTATCTCATCAAATGATAAATCATTTTCCTTTGCTTTATAATGTTTATTTAAGATGCCTGAATTAATTTACTAGATCTAGATGTCATATTTACTTCTTTTAAAAATCATTTTTTTTTATTTCACTTTTACTTTTGTTTTGCCTGAGACCATACTTACTATCCCTGCTTTTTTTTTTTTTACTTCAGCTGAAGCATAATAAATTTTTCTCCAGTCCCTTATTTTAACTCTGTTTGTGGTCTCTCTGTTTTGTGGGTTGTTTTGTTTTGTTTTTGCTTTTTTGAGGGAGCAGGGCAGGGCAATTGGGGTTAAATAACTTGCCCAAGGCCACATGGCCAGTAAGTGTTAAGTGTCTGAGGTCAAATTTGAACTCAGGTTCTCCTCACTCCAGGGCCGGTGCTCTTATTCACTGCATCACCTAGCCACCCCTGTTTCTTGTGAACAACATATTGTTGGATTCTGATTTCTAATGTATCCTGAAATCTGCTTCCATTTTATAGATGAATTCATCTCATTTACATTCATAGTTATGATTACTAACTATACACTCCCCTCTTTCCTGTTTTCTTCTGTTTATTTTTTTTTCTCTTTTTTTATCCTGTCCCTTCTCTAAAGTCTGCTTTACTTTTGAACAGCTTTCTTTTATCTTCCCTCCCTTTTATCACTCCTCCTTTCTCTTATCCTCCCCTTCCCTGTTGGATAAGATAAATGTTTATGACTCATTAGGTATGTTTATATATCTTCTCTCTTTTGAAGTAATTTAGATGTGAGTGAGGTTCAAATATTGCCTGCCCCTCCCCCAACTATTTTCCTCTCCATTGTAAAAACTATTCCTTTCACACTTCTTTAATATGAAATAATTTTCCCAATTCTTTCTCTGCCTTCCCCTTCTCCAAGGGCATCCCTCTTTCTCATCATTCATTTTTTTTACATTATTTCAATATAATCAACTTACTCCCACACCCTTTCTCTATGTATAATCCTTCTAATAATGATAAAGTCTTTGGAAAATTCATATTTTATCTTCCCATAAAGGTAAACAATTTAACCTGGTGATTTCTCTTTAATGTTTCTCTTTTTATGCTAGTCTTGAATCTTTTGTTTGAAAATCACACTTTCTATTCAACTCTGGTCTTTTCATCAGAATGCCTAAAAGTCCTCTAGGTCATTAAATATCCATTTTTTCCCATGAGGAATTATATTCAGTTTTGCTGGGTAGGTTATTCTTGATTATAATTCTAGGTTTTTAGTCTTCTGGAATATCATATTCCAAGCCCTCCACTCTTAATTTTTTTTTTTAGAGTTTGTGTGGATTTATTACCATGGGACTGTTGGGGTGCATGGTCACCCAAATCAGACAATGCTTTGGCACAGACATTGTGCCAGTTTTATAGAGGTTCCACAGTCAGGTTACGTAAGCTGCAATTACAGTGATGTAAGCTGAAACTACAGTGATCGGTCAGTGTACATTTGAATTTCCTGCCATAGAGAAACCCTAGGCTGGAACTACTCCACAGATCAATCAGGGGAAAGGAAGGGTTGGGGGTCCTGCTTGTTTACAGAACAATTAGGGGAAGGGAAGGTGAAGTTCTCTGTTTTACAAATTAATGAAGGGAAGAGGAAAGGTAGAGTTGTCTGCTTTACAAATGAAGGGAAAGGGAGGTTGAAGTTTATAAATCAATGAAGGGAAGGGGAAAGTGGAGTTGTGTCCAACATTCCCTACTCTTCCTTGGAGGTATGTCAAACCTTTGACATGGATGGGGTCATATCACCTACATTACCCAATTCTGTTCCTAAAGGATAGTAGTGGGGTCCCTGATAATTAACATTTTAACGGAGTTAACATGGGACTTGACAAATTGTAGAAAGCAATTAATGAGATAGGGTCCTACAATTAAGGCTATGACCAGGAGGAGGAGAGACTAATACCAATACTAATAACAAGGCTGATAGTAATTTAGTGAGTTAGGGGGATGTTCCAGGGGAACAGGGACTGATACCCATTCTCAGAATTTTCCAGCTTCCTCTGGCCCTCCACTCTTTTAATGTAGAAACTGCTAACTTTTATGTGATACTGAGTGTGGTTCCATTGTATTTGAAGTTTTTTTTTTCCTTGCTACTTGAAGTATTCTCTCTTTTACATGGGAGCTCTACAATTTGGCTGTAACATTCCTGGGAGTTTTCATTTTGAGGTCTCTTTCAGTTAGTGATCAGAGGATTCTTTCAATTTCTATTTTACCCTCTGGTTCTATATTATCAAACTAGTTTTATTTGATAATTTCTTGAAATATAATGTCTAAGCTCTCTTTGTAATCCTTGCTTTTAGGTATTCCAATAATTCCTAGATTATCTTTCCTCAGTCTATTTTCAGGTCAGTTTTTTTCCCCCTGGTGAAATATTTCACATATTCTTCTATTTTTTTTTCCTTTTGACTTTGTTTTATTGTTTCTTGGTATCTCATAAAGTTATTACTTTCCACTTACCCAAAATTATATTTTAAGAATTGTTTCCATTAAATTAATTCTGTTTCTTAAGGTGTTTTTTCCTTCAATTTTTTGTACCCCTTTTGCCAAGGTATTAATTGCTTTTTCATAACTTTCTTTCTTTCTTTTTTAAAATTTATTTTATTTTACTTTTTAGAAGGGAGAAGGCTGGGCAGTTGGGTTAAGTGACTTGCCCAAGGTCACATGGCTAGTAAGTGTTAAATTCTAAGGCCAGATTTGAGCTCAGGTTCTCCTGACTCTAGAGCCGGTGCTCTCTACTATGCTACTTAGCCACCTCTCTTCTTCCTTTATTTTCACTTATTTATCTATTTTTTTTCCTCCACCACTCTCACTTGATTTTGAAAGTATTTTATCTTCTAGGAATTCTTGTTGAAGTTGTGTCCAATTCACTATTTTTTTTTCTTAGTGGCTTTTTCATGTAGCTATTTTAACTAAATTTTCTTGAGTTTGTATCTTGATCTTCTCTGTTGCCATAGTAGCTTTTTTATGGTCAGATTTTTTTTTTTTTGGCTTGCTTATTTTTCTACCCTGTTTCTTGATTTCAAACTTTATGTTAATGTTGAGCTCTGTTCCCAGGGTGGGAGTGAGGAAAGGTGGGGCTCTGTTTCAAGCTTTGAACTTGAACTTTTATGCACTGCTGTTTTCAGAGCTAGTACTGGAGGTTGTAAATATTTGGTTCTTCTAAATCAGTGTGTTCTGGGGAGAGGTGCCATCACTAAACTCTTGATCTACACTGTGATCCTTGCTCAGGAAAGGTCTCTGATGCCTTGGAATGCAATCAGTAGTCTTCTCAGAGACCCTTTTCTCTTTTTGTATTTATTTGAGATTTATTTATTAAATTTCTAGGTTTTTTTTTTATAAACTGTAATGTTGGTGCATTATTTCTTTTCTTTTCTTTTGTTAATGTGTGTTTTGAAAGCCATATTTTTCCTTTAATATATATTTATCCATCCCCAAAATTTTGGAACATTGATTTATTATTGTTATTCTCTTTCATGAAGTTATGGTTCCTGAGATTTGTTCCTTTGACACACTACATAGTAAGGATAATATTAGTGTGCCTTAATTTAGTTCTGTATTTTTACATATGCTCCCTGTAACAATTAATCTTTTTGTGTTATGGCACACAAAAGGTATGTTCTACACATTTCTCATTTATACTTTTTTCTCTATACCTAACCATTTTGTCTTGTTTTAAAGGTAGTGCTCAGAAATGTGCATATTCTTTCAAGTTTCTGTTAAGAAAATGTCACAAGTATTTTAAATCTAACTTCTATGACCATTTGTTTAGTTCTATATTTTTGTTTTTGCTTCTTTCCGTGAAACTTATCCTTCTCTGAGAAAGGAAGATGCATTTTAAAAAATATAAATATTGCCTTACAATCTCTCTTTGCAATTGTCTTAACTTTTCTTTTATGACTTTAGTTTGCTGTGCCATTTTATGTATAACAACAGACCAATAATAACCTAAAGACAGAGAGTAGGTCAATGTTTCCAGGGTTCCAAGCTCTGGGATCAGGCATGGACTGGATTTAGTTCCTCTAAAGAGAAACTTCAGGCTCCTTGTCATTGTTTCTGGTTCTTTTTACTCTTTCCCAAACTTCTAGGTGAAACCACTTAAAGAAATTTAGTTAACTATTAGATTCTACACAATAATAGAAAGATATTCAATGTACAGTCCAGATTAGGTACAGGGAAGCTATATATCTCCATCATTCATATACTCACATAATTGTTTAAAACACGATACAAAAAATGCATATCAAGAGATTTAAATAGTAACCTATAATTTGTATTATATTGGCCAAAGACTTTTCTATTTAAAACATGAAACAATTAATGGGATTGCTGAATGGTCAGTTCACCTCATCTCCAGTTCTGCTCTTTCAGAACAACTACATTAATTTCCATATCTTCTGGCAAGTCAAGTCAGAGTTTTGTCTTGTCTCCAGAAATGAACAATTTGCAGAATACTCATGTTGACTTGTTAGCTTCAGTTGAGGAATCCAGGAATTGCTGTATCCTTGAGTTGAAAACATTCATGTAAGGATTGCTATTTGGTCGCTAAATATATGGTTAAAGAAAGAAACACCAAGCAGAAAAGGTAGCCAGGGGCCTGTCTAGTCTCAAACTCACTTAAGCAGCAAATATGCCTGTTGCCATAGGAAATCACCTGTACTCGCTTCTTTGAGAGACAAAGCCCTTTCCCCAAAAGGGAAAATCATGCAAGATACTTTATAGAATAACTATATTCTGACAGTTATGAAGAAAACAAGTTTCATAGGGTAGAGTGATTTCTTTAATGGTATACAGAGTGGGCCATTGTTCCTAGCTTGGTGGAGAAATAATTTCAATCTCTTCCTCCTCCTGCAGCCATCAAGGAATTTCTGTGTCATATTAAATCTTTCTATGCTGAGCAGGTGTTCCCAGATGGGGCCAAGAAAAGCTCATCTCATCTCTGCATGTTCCATGAGATGTACTCTAATTAGAGAAGATCAGGTATTTGTGTGCTTGTGTGTGTGTATGTGTGTGTGTGTGTGTGTGTGTGTGTGATGGGGAGGAAGGTTCCTAATTACCCCCAATACAGATGCATGTACTTTAGCACCGATACTATTTCATTTTTGATAGCAACTTTAAGCATATTGTAACTTTCCTGTGATTTTTAATTTTTTTAAATATTTAATAGAATAAGTAAAACATATACATATACATACACACAGACATATATAAAGTTACATGCATACTATACATGTATATATGTATAGTATGCATGTAACTTTTTAAAAATCACACCATTCATAGAAAAATTTGTTCTGGATTCTCATTTTTCATTCTTTAGGAGTCTTTAGTTTTAGATGTATTTCTCATATGTAAAAATAATTGGGTTTTGTTTACTTATTCATTCTTCCCTCTTCATTTAATTGGACAATTAAAGCCATTCATATTTAAGGTTATGATTGTTCTAGGTGGTCTGGCCTCCAACTTTTTTTTTTCTTTTGTACTGCTTTTTATCTTCTTTTGAGTCAGCACTTTGTCCCTATGATACACTTCCCCTTCCCATTAGGAACATTGTTTAATGAAACCCTTTATTTTTCCCATCATTAGTGAGACCTTCATTCTTCTACTCCCATCCCAGTCTTTCCCTTCCATCAATTCCAATGCTTTAACTCTAGACATATACATATCACATTCATTATATTCACTGAATCTGAACTGGTCAATTTCTTCCTGATCAGACAAGACAACACGATAGCTACAGTTAGGTATTTATTATTTTTTTCATAGAGTGTGGCTTGATTGAATCTGTTCAGATGATTCAATGGATGTCACTTACCTTGTTTTAGCCTATAGTTATATATCCTATATGTATGTATCATTCCATAATGCAGAACTGTACCAATGTTACCTTGAGAGGAGCTTAACTTCTTAAAGTTATAATTTCCACATCTATAAATTGCTTAATTTAACCAGATGTCTTCTATAATCCCTTATAGGTCTAAACCTATGAACCTATCAATTCCAGAGTTCCATCTTGGCCCCTAATGAGGCATAAAGAAGTCAACCTACCAAATGATATGGTTTTATCCAATGCTGATACAACATACTCAGCATAAGCCCAGGCTTGCATTTATTATGACCTTTCTATGTATCAGGCACCACAATAGGGTCTCAGAATATAAAGACTAAAATAGAATATTTCTTGACATCAAGGTATTTTATAATTTAAAGAAAACATCAGTAAAATTATATTGTATTACCAAGGTGGACTGCCACAGACAAAGTTGAAAGTTGAGACAATTCAATTAAAAATTTTAAATTCCCATCTTCCTTTTGGGAAGGAGTTTGGGAGAGAAAAATAGGCATTTAAGAGCCAGAATCTATTGATTAGCTGCCTACACTAGAAAGAATATTAGTATAAATACAGATCACACAAATTAGAACCATAAAGTGCTTTAAGAACATTTAGTCTAACTTGGTCAGTTTATAGATGAGGAAACTTGGAGAGAAATTACTTACCCAAGGGGACATAAATAACAAATAGCAGAACTTAATCTCTAATTCCAAATACAATACTTCTTCTACCTTCTCATTTTTTTTTAACATTGTGATAATATTTAAAGTCACAAAGTTGTAGGCATGGCCCAAGGCATTTGTATCTGAATGTTCATTTTGCTATTTATAAAGACTATGAGCTTCTTGAAGGTAAAGGATATATCCGTTTTATCCTCTGTGCAGACACTTTCCCTCACATCTTTACTGTGGCTTAACCTTAAAAACATTCCAATAAATGTTGTTGACCAACCTGATTGACTAAGAATTGTAGGACTTACTAAGACAACTTAGTCAGCTGCATTAATGAGTTTGATTTATGGGTATTTTGTTGAGAGAAATAATTGCTAATCTGTGACCTCCAGTCCTTTTGGATGATTTATTGTTAGAGTAGATTAGGAATGTTACAATAGTCTCCTGACTGGCTCTTTCCCAAAATGCATCTCTCTGAATGCTTCTGATTTTTTCTCACTAACTTTTCTGAGCCAAGTAATTTTGTCTAAGGGGAACAGTATGTGTTTTTTGCAGGGTGCAATGAGGGCAGGATGAAGAAAGGAAGGTGGTGGGAAGGGCAGTATTATTGTAGTAAATAAAACAAGGCAACTCTATTGTACTATTGTAACCAAGCTACAACTTTGCAAAACTCACTTTGTGACTTTAAATATAATACAATAAACCAGATTGCTGGTACCTCTCTGGGTCAGGTTCTACCCCTGGAGAAAGTGAGATAAAGTAAAAACTTGAAGATAAAAAACAGTTATTGAAAATGGTTCTTCTCCCTCCAAACCTCCCAAGAGCTTTTGAGCTTGGAGGCCCTTTTAAGGTTGCTTTGTATGCATTTTAAAAGCCTTTTTTATATAGCATTTCTTTTCTTTCCCAGAGCATCTCCCAATACAAGTGCTGATCATTTCTTCTTTTTGGGTTTGCATTTTGCTGTTCAGAAAGCAGCAAATAGAACAGTCTGAGGCCTGACTTTCCTTCCTGTAGACTCTGCCATTCAAATTTCAGAGGGAAATGGATTTGACAAGAGACATTCCAAACAAAACCAATTCCTATTCAGCTCTCACTTATCTTACCCAGGCTGTGTTTTCATAGCACCCCAATAGCTCAGCTCTTTCAACAGTCTAAAAAAAACCCCAAAATTTTAAGTCCCAACCTACCTACCTAGTTTCTTGCCATTGAGACAAAACTTTTGACTGCACTTTTTATTATGTAACATGTTCAATTCAATATAGCAAACATTTATTAAGCATTTTCTGTGTGCAAGGTACCATGCCCAGCAATGGGGATATGAAGGCAGATATGACAGAGGCTCTGCTCTCATATACATCACATTCTACTGGGGCATATGTCATATACACATATTAATTACACATCATACACATATTATACACATATTATTCACATATTATACACATATTATACACATATTTATACACATATTATACACATATTTATACACATATTATATTTTATACACATATTATATACATTATATTTTATATTTTATACACATATTTTTTATTTTATATTTTATTTTATATAAAATATTTTATATTTTATACACATATTATACACATATTATACACATATTATACACATATTATACACACATCATACACATATTATACACATATTAATTACACATCATACACATAACTACACTACAAGGAAAAATATGCTGTGTATGGAAGAGAGGTTTAGTTAAACTATTATGAGAAATTTAAAGAGGGAGGCAGCCTTCTCACAAGGCTGGGAAGTGGTAAAGGAGGACATTGTGGAGGAGAAAGCAATTGAATTGTACTTTGAAGAGAATAAGATTCACAGACAGGTGAAGAATCTCCATTACAAGCATGTGTACCTACATCAAGAAATTAAAAAGGGAGGAAATATAGAGAGGGCAAATCTAGAATTCAGGATAGCGGCTAGTGACTTGGCTTAAACATAGAGCATTTGAAGGGAAGTGGAATGGATTGTAGAATGCTTTGAATAATATCTGTATTTTGTAGGAAATAGGGAGCCACTGAATGTTTTAAAATAATCATATGATCAGGAAAGACTTGAGAAAATAACTTGTTCAGCTTTAAGAAGGGTGCAACAGAAACTAGATAAAAAAGAGTTGTTATAGTCATTTAGATGACAGAGAACTAAGGTCAGGTCATTATATATAGGAATGTAAAGGAAAAAAAATGAACATAAGAGATGTTATGGAATTTTGGAATGTTGTAGAATCAACGGAATTTTGTGACTAATTGCACATAAGATAAAATAACTAGAAGAGTTCGAATCCCAGCTCTGCCATTTATTAAATAACGTTTTAGCCTCAGTTTCTTCATCAGTCAAATGCAGAAATTGAATTAGATGTCTCCTGGAGCCCCTTTCACATCAGAAATCTATATGTATGTAATGAGATGTACACATGCTCTGAACTCCTATTACACATCCTCAGATCTGTAAGCTAGAAGGTAAGAATCGACTCTAAGAATAAATGGAGTCACAATAGAAAGAAGTATATAAAAGAGAGGTAGAACTTGAAAGCAAAGTTTATATTGTATCTATTTCCTCTGTACTTGTGCATTTGGTAGATACTCAATGTTTGCTAAATGAATGATTAGGAAACCAAAACAACTCAATTTTGAACCATTCTTCTTTCACTTAGAGTATTTAATGAATTTAAATGGCACTTATTTTTATATCTACCCACCTGGGTAGTTTTCTTTGTTTCCTTTACTTGCTGTGACCCTGACAATTATCTTTAACTTCAAGCCCAGTGCAGTTTTCTTCCCTAAAAAAAATCATTCACACATTTCTTCCCTTCATGAAAGCAGAGATTTTAAAAATATTTTTTGGTTATATTTTATGTTCAGAACTTTCTTCCTCCATCCCTTTCTTCCTCCTTTCCTTCTTACACCACACGAGAAAAGGCCACCATTTGATGCAGGTTTATAAGTATATGTAAAACTATATTATGCCTACTTGTATTTATCAGTTCTTGTCTGCAGAGGAATAGCATCTTCCTTCATAGGTCCTTTATAGTTGATTTGAGTACTTATAATACTCAAAACAGCTTGATTGTTTGCAATTATTCTTTGAACAATATTGCTGTTACTGTATACAATGTTCTCTTGGTTCTTCTCACTTTATTTTTCATTATTCCATGCAAGTCTTTCCATGTTTTTCTAAATCATCTAGCTCATTATTGCATATAATACAGTAGTATTCCATCAGAGCAGAGATATTTTTAAAATGACAAGATTTCTGCAAGAGGCAGCTTCCTCAAAAATTACAGCATTTTTTGCAACCCCAGGAGCACTTCATGCATTTGAGTCAGCACAGGTTTGGAAACACTGAATCCTCTACAGAGCCACTAACCCTTGACTGTGGATGAAAACTATGCCCAGAACCTCAAGTCAAATATGTTCCAAGCTTTCTAGTAAGACTGGGGTGATCTGTTTTTGTTGTCTTTACCTCAAAGAGCATATCCCCAGGGAGAAAAAGCCTTCATACTCTGCCTCCCATTACTTCAGAGCAATGCTACTGACTTTAACAAATGCTAAATGAAAGTTCCTCATCTATCCATATATCACCTTTTTACCAATGTCACTTAAGCTGAACATACCTGAGAGCCAAGAAGGAAGCAAAACAGACTCTTCTTTTTTTTTTTTTTTAAGATTTTTTAAAATTAATTTCTGGTTTACACCATTCATTTCCACCAGATTTTGAGTTACAATTTTTTCCCCATTTTTTCCCTACCCACCACCCCATAATAGCAGTCCCACTAGATATCCCCTCATCCAATCTGCTCTCTCCCATATCTTCTCCCATACCGCCTTTGGCAATGCCATTAGGGCAAGGTGAATCTCTGGGCCCCAATGCCTGAACATCTTGTCTCCCAATTACATGCAGAATAGTATTAATAATAGTATTTATATACATTTGAAACATTTAATTTTAAGACTTCGAATTTCAGATCCATTCCCTTCTTCCCTTGTCATCCACTCCCTCTGGGAACATAAGCAATACAGTATTGTTGTACATGTATAGCTATGCAAAATATTACCATAGTAGATATATTGTAAAAGATTGTTTATATTTCCCTCCCCCCCCACCCCACCCCCTACCTGGTCCATTCCCTACCTTGATCCTGTCCTTCTTTGAAAGTGGGTACTTCCAATCTCCCCTCCCCCCAGAATGCTATCCCATCCATCATCCCTCCCTCTCATCCCTCCTACTCTCCTGCAGGGTGAGATATCCCATTTAGTATGTATATGATTCTTTCCCTGAGCCAAATTCAATGAGAATAGGGTTTTGTCTTTTTGCCTTCCTGTTCTTCCCCTCCCCTGCAACTACTTCCCCTTGCCTCTTCTACATGAGATAGTTTACCCTACCCTGTCTCTCCCCATCTCCTCTTGTCACTTTCCTTTCTCACCTCTTAACTTCACCCCTTAAGTATCATCCCTTCCCACCAAATTCAACTTGTGCCCTCTATCCATGTATACCTGTAAAACATATATACACACATTCACATATGTATTCATATGTCCATATACCCTTCTTCAATTATTTTCATAACGAGAAAGGTTTCATCAGACACAGTTAATGTTTTTCCATGTAGGAATGTAAATAGTTCAACTTTGATAAGTTCCTTTTGATTTCTTTTCCCTGATTACCTTCTCAAGCATCTCTTAGTTCTTGTCTCAATGTCAAACTTTCTATTCAACTGTGGTTTTTTCCTCAAGAAGGCTTGAAAGGGGCAGCTAGGTGTCGAAGTGAGTAGAGCACTGGCCCTGGAGTCAGAAGGACCTGAGTTTGAATCCAGCCTCAGACACTTAACACACACAAACAAAAACCTAGCCGTGTAACCTTGGGCAAGTTACTTAACCCCAATTGCCCTCCAAACAAAAAGCAAAAAAAAAAAAAAGAATGCTTGAAAATCCTCTATTCCACTGAATGACCATATTTTCCCCTGAAACAAAATACTCAGTTTTGCTGGGTAAGTGACCCTTGGGTTCATTCCCAGTTCTTTTGCCCTCTGGAATATCATATTCCATGCCCTTCGATCCCTCAGTGTAGAAGCTGCCAGGTCCTGGGCTATTCTGATTGTGTTTGCACAATATTGAAATTGTTTCTTCCTGGCTGCTTGTAGTATTTTCTCCTTGATCTGGGGATTCTGGAACCTGGCTATAATATTCCTGGGAGTTTTCTTTTTGGGATCTTTTTCAGAGGTGATCTGTGGATTCTTTCAACCTCTATTTTGCCCTCTGCATCTAAAACATCAGGGCAATTTTCCTTGAGAATTTCTTGAAGGGTGATTTCTAGGTTCTTTCTTTGATCATGGCTTTCGGTAGTCCAATAATTTTTAAATTGTCTCTTCTGGATCTATTTTCCAGGTCAGTGGTTTTTCCTATGAGATATTTCACATTGCCTTCTAATCTTTCATTTGTTTGGATCTGCTTAACAGCATCTTGATTTCTCATAAAGTCATTAGCTTCCATTTGCTCCAGTCTAACTCTGAAGGAATGAATCTCCTCAGTGAACTTTTGAGATTCTTTTTCCATCTGGCAAATTCGACTTTTTAAGGCATTCTTCTCCTCATTGCCCTTTTGGGCCTCCTTTGCCATTTGAGTTAGTCTATTTTTTAAGGTGTTGTTTTCCTCATTCAGGCTGTTGACCCTCATTTCATCCTTTTCCTGCATCCTTCTCATTTCACTTCCCAATTTTTCCTCCACTTCTCTTATTTGATTTTTAAAGTCCTTCTTAAGGTCCTCTATGGCCTGCAACCTGCTCATGTTTTCCCCTGGGGCTTTTTTCTTACCTCACAGTCCTTTTCCCACTCTATGCCCCCAAAATAGGAGTCTAGGGTTGCATTTTTCTGTTTCCTTTGCCTTGGCATGTTGCCACATAATTATTTGACTTTTGGACTTGTTGCCACACTGTGGCTTTAAGGCCAGATAGAGGAATTTTCGTCCCGAACATGTGGGGGGCAACTTCCGTTTCTCCAAGCTGTAAACCCACCCACGACAATCCAGATCCAGGGAGGTTAAAGCAAGAGCGATTACCCCCCAAGACTGATCGCTGGATCTCCCTACAGTTCGCAGGCCAAGAGCTGGAGCTGCCTCTGAAAACTACAGAATGGCATGTCTCCTCAGCGGCTTCTAGGCCCCAGGGGAGGGAGCCGACGCATTCCCCAAATACTGGTCCCAAAGTCCATAGGACACTAACCTCTTACTTTGTCCTAGGCATATCCATGTTGATAATTCTGGAGCCACCACAGGTGCTGGTGTTCTGGGGTGTCTCCAGCTGGCTGCTGGCCCTGCTGTCCTGGGGCTAAAACCTCGGCTCATGGCGACCTGGGCTCCACTGGGCTCAGCTGGGCTGCTGGGCTGTCCTGAGCAGGAGGTTAGCTTCTCTGTGTCGTTCTGTGGGTGCTGGGGCTCCAGAAGTTGTTCAGAGTCCCCTTTTACATAGTTTGGGGGGAATCTGGAGGCAGAGTGGCTTGGTTGAGCTGTTTCTACTCCGCCATCTTGGCTCCGCCCCTCCGCAAGATAGATTTCTATACCCCATTATTTCTCAGTTGCATGTAAAAACAGTTTTTAGCATTTGTTTTTAAAAAAATTTAGTTACAAATTCTCTCCCATCTTGCCTCGCCACTGACCCTCATTGAAAAGGCATGCAATTCAATATAGATTATACATGTGTAATTATGCAAAATACTTACATAAAAATCATCTTGTGAAAGACTAACTATATTTCCCTCCATCCTATCCCACCCCCCACTTACTCTATTTTCTTCTTTGACCTGTCCTTTTTCAGGTGTTTGCTTCTGAGTACTCCCTCCCCTTATCTGCCCTCCCTTCTATCATCTTGTTCCCCACACCCATACCCTTTTCATGTAGAGTAAGATCCCCAATTGAGTGTGTATGTTATTACCTCCTTAAGCCAAATCTGATGAGAGTAAGGTTCACTCATTCCCTCTCACCTCCTCCCTCTTTCAATCAGCTGTGAAGCCTTTTTCTTGCCTCTTTTATATGAAGTAATTTATCCCATTCTATGTCTCCCTTTTTCCTTCTCCCAATATATTCCTCTTTTACCCGTGTAATGGGAATAGGAATATGAAGATCTTCCCTGCCCCTTAATAGACCTAGGGGGGAGTTTGAAGACCCTCCCTGCTGTGAAAGTAAACTCTGTCCCCTAATAGGCTGAATGTAATCAACATGGAGCATGTGATTAGAGAATTTGCTGAAGGGTGCAGCAGAGCCCCCAAGAAACTTCCCTGCTGGGAAGATAAACTCTGCCCCCAGTAGGCTATACATGGAGCCTGTGGTGGGAGGAGTTTGCTGAAGAGAAGCAGAGCCCACAGGAAGCTGATTCAGAGCTAGCCAGGCTCTGGGGGACAGGGGAGCTCAGGCAAAGAGATAGAGAGTTTTGTTAGTAAATACTGATCTTGTATTGGTTTGTGGGAAGGCTAAAGGATGGCATGGTTCTCAATATTATTATGGCTTCTGAATATCTTTGGTACTATGATGGAATCAGCTTATTGGTTTTGGGACTGGGTTTTCTGGTCTCTAAATAAATCCTTCAGTTCGATCCTCTGTCTGGAGAATCTGGTATATTTTGTGATCAAACATCATTCGATACTTATAGTTACAGTCTTAATCATGATTGTGGGCACTATAAATATTGCATTAACAATACAACCCCTTAATTTTATTTTTAGATATCACCCCTTCATATTCAACTCACCCTATGCTATGTATGTATGTATGTATGTATATATGTATGTATGTATGTATGTAAGTATGTATGTATCTATCTTTCTATATTTCCTCCAACTACACTAATATTGAGAAAGGTCTCATGAACTACAAATGTTGGTAGTTCAACTTTAATAAGTCCCTTATGATTTATCTTTCCTGTTTACCTTTTCATGCTTCTCTTTATTCTTGTATTTGAAAGTCACATTTTCTATTCAGCTCTGGTCTTTTCATTAAGAGTGATTCAAAATCCTCTATTTTACTGCATGTTTATATTTTTTCCCTGAAGAATTATCCTCAGTTTTGCTGGGTAGGTGATTCTTGGTTGTAATCCTAGCTCCTCAGACCTCTGAAATATCATATTTCAAGCCCTTTG
The DNA here is from genome assembly GCA_011680675.1 of Gymnobelideus leadbeateri. Lineage (NCBI taxonomy): Eukaryota > Metazoa > Chordata > Mammalia > Diprotodontia > Petauridae > Gymnobelideus > Gymnobelideus leadbeateri. The sequence goes on from WOXC01004177.1 coordinate 323,817, forward strand.
ATCCCTTAATGTAGAAGTTGCTAGATCTTGTGTTATCCTGATTCTATTTCCATAATACTTGAATTGTTTCATTCTGGCTACTTCCAATATTTTTTCCTTAACCTAGGAACTCTGGAATTTGGCTACTTGTTCTTAGGAGTTTTCCTTTCAGAATCTCTTTTAAAAGGCAATCAGTGGATTCTTTCAATTTCTATTTTACCCTCTGGTTCTAGAATATCAGGGCAGTTTTCCTTGATAATTTCTTGAAAGAAGATGTCTAGGCTCTTTTTTTGAACATGGCTTTCAGATAGTCCATTTAAAAAAAATATCTCTTTTGGGTCTATTTTCTTGGTTAGTGGTTTTTCCAGTGAGATATTTCACACTGTATTCTATTATTTCATTCTTTTGATAAAGTCATTAGCTTCCATTTGCAAATGAAATCCGACCTGTGCTTCTCAAGATTTTCTTGAATCACTCTCATTTCCCTTTCCCAATTTTTCCTCTACTTCTCTTACTAGATTTTCAAAATCCTTTCTGAGTTCTTCCATGGCCTGCAACCAATTCATATTAATCTTGGAGGTTTTAGATGTAGGATTTTTGACTTTGTTGTTTTCTTCTGGTTGTATGTTTTGATCTTCTTTGTCACTGAAGTAAGATTCTATAGTCTGCCTTTTTTTAATGCTGTTTGCTCATCTTCCCAGCCAAATACTTCACTTTCTAGGTCTTTCTCAAGCTAGGAATCTGCTTCCAGTGGGCATGGGGGAGCGGGTACATATATTGTCCCTAGCTTCAAGGCTTTTGTATCAGCTACTAGATCCCCATGATCTGTGGGCCTAGAGTTCCTGAAGAAGCTGCTGCTTCCACTGCTACTGCTGCTGCTATTACAGCCTCTGCTGCTACCACCACCTCCACCACCCTGGGGCTGCGGCCAGACCCCAGCCAAACCACACTCCTATTTCACCCAGGTTCCGCAGAGTTTTCCAACTGACTTCCTATGTTGTCCTTGGCATTTGTGGGTTGAGAAGCCTTAAAACCACCACTGCTGCAGTGTTTCAGTCCTGTGAGGCATGCTCTGGCCCTGTCTGTGCTGGCGCAGCCCACCCTGTACTGTGCTCTACTCTCAGTCAGGGAAAATAGATTCCCTGGGCTGGATGTTTGCTTTACTCTGTCATTTTGTGAGTTCTATAGCTCTAGATTTAGAGTCATTCTTAACAGGTATTTGGGAGGGTTCTGGGGAAAACTATCAAGCAAATCCCTTCTATTACTCTGCCATCTTGCCTCTGCCCCTGACCACATCCGGTTCTAAATTAAATAAGCCTTTTTTTTTTTTTACTGTTCCTTTTAAGTTTTTCATGTTTTTCATTTTTTTCATGATTTTTCTTCCCTAAGCGTAACTTTAATTGAAGAATTTTCCAATTCAGACTTCACCTATGAATAGATATAATTCAACCTCCTTTTTCTTTAAGGAATGGAAGGGGAAGGGATGACGACTTGTTAAGTAGTAGAAGGAATTACTAAAGTTCTTTAGAAATATGAGTGGAAAGGTAAGGCTGGGAATGAAAGCAGAATCTCAGATGAGCAGTTCCAACATGGTTAGAGACCAATCATGGGATGAAGTAACATGGCAAAGTCAAATTAGACTTCTTGGAATTAGGCTTCTTGGTGAAACCACTGGAACAGTGATGTCTGCTCCTTTCTCTTTTGTTTCATTATATTCATTGGACAACAAGATTCATTACTAAGAAGTATTCCTTTGTTATTTAAGAGTTTTGATTTCCAGTAATTTACATTTTAGCTATGGTCTGAGAAAGATACTGTCATTTTTGCTTCAACAAGAATTAGTGGGGTTTTTTTTTTGTTTTTGTTTTGTTTTTTGCTTTGGATAGTGTGAGAGAGGAAAGAAAACTTTTGGATAATTGGCTATTGAAAATTTAAGTGACTGGTAGATCACTCACTCTCCTGGCTAGGCAATCAACAATTTGCCTCAGGGCTTAGAGCATTTTTTGAACTTTAATTGCAATTAGTATTTGTAGGTTTTGTGGATGGTGGTCCTGGTGGTGGATTTTGTTTTTTTGTTTGTTTGTTTGGATTTTTTTGTTTAGCTTTTTAAAGAAAGGAAGACATAGGAACTAGAATATTATCTCAAAAGTAATTATCTAACTTCAGTAGATAATCTCATCACCAAATACTTAGATCATTTGGCACCAAGGTCTTTGGGTTTTCCTTCACTGATTAAAGAACAGAAAGAAGGAAGATTAGGCAACTCAAGAGAAGTTCAGTCCTTGTACCTGTATATGTGTGTACACATAAGCATTCTTTGCTAACTAATAGAATTCAAGGGCTTTATCATTTACGTAGCTTTATCACCAGTGCCTGGAATAGAATAGGCACTAAATAAATGTCTAATTGATTGGTTGATTGAACTAGACTAATCCTTTGTTGCCTGAAGCCTTTAGGAAAAAAAAATAATTTTGGACCTTTGAGGGAGTACTCAAGCTGCTGAGGGGAAAACTTTTGAATAGAACAATGAGGCGATATCCTTCAAATTAGTAGATAGATAGCTATCTACATCATCTATGTTACAACAGTTTCTCAGAAAAGGAATTTCATTTGAGTCTTAAATCATAAGGTATAATTTTTGACAGGCAGGGAGAGAGGGCATGGGGTAAAAAATACAGATACTAGAAAGAGTAGACCATAATTAGGGAACCATGCCTGGATCATGTAATTCAGGAAAACAACCTGGATGTGAACATTAGGGCCAGATCATATAAGCAATCTGTCCCATACTATAAAGAACAATTTTCTCAAACTCAAATTGCAGATTTGTATTAAGTTTGTGGCATTCATCTGTTTCTTATATTACTGTTTAAATTGCTTGCTTCTTTCATAAAGGTTTTGTTTTAAATATAACTGATTTTTTTTTTTGGACAGAGTTCCATAATATGATTTATGACCACTGCAAAGCATGTCTAGTGGGAAGGACATCGTTTTTCTAGGAAACAAGGAGCAGTTGATTGTTGCTGAGAAAGGAGATGATATGTCCAAAGTAGAATTCTTAAAATTCCAGTCCCCCTGTAGTATTCTGTATGGGCTGGAAGATGGAGGAAGTGGAAACCGGGAGATCACTTGGGATCACTTGAAATTCTGTAACAAGCCATATGGAAAATGATGAAAATCTAGACTAATGTGCTGAGAGTTTGAAAACATTGCAAAGGGAGAATTGACAAAACTAATTGCAAATGACAGGCTAATTGTTTATGGTAATGGAAGAGCAAGGAAGAGGAGTAAAATAAAAATTTCACCTACATTGTAATTTTGCCAAGGGTCTAGGTACTTACTACCACCCTGTGTGCCCTTTTTAGATATGTCTCAAATAATTGGATTGGTCCCAAAGATATAATGTAGTTACTAACCTTTATTTCACACGAAAAAGAACCTCTAACACAGCATAAATAGGTCTTTAGGAAATACTTTCTGACAGGGATGACCTGTTGAAAGCATCTCTTATCTTTCAGATGACAGCTGAAAACTTCCATCTTCCAAAGAGAACTTCTAGATCAACCCAACCACACCTTGGTCTTCTTTCTCTCCCAACCAGCATCTCTGTACTCAAAACATCTCTCCTGCTGTCATTCTAAATAGAATTGGCAGGGGATAGTGGGAAGACTGCTAGACTTGGAGGTAGGAACCACCAATTCCCAAACTGGCTCCGACACTAACTATACCTTGGACAAATCACTTGCCCCATTTTAAGCCTTTGTTTTCTCCTCTCTCAGCTGGGGATATGAATAGTTATGTCTTCTATCTCTCAGGGATGTAGTAAGGACAGGATTTTGTAAAATATTAAATACTACCAAAATATGAGTAGTTAATAACATTTCTAACTTTCAGTTTGATGTGCTTTTTATCTTACCAAGCCTTTGCATATGAGGTATGTTATTAGGGCCTAAGTCAACCCAGTGACTTTGGGCAGTCATTATTAGATCAGAACACTGAGACAGAAAAAAAAAATGGGGAGGGATTTGTCTGAAGTCACATAGATAGTTCTAGGCTAATATGAGAATACAGACTTGTTCATTTTTACTTCAATCCACTTTCTAATAGTGTATGTTTGGGGCAGGGGGATGCATGTATTTCTGTGCCTGTTTGTGTATGTTAAAGGACATAAGCCTGGGAATAAGTAGATTTCTGTTTTACTCTCAGCTTTGTCATTAGCAATGTATGGCCAAATAATTTTCTTTCTTTTGGCCTCAGTTTCCTATCCTATAAAATGGTTTTGGAATAGACAATTCCAAGTATTTTTTTAGCTCTAACAGTCTGTAACAATTTTACAGAAGTGGGAATAATCTGTAAACACAATGTAACATAAAAAGCAATAAAGATTAGAAAATATTTTTAGAGTTAAAGCTAGGCATAAGCTTCAGAACTTGATAACATTTAGAATTTCTCTGGTTTAGCTATCTTCTGATATAGAACTCCTAAAATGTCTAATCTCTGACCACATTGTAACATGCAGATGTCTCTTGGAAAGCTCTGGCATGTTCTAACATATTGAGATGGAGTTAGTCATCATCAGTTTGGTGACAACTTCTTTATCTATAACAAACTTTAAGACAAAGAAAAATACAAATTGTCCTTTAGTCCTATGGGGTAAATTAGTGATTCTTTACAATATTGATAGAGTAATAGAATCAGGGCAAAAGAACCTACAAATCACAGTTTATAAACGCATCTTATTTTTTTTTATTTATTTACTTTTAGTTTAAAGCATGCAGTTCCACAACTTTTTGAGTTCCAAATTTTCTCATCTTCCCTTCTTTCTCCTCCTCCCCCATGGTGACATGCAATCTGATAAAGGTTCTACATATAGCTTCACATTAAATGTTAGTCAAGTTTAAAGAATTATAACCAATAGAATGAACAATAAGGAAGGAGAAACAAAACAAAACAAAACAAAATGAAAATGAATGAGAGCAAGTAGTTTGCTTCAATCTGTATTCAGACCCCATAATTCTTTTTCTCGATGATAGCCTTTTCCATCATGAGTCTTTTAGAGTTGTCTTATAACCTTGTATTGCTGAAAACAGTCCAGTCTATCAAAGTTAGTCATCACAGATAAAATGTATCTGTAATTATATACAATGTTCTCCTGGTTCTACTCCCCTCACTCAACATCAGTTTATATAAGTGTCTCCAGGTTATTATGGAGTATAGCACAATAGTATTCCATTATATTCATATACCACAACTTGCTTAGCCATTCCCCAATTGAAGGGCAAACCCTTGATTTCCAATTCTTTGCCACCACAAAAAGACCTGCTATAAATATTTTTGTATGTATGGGTCCTTTTTCCATTTGTGTAATCTCTTTGAGATACAGCCTTAGAAATGATATTGCTGAGTCAAAGGGTACACACATTTTCATAGCCCTTTGGGCATAGCTATAAACCCATCTTTAAACAATAATTTTACTATTGGTAATTTACTGTGAAATCTCTGTCCATTGACCCATTATGAACAGACATTCTACTTGGGCAACTAAATCATATCAATTCATATCAATCTTAACATTCTCAAGAAGTCAAAAGACAAAAGGAAGTTTCAGGCAAGTAGATGGATGCTTAAAGGTTCTCGATGGAGGGGCAAATAAAGGCGATTACAAAGAAGGTTTTATCAATATATCCAAAGGCAATAGGAAACATCATTTCATGAGATGTTGAAAATTTCATGTTACAATGTTCCTAATAAAGAGGTCTAAAAAAACTTTCATTAATGATGTATTAGTCTAACTAATATTTATATTTTGTTTCAAAATTTGCCAAGTAATTTATAAATATTGCCTCATTTTATTCACAGAAAAATCATATACATATACATATACATATACAGCATATATGCTGTATTATTCTTATTTTACAGATGGGGAAATTGAGACAAACAAGAGGTTAAATGACTTGGCCAGGATCTGGCAGCTAGGGCTTGAGACTACATTTGACTTTAAGGTCTTTCCCATTCTAAGGCTAGAATTTTGTATATTGCACCATCTAACTGTGCAGTCTATTCATCTAACTTTGGCAGAGATTGAGAAGGAAGATAAATTCTTTGAAGAACCTCTTACCATACTACAAATGAAATTAACATAAGTGTGAATTAATATCGACATTATCATCATTTTTTTTATCATATTCTTTTCATCTTTTTTGATGGAGTTCAGTTAGAAACAGTCTTGGTGAAATGATATCTGATATTATTATTTAATATTTAATATTCTGTGGAATTTTGCACGGGTGAATAAAATAACTGGAGGTTTTGCAGCTTATGTAAAGTATAATGATGTAAGCTCATGTAAAGTTTCTGCAGGTTCACTGAAAATATCATCTGTTCAAATACAATAGCAAATAGGAAGCTAGGGATCCTGTTTCCATGTGATATTGATTTCCTTGGTCAGATAACTATACCTTATAAAAAAAACAAAACACTTTTTTTATTCCATGTAGCATGGTATGTATCTAATATGGCAATAATTGTGAAAATTGATTTTTCTGAAGTATTTAAGAAGCAATATTATGTTCAGATCATGCTATGCAATGCTATGGTCTATGATATTGCTATGATTCCAGTACGATCTATTGCCTGAGTTTTTCAGAATATTTTGAGGTTTATCTGAAGTAGTGAGAATTTTATTTCAAGGAGTCTATGAAAGGTAGTAAGTTCATGATCTATAACTCTACCCAAGGGAACATGTATTGATAGGTGTTTTAATAGTAGCTAAATGTTTATAGGCTGCAGTGATATATTGCACAATTTCTTTGGTAATCTTTGGATGATCTACATTGATCAGGAAGCCTGGGTTAATCCTTGTGTACTTTTTGGTGCCAATGACTGTTCATGAATCACCATCATAATGCCCTTCTTTACATAGACAAATCTGTAAAACTGAATCATTTGGTATTCTTCTTCTGTGTTATATTGTTGGCTGAATTCATATGGATATCATCTATGGAAAACATTTTTATTCCTTTGTTGATTCTTAGTTTTGTCATAGGTAGGTAATCTACATTTGATAATATTCTACAAATCAAATTGTGAGCTATTTTTTGTTGCTCAGTGATATCTCATTTAAATGAATTTCTATAAGTTTTAATATTTATATATAATTTTCATCTTTGTGAATATAATTAATATTTTGTTCTTTTTGTACCATTTTTCTCTACTTATCAGTTCATGCAAAGGTTGCTGCTTTTTTTTTAATTCATCATGTTCAACACTTATTATTAAGCAAAAAAATTGCATTACCTTCACATATCACCATTTCCTTATTGGCAACATAATTTATTTCTTGCTTTTTACAGTTATAAATAGTGCTTTCATGGGCATTTTGGCACAAATAAGTCTTCTATTTCTGTTTCATCTATCTGAGGTATAAACCCAGGAGTGAGACTATAAAATCTTAATTAAAGCCACTCTTCTGGTAAAATTCTATATTATTTTTTGAAATGTTCAGAATAATCCACAGATGCATCAGCAGTGGATTACTGATTTGTTTTTTGTTGTTATTATTTCCATAGTTTTTCCAACCATATTTTGTCTGTTTTATCAAAATTGAAAAATAGACATAAGTAAATAGATGTAAAATTCTGCCAGAGAGTTGCTTTAAATTAATAACTGTCATTTCATTTGGAGTAGTTTTATCAAATTCTATAAAATATCACAATGAATATTTAGAATCTATAGATTGTTTTATAAAATATTATAATCTTTATTATCTATTTGTGATCAAGCCATATCCGTCCAATTTTGCTCTAATTTTTTTATAATATAGATGTGTCTAATAGAATGGATCATTCTACTTTTGCATTTTAAAGTATATTTAATAAATTTATTTTGTATTTTTCTAGTCAACTTATACTATTATTTCCCATTAGTATCTTTATTCTATAAGTTTTCATGGTAATAGTAGTAGCAGTAGCAACAATAGTAGCATTATGTAGAGAGATTTAAGTTTTACAAAGCACTTTATAAATACTTCATTTTATCTTTATAACAACCCTGGGAGTTAAGTGATATTCTTGTCCTACTTAACATATGAGAAAATGGAAGACTATCTTGACGATAATCACAGAGAGGAAATATTTGAGTGCAGATTTGAATTCATTTTTTTCTGATATTAGGACCAGTGCTTTTTGTGATATACCACTTAAAATTTTTAACTTTACTTTGTCATTGATTATTCCCTTAACTGATGCTTCTGGGCTTATTTTTATAGCTGAAATATTTAGTATTATAATCAATAATACTGGAGACAAACAATATCTTTTTTTTTATTACCTTTGAACTTAGTGGAGAAGTTTCTAGTTTTTCTGCATTAAAATAATGTTAGCTCTTGGCTTAGATAATTGCTTTTGAGCATTCTAAGGGAATGTTTTTCCACTCCTTGACTTGTTATCAATTTAACATATATCAGCACAATTGTAGTTGAAGACCTTTTTAGTTGAAAAGATATAATCATATGGATTTTATTAAAATTATGCTAATGAGCTTCCTGATATTTCACCAACCCTAGATCCTTAGCATAAATACAACTAAGGAGCAGTAAAGAGTTTCTCTATGAATTTCTATAGCTTCCTTGCTAAAATTGTATTTTAATATCATGCATTGGTATTCATTAGTGAAATAAATCTTTATTTTTCTCTGTCTTAATATATTGTAATTTGCATATCAGAACTATAACTTATACTGTTAAAAGGAGATTTGGGGAAATGTCTGCCTCTATTTTTCCACTACATTTCATGATGAATGGAGATTGTTATCTCTTTAAATATTTGAAAGAGTTCATTTAAAAAATATTTCTTTTAGGCCTACATGGTTTGACAGTTCACTGTTTGGCTTGCCCAATTTAACTTTCTGAGATTGACTTTGTTGTTTATAATTCCTTTTCCATTTTTCTACTGTGGATAATTTTTTTTTTCTTTTTGGAGGGGGGAAGCAAGGAAATTGGGGTTAAGTGACTTGCCTAAGGTTACATGGCTAGTAAGTGCTAATTATCTGAGGCAGCATTTGAACTCAGATCCTCCTGACTCCATGGCTGGTGCTCTATTCACTGTATTCACTGTGCCACTTAGCCGCCCCATGGATACTTTCTTCTATTATAGATTTTATTCTTGGGCTTTATAATATTGTAGATTATTTGTAGATAGTATGGTATAGTATGTAAAGAGTAAGATTTTGAAGCTATAAAAACTGAGTTCAAGTTCTGTTTCTGATTTATGGTGACTTAGTGATCCTAAGAATATCACTTATCATCTTAGTCCTCTAAATTACAGAGAGTAAAACAGCCTTCACTGATATAGAGACTTTTCTCATTCAGATTTCCTTATATGGATTTCATTACCATTCTAATTCATATACCGATATTAAGATAGGTATTCATCAATGATCATTGAATTATTTTTTTTTTCTGGCATAAAATTTAATGTGGTCATTTCTGGCTTTATTTTAGATCATCGCTATTCCTAGTGAATTCATCAAATTATTTAAAAAATTTTTAATTTACCAATTTGATTTTCCATTTTCTTTTACTTTTATCTATAATTTTAGTTTATTAAAATTAAAATTATTCTTGTTAAATTTATGTCTTTATCAAATTTTCTTAAAGTTTTCAAGTGGATCTGTGAACTCATCAATTTGTGAGCCCTCCACACACAGCACAACAATTCAGAAAACAACCTATTCATGCCTACTAATACTATGTGACTCTTTTCCATGGACTCCCATTATTTAGCCAGAGAGGTTTTTATCATTATGTTGTATAGTATCCTTATTTTTTCCTGACATTTCAAGGATAATAGGGAAGTACTCTGAATCTCTATCATTTATCTCTTGCCTTTCCCATGTGTCCTGTAAATCTTTTCTTCCTATCATACAATTCCTTGATGAAACCTTTTATTTCTGTTCTTCGTCAAAGTTTCTAAATTATAATATGCTGAAGCCTCCTCAAATCCAACATGAGCCATTTCATTACACTGTGTGTGATATTCATTTTTAATTCTTTTTAGATTGATGTATTCTGTTCCTCATTGTCATATGGCAATACTAATAGAATAGTTATTATGAAGTTGAGCTTTTTTTAAATGGTAAGTGTGAGAGAATTCAAGAAATTCTGCAATCCAATCCCCCGTTTTTTGTACCTGTTCAGTTCTGGGGCCAGCTCCTGTCCATCTGCATTGGCTAACTCATATACAAACTAATGGACATACTCTATAGCATGCCTATCCAATTGCTTATTGTAATCTGGACAATATACATTTTTAATCTATTTGCTTTTTCCAGAGTGAATGATCAAATCAAAATCTTTTGAGTGATTACATATTTCTTCCTGGAGTCTTAGGAATTGTCAGAACAATATCTTTTAAAATCAGATATATTCATAGATAAGATCTTCAGAATGTAGATTCTGTTCTGGATCTCCTCTGTTATTCTACTGAGCAACTTTGATGAATATATCCTCTTGTTTTATACCATGATTGATGTCTCTGATTAAGGGCTTCTTAAAAATGTTTTATTTTTCAAAAAATCTTTAAAAATTTTGATGTATGACTAGGAGAAACTTTGACATGGTAAAGTTTGCATATGTGTGTCTATATGTATATATTTTTTTCCTCACAGAAATCATTAAATGATTAACAAAAGAGAATTTTGGAGATTGATTCATGGGCAGAGTCAAGATGGCAGTGTAGAAGCAGGAAAACTCTATGAGCTCCCCCCATAGCCACCTTAAAAACCTACAAAATATGACTCTAAACAAATTTTTGAGCTATAAAACCCACAAAGTCACAGAGAGAAACAAATCTCCTGCTGAAGACAGTGTGGCAGGCCTATAGGAAGGATCAATCGCAGTGTGCTGTGAGCCTAGCTCAGACTTGCTTGAGCCCATAGTTTTAGCCTCAGGGTTTTAGCCCCAACCAGCAGCAGCTGGAGCAGACTTTGGGAGAGTAGATCACCAGCAGCTGTGGCAATTTCCAGAATTATCAACCTAAAAATGCCAAAGGCAAAGTGAGAGGTCAGTATGGAACTCTTTTGGAACTGGGAGGAATGGAGCTCAGTCCAGCTACTGGCAGAGTAAGAAGTGGTAGAGATGCTCCAGCTGTGCAGCTGCCTCATGTGGCTGCTTCAGAGCTCCTGGCCTGCAGACCATAGGGGGAAAAAACAACCATTTAGAGGGTCATTGCTCTTGCTTTAACCTATGTGGATGTGGATTGAGGTCTCGGGCGCTGGTGCTGAAATGTGTGACCAGTAAGCAAGAGCTTGTGGGGGTAGCAGAGAGGACACCCAACTAATAGCTCTGGCAGTTGCAAAAACCCCGGTGATTTGGGACAAAGCTCTCCTCTCTAGAAGCAGAGTTCAACTGTGGCAAAAAGCTCAAAAGTCAAGTAATTGAGTGGCAACATAAGTAAGCAAAGCAAGCAAAGCAAGCACAGCAATCAAACATTAGATGCCTTTTTTGGGGACAAAAAGGATCAAAGCATGGAATGGGAAGAAGACAAGGATGTCAGAACTCTTGCACCAAAAGCTTCCAAGAAAAATATGAATTAGTTACAGGCCATGGAGGAGCTTAAGAAGGATTTTGAAAACCAAGTAAAAGAAGTGGAGGAAAAATTGGGAAGAGAAATGAGAATGATGCAAGAAAATCTTGAAAAAAGAGTCAACAGCCTAACTGAAGAAAATAATAACTTAAAAATAGACTAATTCAAATGGCAAAAGAGGTCCAAAAAGCCAACGAGGAGAAGAATGACTTAAAAAGCTGACTTTGCCAGATGGAAAAAGAATCTCAAAAGCTCACTGAAGAGAAAATTCCTTCAGAATTAGATTGGAGCAAATGGAAGCTGGTAACTTTATGAAAAATCAAGAGACTATTAAACAGATCTAAAAGAATGAAAAAATAGAAGGCAATGTGAAATATCTCATTAGAAAGCCCACTGACCTGGAAAATAGATCCAGGAGAGATAATTTAAAAATTATTAGACTACCTGAAAGCCATGATCAAAAAAGGAAACTAGAAATTATCCTTCAAGAAATTCTCAAGGAAAATTGCCCTGCATATTTTAGAACCAGAGGGCAAAATAGAAATGGAAAGCATTTACCAATCATCCCTTGAAAAAGATTCCAAAAAGAAAACTCCTAGGAAGATTATAGTCAGGTTCTGGAGTTACCAGATCAAGAAGAAAATATTACAAGCAGCCAAGAAGAAACAATTTGACTATTGTAGAAACAAAATCAGAATAACACAAGATCTGGCAGCTTCTACATTAAGGGATCAAAGGGCTTGGAATATGATATTCTGAAGGTCAGAGGAGTTGGGATTAAAACCAAGAATCACCTACCTAGCAAAACTGAGTATAATGTTTCTGGGGAAAATATTCAATGAAATAGAGTACTTTCAAGCATTCTTGATGAAAACACCAGAGTTGAATAGAAAATTTGACATTCAGATATAGGAAGCAAGAGAAGCTTGAGAAGGCAAACAGGGAAAAGAAATCATAAGGAACTTATCAAAATTGAACTGTTAACATTCCTACACAGAAAAACAATAATTGTAATTTATGAAACTTCTCTCAGTATGAGGGTAGTTGAATGGAATATAAATGTGTGTGTGTGTGTATATATATATACATATATATATACATATATATGTCTATATAGAAGGGTATATGTGCATATGAATACATATGTGAGTGTGTGTATATATGTGTACAGGTATGTATAGACAGAGGGCACAGGATCAATTGAATAGGAAGGGATGCTATTTAAAAAATAAAATTAAGAGGTGAGAGGAGATAGGGAGAGACAGAATAGGGTAAATTATTTCATATAAAAGAGGCAAGGGAAAACTGTTACAATGGAGGGGAAGAACAGGAAGGCAAAAGGGGATGGGTCAACCTTACTCATTGAATTTGGCTTTAGGAGGGAATAGCATACACACTCAAGTGGGTATCACCGTACAGGTAAGTAGGGGGGAAGGAGATAAGAAGGGGGATGATAGAAGGGAGGGCAGAGAGGGGAAGAGAGTAGTTAGAAGCACACACTTTTGAAAAGGAACAGGGTTAAAGTAGAAAATAGAATAAGTTGGGGGTGGAATAGGATGGAGGGAAATATAGTCAATCTTTCACAGTATTTCTACTATGGAAATGTTTTGTGTAACTACACATGTAAAACCTATATTGAATTGCTTATTTTCCCAGTAAGGGTGGGTGATGAGGGAAGAAGAGACAGAATCTGGAATTCAAAGTTTTAAAATCAAATGTTTAAAATTATTATTATTATTATTATTATTATTATTATTATTATTATTATTAACAACATGAATTGGGAAATAAGACATACAGATGCTGGGGTATGGAGATCCATCTTGCCCTACGTGAAAGTCAGATAGGGAATGGGGGAGAATTGGGTGAGGAGGTATTCTGTGGGATTGCTGTAGGGGAAAAACATGGAGAAAATTTGTAACTCAGTGTCTTGTGGAAATGAATGTTGTAAACTAAAAATAAACATAAAAACTGAATTAAAAAATAAAGAACAAAAGATAATTTTACTTTTTTTACATCTTTTAGTTAGTTGTAAAATACTAAAGATGTAGCTCATTAATTTATATCATTTGCAAAAGAATGCTTACTTGTTAATATTCTGATTAAGGTTGCCCTCAATTCTTATATAAGTGACTCTCATAAAATATTCTTTGTATGTTGGTAGTAGGTAGAAAGCATCTAGGTTTCTCAGTGGATAGAGCATTGGGTCTGGCATGAGGAAGACTTGAGTTCAAATCCACCCTTAGACACTAACTAGCTGTGTGACCCTGAGCAAGTCAGTTAACCTCTGTTTGCCTTGATCCAGTGGAGAAGGATCATTCCAATATCTCTGCCAAAAAATACTTCATATTTATTATAGACCATGGGGTCACAAAGAGTTGGACATTACTGAACAACAAATATATAGATAGACTTTTTTTAATGTTCTCTCAAATATCTTTCTTGTATATTAATAGATTTCCGTATTTTTTTCTCTACCAATAGTATCTTCAACTTTTTCATATAAATTATGGCTTACTCCAGGACTTTATAATCAAGTCACCTCTAGCATAACACTCCTTTATATGCTGTTGTTCAGTCATTTTTTTCAGCTGTGTTCAACTCTGAGTGACTCCATTTGGGGTTTTCTTGGAAAAATGCTAGAGTGGTTTGTGATTTCCTTCTCCAGCTTATTTTACAGATAAATAAACTGAGGCAAATAGAGTTAAATGACTTGGCCAGCTAGTAAGTGTTTGAGGCCAGATTTGAATTCCGGAAGATGAGTCTTCCTGACATCAGGCTCAGCACCCTCTGCACTATGGTGCCACCTAACTGCCCACTCCAATACAGCTGCTTTTTCCATTTTTGTTGCCTTTCCCCCTGCTATTCCCACCATAAGCATCTTAGACTATGATGTTGAGATCTAACTGTGGGACTTCATTCTACTTTATTAAAGAAAATAGAATGTTAAAATGATTTTCACAAATCTTTCCCTTTTTTCTTCTGTTTTTTGTTATTCTTAACATTTTCATAGTTAAATTCCATTTGAATAATTGTTCTTGTTAGATATATTGCCAAGCTCTGCTGTTTCTCTCTGCTATAGAAGATGAGGCTATTCTTAATTATCCTTCATCCTTCATAATGTTTTATAAACAAGTATATATTTTATTGGAGTGTTGTTTTCTTTGGCAATCACATCTATTGATTTGGCAAGTAAGTGATAGAACCTATGACTAATTTCTGGACTCTTTTTAAAAAGAAATTGTTTCAAGTTCTGAATAAAATTATTAAAATCATTTTTGTTGCCATTTCTACTGTCCATGTCTCATTTTTGATTGTCAATTATTTACTTAAGAAATAATTTGTTAGAATTTGTGACCTTTCTCACTATTACTGTTTTTATTCAGACTATTTCTGATTTTTGCTCTTTTGAGTTTATCATCTGACTGTACATTGAAAGTTGATACAGGGATAACTCCTTCAATAATAGCAAGTAATTTCTTGCCAAAGTGAAATTAATTTCATTTGCTTGTTCTTATTTGGTGCTCATTACCTATCAATTCTTTATATCAAAGAAAATTTTCATCATATAAAGATCCTTTGTATTCAATAAGATAGTTGACATTTTTTCATTCGTTTGATTTTGTTTTATTGTTTTTTGGTGCCTTGTGATGTTATGAGCTTCCACTTGCCCAATTCTAATTTTTTAGCAATTATTTTCTTCAGTGAACGTGAATATCTACTTTTTCATTTGGCCAGTCCTACTTTTTAAGGAGTTGTTTTCTTCAGTGAATTTTTGTATGTCTCCTTTTTTTCCTATTTATTGTGCTTCCTTTGCCAAGCTTTCTGCTTTTTTTCCCATGATTTTCTTGCATCAATCAAATTTCTTTTCCCATTTTTCCCTCTACCTCTCTTATTTGATTTTAAAATTATTTTTTGAATTCTTCCATATTTGGAGTGGGGTGCTAAGATCAATTTGCAATTTTCTTTTAAGTTTTGTACGTAGCCCTTTTGACATTGTTATCTTCTTCTGAGTTTGTGTTGATCTTTCCTATGGTGACAACCATAGTAACTATCTACAGTCAGGTATTTTCTCTTAGTTTTTTTTTTCTTCTTATTTTCCCATCCTATTTCTTGATTTTTAACTTTATGCCAAAGTCGAACTTTGCTCCTGGAGACATTGTCCTAAACTTCAAGGTTTTTGTTTGTTTGTTTGTTTTTGCTTTGGTTTTTCAGAGCTAATTCTGTCAACCTGTAAATTTTTAGTTCTAAGTTTGTATTATCTAAAGAACGGTGCAGTTATTACTTTCCTGGCCTGTGCTTTGATCTGTGAGCAAACTCAAGCACTCTTTTCTATCCTTGAACTGTGAGCAGGGTCCCCACCTCCATGTGACTGTAAGCTCTAGTATGTTAGTAATCCTAGGACTGCAACCCAGATCTGTGTCCTGGATGCCTGTATGAATTATACAACAGAGTCCTACACCCACTGACAGCAAAGGTTCTCCTATAATCTCTTTCTGATCAGTTGTCTTACCCTGTTATTGTCTGTGGGCTAAGAGCACTAGAGGTTGTCACTGCCAATTAAGTCACTGCCAAGGCCTGTTGCTGACTTACTGGGTGTGTCCTACTTCTGATTTATTGGATAGCAGTGTGCTGCTGGCTTGCTGGGGTGCTATTGGCTTCCCAGGGCATGTTCTGCTGCTAGCTTTCTATGATAGGGTTTGCTGCTGACTTACCAGGGTCACAACCTGAGCTGAACTGTGCTCCACACTTATGCCAGTGAGACAAACTTTTCCTGTCAACATTCCAAGTTGTCTTGGACTGGAAAATCATTTTACTCTGTCATTTTATTGGTTCTGCTGCTGCAAAATTTGTTCTGATGTATTATTTTTGGAAGATAATTTATTTTTGGAGAAGAATTTGGTAGAGTTCAGGTGATTTCCTGCATTCCTCTATCATCTTGGCTCCACCCTCACCCAGCCCCTTACTTTTTTTTTTTTGCTTTTTGGAGGGCAATTGGGGTTAAGTAACTTGCCCAAGGTTACACGGCTAAGTTTTTTTATTTGTGTATGTTAAGTGTCTGAGACCGGATCTGAACTCAGGTCCTTCTGACTCCAGGGCTGATGCTCTACTCACTGCGCCACCTAGCCGCCCCGACCACCCCCTTACTTTCAATGGTGAATAAGCTACAATTATTTCCATGTTGTTCTTTTTTGTGAATTATTTCTCAATAGTACTAAAATGTGAGCTGACTAAATATTCCAGGAAGTGATGTTTTTTCCTCTTATGATACCCATTCTACAAACTCTTTTTTTGACTTTTCCAAGGAGTACTAAATTTTGGTTTCTTTTCTTTTGGGGAAAAAATGTCAATAATATGGATATTATTCCTAATATCCACTCAGTGGTCATTGGACTGGAAACTCATATTTAGAGTACAAATATTAAAAGTTATTGACTATCCCAAAATTGTGTTTTTATTTAACACTATTCACCTACTTTCCCATCACTCTGTCACTATCACTGAAGAAGCTAAAATGAGTCACAAAGGAGTAAGGATTCTTTTATTTTTTTTGTCTCGTGAGTCACCATAATCACATAATTTATTACCAGATAGATACTTGATAAATAATATGCCTCTCTGTACCTACCTTGAAAATCTTATGGAAAACATACTTGGACTGTTGCCAGTGACACACTTGAAATTTTTCAACTTGGTAGAACATTCCAAAGCTTGTAATCTATTAGTGCCTTCAAAAATCCAGAGTCACATTCATATGATTTTAGATAGCACATTGGGACTTTGTTATATCTCTTTATCTTTAAAATATGACTTTTTGATCCCTATTGTTTCTTCTGTTTGAAACAATAGGAATGATATCCCCTTCCATAGATAGCAACACTATCACCACCACCACCCATTCACTAGTAAGCCCACATTTCTTTTTTCAGGTTTTATGTTGTGTGTCATTTTGTTTTTTGCACCTCCCCTGCTTATATTGAATAATAGTGTTATTCAGTATTACCCATTTCCTCCCATATTAGCTCATCTCTTTGATTCAGAGGAATCTGTTTGTGATACATCTTTGCAACCAAAAAAATTCATATCTTCTTATCTATCCTTATCCCTTTTTTAAAATTAAATTTTATGTTTATTTTTAGTTTACATTATTCATTTCCACAAGATTTTGAGTTACAAATTTTCTCCCCCACTGACCATCCCAAAATAACAGTCCCACTGTATACACCTCCCCAAATCTGCTCTCTCCTATATCCTTCTCCATCCCCCCTCCAACTTTCCAGTAGGGCAAGATGGATCTCCACACCCCAGTGCCTGTACCTCTTATTACTCAGTTGCATGTAAAAAATTTTATGTATGTATGTATGTATACATATATATATATATATATATATATATATATATATATATATATATATATATATATATATAAACATTTGATTTTAAAATTCTGAATTCAAGATTCTTTCCCTTCCTCCCTCATCACCCACCCCTACTGGGAAGACAAGCAATTCAATATAGGTTGTACTTGTGTAGCTATGTAAAATATTTCCATAGTGGATATATTGTGAAAGATTGACTATATTTCCCTCCATCCTATCCTGCTCCCCCCACTTGTTCTGTTCTTTACTTTGACCCTGTCCATTTTCAAAAGTGTGTGCTTTCAACTTCCCTTCTGCCCAACCTGCCCTCCTCTACATCATCCCCCCTCTAGTCCTTCCCCCCTCCCCCATTCTCCTGTAGGGTGAGATGTCCTATTTAGTGTATATGTCATTCGCTCCCTAAGCCAAATTCAATAAGAGTAAGGTTGACCCATTCCCTTTTGCATTCCTGTTCTTCTCCATTGTAACAGTTTTACCTTGTGTAATAGGATAATTTACCCCATTCTATCTCTCCCCATCTCCTCTCATTATATTCCTCTCTTGCCTCTCAATTTTACCTTTTAAGTATCATCCCTTCCTAGTCAATTGATCCTGTGCCCTCGATCTTTGTATAATGCACACATATATACACACATTCACATATGTATTCATACAATCATATACCCTCCTATATACATACATACATACATACATACACATATATCTATATCTATCTATCTATCTATCTACTTATCTATCTATCTATCTATCTATCTATCTATCTATCTTTATATTCCCTTCAACTATTCTTATACTGAGAGAAGTTTCATAAGTTACAATTATTATTTTTCCATGTAGGAAAATAAATAGTTCAACTTTGAAAAATTCCTTATGATTTCTTTTCCCTGTTTATCTTCTCAAGATTCTCTTGCTTCTTGTGTCTGAATGTCAGATTTTCTACTCAAATCTGTTTTTTTCATCAAGAATGCTTGAAAGTCCTCTATTTCACTGAATGTTCATATTTTTCCCTGAAGAATTATCCTCACTTTTGCTGGGTAGGTGATTCTTGGTTTTAATCCCAGCTCCTTTGACCTCCAGAATATCATATTGCAAGCCCTTCATTCTGTCAATGTAGAAGCTGCCAGGTCCTGAGTTATCCTGATTGTGTTTCTACAGTATTCAAATTGTTTCTTCTTGGCTGCTTGTAATATATTCTCCTTTATCTGGGAACTCCAGAACCTGGTTATGATATTCCTGGGAGTTTTCTTTTTGGGACCTTTTTCAAGAGGTGATCAGTGTTTATTTCAACCTCTACTTTTCCCTATGGTTCTAAAACATCAGGGCAGTTTTCCTTTAGAATTTCTTGAAGGATTATTTATAGGTTCTTATTTTGATCATGGCTTTCAGGTAGTCCAATAATTTTTAAATGCTTTCTCCTGGATCTATTTTCTAGGTCAGTGGGTTTTCTAATGAGATTTTCCACATTATCTTGTATTTTTTTTTTTACATTCTTTTGGCTCTGTTTAGTAGTCTCTTGATTTCTCATAAGGTTATTAGCTTCCATTTGCTCCAATATAATTCTGAAGGAATGATTCTCTTCAGTGAGCTTTTGATATTCTTTTTCCATCTGGGAAATTCAGCTTTTTAAGGCATTCTTCTCCTTATTAGCTTTTTGAGCCTCTTTTGCCATTTGAGTTAATTTTTTTTTTTTTTTTTTTTTTGCTTTTTGGAGGGCAATTGGGGATAAGTAACTTGCCCAAGGTGACATGGCTAGGTTTTTGTTTGTGTGTGTGTTAAGTGTCTGAGGCCGGATCTGAACTCAGGTCCTTCTGACTCCAGGGCCAACGCTCTACTCACTGCACCACCTAGCCGCCCCGAGTTAATCTATTTTTAAGGTGTTATTTTCTTCAGTCACGTTGTTCACTCTCTTTTCCTGATTTTCTTGCATCATTCTCATTTCTCTTCCAAGTTTTTCCTCCACTTCTCTTATTTTGTTTTCAATATCCTTCTTAAGCTCTTCTATGGCCTGTAACCAGTTCATATTTTTCTTGGAAGCTTTTGGTGCAAGAGTTCTGACCTCTTTTTCTTCCTCCATTCCATGTTTTGATCCGTTTTGTCCCCAAAAAAGGCATCTAATGTTTGATTGCTGTGCTTGCTTTGCTTCCTTTGCTTGCTTATGTTGCCACTCAATTACTTGACTTTTGAGCTTTTTGCCACAGTTGAACTCTGCTTCCAGAGAGGAGTGCTTTGTCCCAAATCACTGTGGTTTTTACAGCTACCAGAGTTGGCTGACCTCTCTGAAGCCTCCACTGGCTCTGGCACCTGGTCAACCAACCAGGACTTCCACCCTAGAGAGCAATCAAGATCCAAGCAGGTTAAAGCAAGAGAGATTATCCTTCACAATTGTTGCTTGGTCCCCCTAAAATCTTCAGGCCAGGAGCTCTGAGGTAGCCTGGTGGTGGTTGCATGGCTGCCATGCTTCAGCTGCTTCTCCGTCCATGGGGCAGAGGCTGGACCACACTCCTGGACTCTCTGTTCCCAAAGTCCACTGACCTCTCACTTTGCCTTTGGCATTTAAGGATTGATAATTCTGGAAACGACCACAGCTGCTGGTGATCCACTCTCCTGAAGTCCCTCTAGCCTTGACTGCTCGGCCTGCACTGAGGCTAAAACCATGTGCTCATACAGGCCTGGGCTCTGCTCCCAGCAGGCTGGGATAGCCCCTTCCTGGAGGCCTGCTTGGCTATCTTCAGTGGGAGTTTTGTTTCTCTCTGTCACTTTGTGGGTTCTGTAGCCCTAAAGTTTGTTTAGATTCATTTTTTTTAAACAAATGCTTTATTAACTTCTGTTTTGCATCATTCATTTCCGCCAAATTTTGAGTTACAATCATTTTCCCCCCATTATTTCCCTACCCAACCTCCCAGAATTGTAGTCCCACAAGATATCGCTTCCTCCAATCTGCTCTCTCCCATACCTTCTCTCATACCCCCATCGACTTGTCCATTAGAGGAAGGTGAGTCTTTGTGTCCCAATGCCTGCACATCTTATCCCCCTATTACAAGCAAAAGAGTATTAATAATAGTATTTATATATATTTGAAACATTTAATCTTAAGACCTCGAATTTCTGATCCATTTCCTTCCTCCCTTGTTACCCATTCCCTCTTGGGAGATAAGTAATTCAGTATATGTTGTACATGTCTAGCTATGCAAGACATTATCATAGTAGATATATTGTACAAGGCTGCTTATAATTCCCTCCCACTCATCCCACCCCCCACCTGGTCCATTCCCTACATGATCCTGTCCCTCTTCTATAGTGGGTACTTCCAACCTCCCCTCCCCCCAAGGATGCCCTCCCATCCATCATCCCTCCTCTCATCCCCCTTCCCCCTATCCTGCTGCAGGTTGAGATATCCCATTTAGTATGTATGTCATTCTCTCCCTGAACCAAATTCAATGAGAATGTGGTTTTGCCTTTTTGCCTTCCTATTCTCCCCCTCCCTTGCAACCACTTCCCCTTGCTTTTTCTACATGAGATAGTTTACCCTACCCTGTCTCTCCCCATCTCCTCTTGCCACTTTCCTCTCTCACCTCATAATTTCATCCCCTGAGTATTTTCCCTTCCCAACAAATTCAACCTATGCCCTCTACCCATATATAACTGTAACCATATACACACACATTCACATATGTATTCATATGACCACACCCCCTTCTTCCATTATTTTCCTAGTGAGAAAGATATCATCAGTCACAGTTATTGCTTTTCCATATAGGAATGTAAATAGTTCAACTTTGATAAGTTCCTTTTGATTTCTTTTCCCTGATTACCTTCTCAGGCATCTCTTCCTTCTTGTGTCTGGATATCAAATTTTCTATTCAATTCTGGTTTTTTCCTCAAGAATGCTTGAAAGTCCTCTATTCCACTGAATGACCATATTTTCCCCTGAAACAAAATACTCAGTTTTGCTGGGTAGGTGACCCTTGGGTTCATTCCCAGTTCTTTTGCCCTCTGGAATATCCTATTCCATGCCCTTCGATCCCTCAGTGTAGAAGCTGCCAGGTCCTGGGCTATTCTGATTGTGTTTCCACAATATTGAAATTGTTTCTTCCTGGCTGCTTGTAGTATTTTCTCCTTGATCTGGGGATTCTGGAACCTGGCTATAATATTTCTGGGAGTTTTCCTTTTGGGATCTTTTTCAGGAGGTGATCTGTGGATTCTTTCAACGTCTATTTTGCCCTTTGCCTCTAAAACATCAGGGCGGTTTTCCTTGAGAATTTCTTGAAGGGTGATTTCTAGGTTCTTTCTTTGGTCATGGCTTTCGGGTAGTCCAATAATTTTTAAATTGTCTCTCCTGGATCTATTTTCCAGGTCAGTGGTTTTTCCCATGAGATATTTCACATTGCCTTCTAATGTTTCATTTGTTTGGATCTGCTTAACAGCATCTTGATTTCTCATAAAGTCATTAGCTTCCATTTGCTCCAGTCTAACTCTGAAGGAATGAATCTCCTCAGTGAACTTTTGAGATTCTTTTTCCATCTGGCAAATTCGACTTTTTAAGGCATTCTTCTCCTCATTGCCCTTTTGGGCCTCCTTTGCCATTTGAGTTAGTCTCTTTTTTAAGGTGTTGTTTTCCTCAGTCAGGCTTTTGACCCTCATTTCATACTTTTCCTGCATCCTTCTCATTTCTCTTTCCAATTTTTCCTCCACTTCTCTTATTTGATTTTTAAAGTCCTTCTTAAGGTCCTCTATGGTCTGCAACCTGCTCATGTTTTCCCCTGGGGCTTTTGGAGCAGGACTTCTGACCTCACAGTCCTTTTCCTGCTCTATGCCCCCAAAATAGGAGTCTAGGGTTGTATTTTTCTGTTTCCTTTGCCTTGGCATGTTGCCCCTTAATTGCTTGACTTTTGGGCTTGTTGCCACACTATGGCTTTAAGGACAGATAGAGGAATTTTCGTCCCGAACATGTGGGGGACAACTTCCATTTCTGGCAAGCTGTAAACCCACCCATGACTTCCACCCTAGATCACAATCCAGATCCAGGGAGTTTAAAGCAAGAGCGATTACCCCCAAGACTGATCGCTGGATCTCCCTACAATTTGAAGGCCGGGAGCTGGAGCTGCCTCTGAAAACTACAAAATGGCGTCTCCTCAGTGGCTTCTAGCCCCCAGGGGAGGGAGCCCACACATTCCTTAAATACTGGTCCCAAAGTCCATAGGACACTAACCTCTTACTTTGTCCTAGGCATGTCTATGTTGATAATTCTGGAGTCGCCACAGCTGCTGGTGTTCTGGGGTTCCTCCAGCCCGCTGCTGGCCCTGCCGCCCTGGGACTAAAACCTCGGTTCATGCGGACCTGGACTCGGCTTGCCTCCTGCGACTGCTGCGCTGGTCCTTCCTGCAGGGCTGCTGGGCTGTCCTCAGTGGGAGGTTAGCTTCTCTGTGTCATTCTGTGGGTGCTGGGGCTCCAGATGTTGTTCAGAGTCCCCTTTTACATAGTTTCGGGGGAATCTGGGGCAGAGTGGCTTGGACGAGCTGTTTCTACTCCGCCATCTTGGCTCCTTCCCCTAGATTCATTTTTTATAGGTATTGAGGTGGTTATGTGGGAAGCACAGGGAGTTTAGCTGCTTCTGCTATCCTTATCCCTTTTAGATTGATAGTTTTTAAAATTCATATTTATTTCAAAATATCTCTTCTCTCATTTTTTAAAGCTGTTCAAAAAAAGTAACCATCACATCAATAGCATTTGATAGTATAGAAAATATTGCACATTCATAGTCCCCTATTTCTTCAATGAAGAAAGGCATTTGCATTTATCTGTGACAATTTAGTGACAAGTTCTATCAATATAATTACAAAGAATTCAGCTTCATTTTTCTTTCTTCTTTCAGGTTACTTTGTGGAAATCTTTGTGCATATTGTTTTCTTGATTCTGCTTACTCAGCTTTATATCAGTTCATATAAGTCTTCTAATGTTTCTCTGACTTCTACATATTCATAATTTCTTATAGTGAAGACACTTCCATTTCATTCATGTAATTTGTTTATCTATTCTTCAATCAATAGGCAATTTTGTTTGCAGCTCTTGGCTACTACAAAAGTATTATTCTTGATGTTCTAATATATAGTGACACTTTTTTTCCTTTTCTACTTTTGATCCCGGTGTAGTACATGCAAATATATGTACATATGTCTGCATGAACACCTATGCACATACACTTCCTGTGCATATACAGTTATATTGAATATGTGTTAATATATAAACATGGGTACAAATACACATATACAATGTCTGGGTCAAAACATATTAACTTTTAAAAATTTTACCATAATTACAAATTGCTTTCCAGAATGGTTGAGCTAATTCTATCAGAAAAATGTATATAAAATATGTAAGGATATATAGAAGGTACTTAAATACAGTGGGGTTGTGGAAAGAGAACTAGAAGTTGTAAAGCTAGGAAAGACTTGGCAAATAATGTATTGCATGAAAGATATCTTGAAAGAAGCACAGGATTAAATGAGACTAAAGAGAATATATTATAGTCATAGGGGATGGCTGGTCAGTCGGTCAACATGGATTCATTTTAAGGATTTACAATGTTCTATTGTGCAAAAGACCAGTGATATAAAGGAGAAAAAAAATAAATCATCCATACTCAAAAGGAATTCATATTCTAGTGATGAAGACAACATGTAAATAAATAAGTATACATAAAATGTAGAAAAAATAGAGATATTCTTATAAGGGGAGGTACTAGTAGCTGGAGGAACATAAGAAACTCCCCCTCCCCCCTGAAGTAGGTAAAATTTGTTCTGAGTTTTAAAGGAATATAGGGAAACTAAGAGGCAAAGGATATCATGGAAATGGAGTTTTGTGTGCAGGAAACTGCAAGACCACTGTAGCAAAATTTTCAGCTCTGTGGAGAGCAATAAAGTATAAAACAGCTGTAAAGGTGGGAAGGGACAAGGTTATGAAGAGCTTTAAATACCAGAGTATTTAAATTTTCTCATGGAGGAATATGGAGCCCCTGAAACATATTGATTAGGGGGATGATATGGTCTGACACACACTTTGGAAAAATCAGTGGCACATCTGTGAAGGATCTGTTAGAGTGGGGAGAGACTTGAGGTTGTAGGAACATTGTAATACTTTATGACTAACTAACTGAGGAGAGGGGATGAAGACCTAGGGCTGTGTGAGTGAAGGGAAGAGACATATATTAGAAATGTTGGGAAGATAGGAATGGCAAACTCTGGCAATAGAATGACTATGTTGTCAAGGTGAGAATTAGGAGTAAAAAAAGGTATCTGAGGTTGTAAGTCTATGGGACTGGGAGGTTAGTAGTAACAGTAATAGAAAGTTCAGAAGATGAGGAGATTTTCTGAGAAAGATAATTGTGTTTTGCACATGTTCCATATGATTTGTTTAATAGATAAGAAGTTCAAGATGCCTATAAAGTAGTTTGCTATCTATGTAGCTCAGGAGAGATCAGGGCTAGATCTATATTAATCTGAGAATCATCTGAATAGAGAAGATAATTGAATTTCTAGTTGATGAGATCTTCAAGTGAGATGGTGTAAGGAGAAAAGGGAATATGGTGAAAGATGGAGCTGAATGTTAGTGCCTATGACAGAAGAACTTGGAGAAAATACTTAGAAGAAGCAAACATAAATCTGGGAGAACCAGAAGAGGATAATTTTACAAAAATTAGAAAGAGTTTTACAGGGGAACAAGAGATAGGAGAACAGAATGAAATATCAAGTTCAGTTGATTCACCAAGATTTTGAGCTAGGGAAGAGAAAGAAATCTAGCCTGTGTGGTCTGATTACTTGGAAAAGAATTGAAACATAGAGGAATGAAGACAGAGAATGGCAGGGAAGTGTTAGGAGAGAGGAATAGAGAAAACTGGGAGGAGGAGAAATATCTAGAGATTAGAAAGATAACCTTCAAAGTGTATAAAATTCAAGTGGTAGTTTTTCTTTTATCAGAGACATACTGTAAAGACATTGGGGTTTATTAAATAGGGAAGGCATACAACCAATCTTTGCTTAGTGAAAATCACTTCGATAGCTCTGTGAAGTATAGATTGTAGTGGAGAGAGACTGCAATGGGGAAGAGAATGCAAATGGAAGCCCATGGCAAAGATCTAGGCATGAGGCGATGAAGACCTGTTCTAAGTTTATGGATGTGAGCAAAGACAAGAAGCTAGATGCTAGAGATCTTTCAGTATTAGAAATAGCATGATTGGTGATGTATTTCATATGTGGGACAAGTGAGATGCCCAAGTCACATGGCTAGTAAGTGTTTCAAGTGTCTTGAGGCCACATATGAACTCCTGACTCCAGGGCCAGTGCTGTATTCACTATGCCCCTTAGCTACCCCTATAATGTACACTTTAACAGAAATGGGAAAGTATGGTAGAAAGATAAGTTTAGGGGAAAAGTTACGATAATGAATTCTGTTTTAGATGTGATGAAATTGGAAACATCTATAGGACATTCAGCTCAAATGAAAATAAGGTAGTTGGTGATTCAGATCTGAAACTCCAGAGACAAACTATATATTTACATATGTACATGTGGGTATAAAATCTAATTATTATGAAATTTGATTTTTATTTTGTCTAACAGCATGTTTGCAATTCTTAAATTTTGGAGTCACCAAACAGTAAATTTTTTTTTTTTCTAACCTCTCATTTCCTTTTAGTTTATATTTGTGGTGTATTTCTTAAATATAGTCTATGCTGAAATTTGTTTTCTTATCCACCCCACCTTCTCTTTTATTTAGATAATTTATCATGTCCATATTGGAAGTTGTGATAATTCTCATGCCTTCCTCAATTTATGTGTGTGTACACACACACATACATATATAGATATATAGATATATATATACACACATATGTATGTGATTTAGCTTTTATTCTTAGTACTTTTTTTGTCAGTCAGTTATGTCACTATGTACATATGATAAGTTTTTATTGTACTATTTTCATGCTAGTTTATTTTTTTCTGTTTCTCCTTTTAGTCTGATTTATCAGCCCTATTCTAAGTAAGTTTCTTTAGTTTACTCAGATTCTTAGTGTAATTTTTAATGTAATCCTCTGTTTTCCTTGGTTTTGACTTTTCTCTTTTCTCACCAAGTTGAGCCAGTAGTTCATCTGAGAATTAAGAGGGACCCTTGTGTCCATGTTTAAATCCTAAAAACAAAACAAAATAAAGATTTAAAAATGTTTACCATGCTCCATCCTCCTGATCTTTATTTTATGCACAGTTCTTTTCTACAACATTGCCTTTCATTTTAAAAAATTTAAGTGATATTTTAATTTTGTCACTAAAATTTTCTCCAGTTTTCCTCTCCTTTCTACTCCTACAGAACAATCTATTTTAACAAGTATTTTTCTTGGAGAGGGGAAGGCAGGGCAATTGGGGTTAAGTGACTTACCCAAGGTCACACAGCTAGTAACAGTGTCGAGTGTCTGAGGCTGGATTTGAAGTCAGGTCCTGCTGACTCAAGGGCCAGGGCTCTACTCACTTGCCACCTAAACAAATAATATTTTTTTTAAAAAGAAAAAAAATCAGCAAAAAATGATCAGTACATCAAAAAGAAATCTGAAAATTTATCTTTACATAATATTTAATCTACCAAATGTGCAAATGGAGCAGAGGGGTGGTGTCTCCTAATACAATTTCTTTGGGACTATGATCATTTTTTATAATTTTTTTAAACATTTGCTTCTCATTATTTTTCTTTTGGGGGTAGGTGGGTGATTATTCTTTACATATACATTGCTGTAGTCATTATGTGCCTTTTTTTCTTGGCTCAGCTTACATGATTGTGTATCAGTTTATGTAAGTCATTCAGTCCCCTATATTGATCATATTCACCATTCACTTATCCATTCATTCATTTTTAAATTTTAGTTATTTTTAATTCATGAAATAAAACAAGCATTTTCATATCATAGTAGAATGAAAAACAATTGCACATGAAACAGCAAATTTATTATGTATACTTTGCTATTTAAGTTAAATATATTACAGTTATATAAATTTCTCCTTTTTCTTCTTTCCCTTCCGGGCCTAGAGCTAGCTACCATTAGACTTAAATATTATGTACGTAAAATCATTCTATGCATTTATTTATCAGTTATTTCTCTGGATGCAGATAGCTGTCATAAATATATGAGAACATAGAGAGGTTCTTTTCTTTCCTCTCTAGTCACTTTTTGAAATAAACCTAATAGTGGTATTACTGGGTCAAAGAGTACAGGCTGTTTAATAACTCTTTAGGCATAATTCCAGATTGCTCTCCAAAAATTGTTCCATCAGTTCACAGTTCCACCAATAGTGAATTTGTGTCTCTTTCATTTATTTTTACAAGTTATCAAGCCATTCCCCAGTCAAAGTGCACTTATTATATTTCTGATTTTTGTTACCACCAAAAGTACTACTATGAAAATGTTGGTATATTTAGAGAATTTCTTTAAAATGACATTCTTGGTTTATATGCCCAGTAGTGGAATCTCTGAATGAAAGAGTAGGGGCATTTTACTCAATCTATCTGCATAATTCCAAATTGTTTTCCGAAATAGTTGTACCAATTTGCTGTTCCACAATTGATGCATTAATTTACGCATCTTTCCATAACCCTTCCAATATTGTCTGTTTCCATCTTTTTTTTTGTCTTTGTCAGTTTGCTGAGTTTATAGTGAAACCATAAGATTACTTTGGTTTACAGCAATAAGGTACAGCAGAAAAATTTGGACCTGGATTTAGGAAGATCTGAGCTTAAATCTGAATCAGACCTTTATTAACTATGCAACGTTGGTCAAGTCACTTGAACTTTATTAGCTTTTCTCACCTGCACCTAGGAATGATAGTAGCACCTAATTCCTACGGTGGTTGGATAGATCAAATGAAATATTTGTAAAGCATTTCACAAGCTTTAAAGCACTATAAAATATTAGCTATCATTATTGTTGTTGTTATTGGTAGTTGTGTGGAGCATTCTTTCATTTAAAATTTTTTTGATATGCTTGTATTAACATTGTCAGATAACCCTTACTTGGAGAGTGCTATGTTTTAATAAAATAAAACAATAAAATAAAACTAACATTAGAATGACCTCATCTCAGTGATCAAACATCATTTCATGCCTCTAGATTCTCCAGCCCATTTGTTTTTAAGGATTTTTTTAAATTATGAAAATCTATTTTCTCTTCCTCTATCCCTTTCATCAAGATAGAGTGAAACACAGTTCTTATAGTTTTCAAAGCTATCTTCCTAATGCCTTCAGGATTCCATAAATTATTCTCCTTTCTGGACATTTTATTCTTCATCAGTTTTTGAAACTTTTAAAATAATATTGATGTTATAATTTTAGTCTACTTATGTATACTTCATTAGGCATTCATTCTTATAAGTCTTTGCAAGTATCTTTGAAATCGTCTATTTCCTCATTTCTTGCAACACAATATTCTTCCATCATATGCACATACTACAATTTATTAATCCATTCCTCAGTTTGGGGGGATTGTACCAAATTTCTTTGATGATACAGATATGGTCTTTTTTGTTTGTTTTGTTTTGTTGCTTTTTGGAGGGGAGAGGGCAGGTCAGTTGGGGTTAAGTGACTTGTCCAAGGTCACACAGCTAGTAAGTGTGTGTCAAGTGTCTGAGGTCGGATTGCAACTCCAGTCCTCCTGATTCCAGGGCTGGTGCTCTCTATTCATTGTGCCACCTAACCACCCCTAGATATCATCTTTATACGTAAACTAATGAGGGTGAAAAAGAAGAAAATTATAGATCAATATCTCTGATGAACATAGATACAAAAATATTAAACGAAATAAAAGCAAAGAAGCTAAAACAACACATTACAAAGATTATGTAATATAATCAGTGTAGACTTACACCAGTAATTCAGGATTAATTTGATATTAACAAAACTTTAAACAACTTTAATAACAAAATCAGTGTAAAATCATGTTATATAATTATATAAAGAAAAATTTTGATGAAATACAACAATCATTTCTGCTAAAAATTCTAGAAAATATCGAAACAAATGGACCCTTCCTTAAAATGATAAATAACATACATTTAAAACAAACAGCTGTCATTATCTGGAACAAATGAATTAGAAGCTTTTGCAATCAAATCAGAGGTAAAACAATATTCATTGTCACTCCTACTATTTGACTTAGTATTGAAAAAGCTGGCTATGGAAATAAGGAAAAAAAGAGACATTAAAGGAATAAAAATAGGTAAAGAAGAAATAAAATTATTATTTTTTTTTGCAGATGATATGACAGTATATTTAGAAAACCCTAAAGAGTCAACAAAAACTAATTGACACAAGAACTACAGATGTTCAGTGAGGCTATTGTGTGTTTATATACATATTAACTGAGAAGTCTGATACAAAGTTTTGTGGTTTTTTTCCCCATTTCCCTTCTTTGTCATGGTAAATTAACTTTGTACAGAAGCTTTTTCTATTTCATGTAATCAGAATTATCTTTTAATATTTTAAATTGCCTCTGGTTGTTTAGCAATAAATGTACATATAACTATGATTATATATGTGTATGTATATATGCACACACGTATACACATATACATATACATATATATCCTCTAATTTTCATAGTACGATATTTAATATTAAGGTCACATATCCATTTTAAACTGATTGTGGAATAAAGCATATGTTGGTCTTATCCTAATTCCTGTCAGACTGTCTTGTACTTTTTACAGATAATATCTAACCTTGGGAATTCTCTCATAAGAAATGAATGTTTTTAGATTCATCAAACACTGAACTATTAAGTTATATTGTTTCTATTTTTTCCTTGTTTAATCTGCTCTATTAATGAACTTTTTTTTTTTACCACTACTTAATGGTTTAACAATATCTTGATGCACTAACAGTATAGAAATCTCTCATCCTCTGGTGATCTAATATTAGAAAGTATCAAAGTCCTATTTAAAGACAAATCAAAATAAATAGTGTCATGCAATGTGGAAACTACTTAATTTCCTTTGGTAAGAGACCCTGTAATTTTGTTTAAGAGGAATTCTTTCACAAGTATAAAAGGTATTTGGTCTCATCCCCATTTCTCTTGCCCTTGAACAGGGAATAGGTTTCTTATTCTGATAATAAATTCTGCCATTTAAATTCCTGATGCCCCCCTTTTCTCTTTTGACTAATCACTTTCTTTCTCTACCCCCTCCATCTCCAGTGAAATGATTTACTTTTTTATCTGAAGTTGCCACAGAATGCTACTGATTATTTGGGTACTCTAAGTGAGCCTATAAGGTTATTTTAAAGAAATGTATCCCAGGAATTTGATTTTGCTATCATAGAGAGCTGGTGCTTTAGTATTTTTAAGAAATCATTTTCACTTTTCTCTTTTGACTCACAGTTTTCAGAATCCTGAGATTCCCAGTTATGCCGCTGCCAAGAAATCAAGATACTCCCTCACATTTCTTGAAATTTATAATTTCACATATTATTAATAAATAAGGGTAAATTTATCTGCTCTTTGCTTATATTTTGTAATTTTAATTTCTTTCTCTTGTCTTGTGATTACTCTCCATGTCTACATTTTGTAGGTTCTTAGCAAAAATGAATGTGAAAGAATCCTCTTATGGAAATAGCAATGTATGCAGACTGAGTTACTGACATGGGGGAGGGGAAGTTGGGAATGAAACCCTATAGCCAGACCCTGAAATACAAGCATGAAAGATTCAATATTTTTATTGTATCTAACACATGAAATGTGTTAGAGGATAGAGTTCTGAAGGGGGGCATTAAGAATTTAACTCCAATATTACTTCATTTATTATTATTATTTTTAATTTGGGTGATATTATTAACCTTTAACTTTATGGATTGAGCTTTAGTTAGTCTATATCTGGCTCATAAAACCCCTGTTCTTATTTTTTTTTGGGGGGTTGGGGGTCAAATAAAGTTGAAGAAAACTACTTCTCCATCGTGCCAATCATGTGATCTTTCTTCCCCCCTTTCTCTAGATATTTAGGATTTGAATTCAGGTCTCAATGACTGAGTCTAGCAATCTAATACTGTTTCTTCCAAATTTTTATACAAATAAAGCATCACCTTTCCTAAGTATGTTTAACTGATGATGAAAATCGATCACCATAGTGCTGAAACCAAAAGAGCCTAAATATACTCTGGATTAATATTGGGCCTTTTCAGTTTGCTTTTCCAAAGACATCTCAGTTACAAGATAACCAAAACTTCATGATCTTTAGCCCTATACTCAAACCTCTTCAGTACTTCTCTAATTGAGAATTCCACCATCCTTCCAAACACCCTTCTTTGTCTTTTGGAGATATTCTTTATCTTCACCATACATAATTTCCCACTTGCTCATTGTCATTCAGTTGCTAACTCCTGTTTGTTCTATTTCCATAACGTCTTTTAAAGTGGTCCTCAGTCTATACACAAAGCCACCAACCTAGATCTTCACTAATTCTTTTCTGGTCTATTGCAATAGCCTTCCAATTGTTTTCTGTACTTCAGGTCTCTTCCCCTCCTCAATCTAGAATCAACACATGAGTCAATATGATCTTCTGATAGTACAGGTCTGACTATGTCACTACTCCCCTGCTCAAGAAGTTTCAGTAGCTCCCTGCTCTTTTCAAAATTAAATGTCCCAGCTGTAATTACACTTTATAAGATTCAGTGTCCCCACTGAATTTTATTTATATTCTCTGTCTCTCTCTCTCTCAATTTCTTATTCGATAGAGTGTAAGCATTTGTGAACAATGACTTTCAGCTGTGTCATTGTATCTACAGAACCTAGCATAGTACTAAGCACATAGAAAGTGATCAATAAATGTTTGTTGATTGATTGATTAATTCATAACTAGGAAATACTTCTTTCCATGCTATGTGGAGAGATTGTTAGCTGAGATAAAACCATTTTAGAATATGAACTCATTTGGAGAATATTAAGGAGGAGATTTTGAATGATTTTGAGAAAGAAAAATTTCTTCATAAAACAGTAAAACCAGTGGAGGGTAAAACAAGTCTACAAATAACCTGATGAGCAACCTAATTAAGCCATATTATCCCAAGGGCAAAGTGAAACAAGGAGGATAACAATGAAGAGACAAAAATGGAAAAAAACACCTGTTAAGAATATTATTATATATTATTATCTCAATCAAAGTCAGTGGGAACATAATATTTGTGCTCTAACATCATAGTCCCCGATTTATTGTATCAGGACGTTTTATTTAACTTTATAGAATACAAAGAAAGTAGAACAACTGAACAGGCCAGCTATAAATAGAGGAGTTCCATGATAGTGTCAACCCAATTTTCAGGGTATTGAAGGATTAATTATTGAGATATCTGAATGATGGGAGATTGCCAAATGCTTAGAAATTATCACAGACCCTGATTAATGTTGAAAAATCCATTGGGAAAATGTCAATATCATTCCCTGTGTTTACTTTCCTTTCTCTAAAAAGCCTGTATTCAAATAATCTACAAAGATAGCTGAAAAAGCATCCTTGATGAAGGTATAAGGAGGGAACAAGTGAGGATTCACAAATGACATTCCATAGAAGTCCACATTTTATAATTACATGGCTGACTGTAAAATGCAAAAAATTCAAGGTCTCACTCACATTTTTGTTTATATACTTTTTTTTTTATCAAGCATTTGATTTGGTATGACAAAATGATGTTTTGAAAGTTCTCCACAAAGGTGCCGAAGGTACCACTATCTGAATTCTGACTTCCTTTAGGGTTGCTTTTATTTATAGCACTGTATTTGTTTACTGTGCATATTTTTCTCTTGATTTTGATTTCCTCATGGTATGGTTGTTGTTGTTTTCCTTTGTTCTCAGAGGACCAATGACATCATAAAGGTGAGGCAGGGCTATGCAAAGTCATCATCAGCCTTGTTCTCTCCTCTAGAGCCATCTGGGTCTAGTGGCAAGATGTAGATCAGAATTACTGGAGGTGGCCCTGGATGCAATATGAGACCTTGGCCTTTTCAAGAATGAGTCTTTCCAAGGTCTCAGTTTCTCTGAGGTAGAACCCGCTCAGATGTTGTGAAATAAGGGAAGAAGATGGTCTAGTTTGCATTCACAAAATAACCAGTCTGGGAGGGGAAGACCCTCAGAGTTTCTGGCCAGAATAGAAACAACTGATATTTACATTCACTTGTGAGCCAACAAAACCAAAATAATGATCAAATGAGGCTTCAGTCTGGGAGCTCCAGATGAATCCAAATGACTATCAATGGTTGGTTTCTGAAGCTTAATTTCAAGAAATTTGTTTTTTGTAAGGCCTTTCCCAGGTCTCAGTTTGTCTGAGGCAACACCCCTGGAAAATTTTTTTTAATTGGCATTTCATTGTAAATAGCGATTGAGAACTAAACCTAGAACAGTGAAAGGTATGACTGCCAAAGATGTTTACCATTATCATGGAGGGTTTTGACTAAAAAGTACAAGAAAAAGAGGAATTCCTCTTAAATGGTATGGTCTTCTACATGCTCCTGTTTGCAGTTAACATTTTGTTAATTGTACCAAGTTTTGGCATATTGCAAAACCTACTAGTCCTTCGATTTTATTGATACATGTAATTCCTACAAGGAGGACATGGCTTCTGTTGATGCACATAAACACTTTGTGTGCAATTTATACTCTTAAAGAGTTATCCAAGGTACTGTGGGAGTAAGTGACTCACCCACGTCAAAAAGCTAGTATATATTAGAAATGGGACTTGATGCTAGGCATTGCTGGCACCTAGAGCGGCTTTCAAACCACTATACCACACCACCACTCCATGAAGATAGTGGCTATAAAAAAAAAAAAGCATAAATATTGGGAATTCAGGGAAAGGTAGCAAGACTTCATTAAGTGTTACAAGAAGAGGAAATCAAAATCAAGAGAGAAATATGCAGAGTAAACAAATACAATGCTGTAAATGAAAGAAACTCCAAAGGAAGTCAGAATTCAGATAATATGCACTGATCAGTATTAGCTTCAAAGGAATAATTTTGAGATATGGTTTCATCCTCTCAATGTAGATAGATTGGAGGTGAGGAATGTTACATACACCATCAGATTTGGTTGCTGTAATTGGTTCGGTTATTTTTCTTTGTTATACATGAGGGTCTGTTGGGACATGGCAAATTATTGACAAATAATAGTGACAAACAAAAGCTTTTGAAATAGAGGCTTTCTCCATATTTTTTTGCAAATAGTGGGAACAAAAATATAGTTTAGTAGAGAGTTTCTGTTTCATAGCAAAAAGATGTTATCTCTTCAGAGTTAGTTGTAAACAACTATCTTGTCTTATAGACTTCATTTCTAAGTGAGGAAACTTGACTATACCTTTAAACCCAAATCACTCTGGCTTCCACTGATTATTCAATAATAATTCCAGCCCAACACTCACTTGCTCATTGGATTTTGATGGCTCAGAGTGAGTGTAAATTGCATTTGTTTTCTGTTCTGATCAGAAACTCTGAAGGTCTGCCCCTCCTAGATTGGTTCTTTTGGGAAGGCAAACTAAGCTATCTTTTGTCTCAATTTTTACCTGGCCTTTTAAAAACTGAATGGGTTTTTCCTCAGATAACCTAAGGCCTGGGAAAGACCTTAGCTTAAAAAGGCAAAGGTTTCTCAGTGTATCCTGGACAATAGCCATCTTGGACCATCTTGATTCATGTCTTACTACTGTACTCCAGTGACTTTGGAAGAGTGATTGAGGCTGATGACTTTGCACAACTCTACCTTAATTAAATCCACTTAATTTGCAATCTAAGAGATTATTCTCCTTGAGAGGAGCTAGGTGCAGTGAATACAGCACTGGCCCTGGAGTCAGGAGGACCTAAATTCAAATCCGACCTCAGACACTTGACACTTACTTGCTGTGTGACCTTGGGCAAGTCACTTAACCCCAATTGCCTTGATTTCCCCCCTCCAAGACCCACCCCCACCAGATTTACCCTCCTGATGTCAAACAATAATAACAATAAATTATAAATTATATGAGTTGTAAGTCCATACAAGTTATGTTTAATAAAATCTAACATCATGATGTGTATCAAAGTCAACTCTTACCTTTTAATAAAGTATTTTACTTTCTTTCTGGGCTTTTGTGTATTTCAAGGCTACTGAGTGATTAGAACCCTGGGTCTGGATTCCAGAAGACTTGAGTTCAAATTTGGCCTCAAATACTTAATAGCAATGTGACCTTGGATATTTCACTTAATTTTGGCTTTGTCTCATTTTTTTCATCTTTAAAATGGGTATAATATTAGCCTATCTTCCCCAACCCTGAGATGTTACAAGGATTAAATGAAATTTGTAAAACTCTTCACAGAGTGGTTAGCACATAGTAGATGATGACTATTTAATATTTGCTTCTTTCCATTCTTCCTTCCTTCCTTGGAGAAAGATTCTATCTTTCTTCTTAAACCAAACCCCTAAAACTTTCTTTTACTCTAATTTTCACTTAATGCTTTGAGAGACCAAGCTAAGTTATAAAATCAAAGCAAAGTAAAACTGGAAGTGATCTTCAGAAATGATATAGTGAGGTGGAAAAAGAGAAGAGTTCTGGACTTTGATTCCCAGTTCTGCCACTTACCTAGATGTGTGGTCTTCTATATAATCTTGTATAATAATGCTATCATATATGATCTTATCACCTAAACTAGTTGAGATTCATTTTCCTTATCTGCAAAATGGGATAATATTTTCACTATCTACCTCAAAGAAGTATTATAAGGAAATTTCTTTAAAAATTTTTTTTTGTGATTAAAATTCACAAGCTCAGTTTATTCATGAACTTCTTATTTGCAATCTCTTCAGAAACTAGGAGAGGCCCTGACTCATATTTATGCTATGTTTAGTCCACTGGCATTTAATGCATGTTTGTTGACTTATTGACTTGGCCTCTACTCAAGTGTACAATAATAAATTCATTAAATTTTATTACATTACATTACATTATGTTATGTTATATTACATTACATCACATCACATCATATCATATCATATATCATATCATATCATATTGAAAGTCAGTAAAAGGAAGTCCCCATGGAAAATAGAAACTGAGTTCTTTCTTTTGTTGTTAATCTGACAATACCATCTTGGGGCATAAAATTATCTCCTTCCATTTAAAAGTTCTGTTCCATTTGCTGTCTGTTTTTAATACATAAGAATAATCATCAGTATCAAGAATAAACATATAGTGAATAGAGGACCTTATGGTCTGTGGGCAGTGTGATTTAAAGAATTATGATGCTATGACATTATGATGATAGGAATATACACATATGTGTGTATACATATGTACATACACACACATCCATCCATCCATACATACATACATGAATGCATACACATCTATGTATATTACTTGGAACCATGGGTGTAGAACTTAAAGAGACCTGAGAGATAATCTATTTTAGTTCTCTCATTTTACAAGTAAGGAAATTTGAGTCTCAGTGAAGTTAACTGACTTGCCCCAAGGTCAGTCATAAAAGGAGTAAGAAGAAGAGGCAGATTTGAAATCTGCTTAAGGCCTTGAGTCCATATCCAACAAACTTTCCTCTGCAAAACTCAACCCCCCCACACCATTTCTCACCCCCTGCCTCACCTATAGTTTTTACAAATCATTTCATGGGAATTAAGATCAACAATGTATGAAAGCTTCATGTTTTAACATATTCATTATTCAAAAAACCACCTTTGCAATCCACTAGGTTTCAGTTGCTCTAAATTTTTAGGGTGAAAGCCTTTGGGGGGAAAATCAAGAAAATAAAGATTTGTTTGCTTGTTTGTTTTTTCTTTTTCCTTTTTCTCCTTATAAGCCTTCACATTTCTATAAAGAGTCCCATATCTCTGTATTAGTTAACTCAAGTGCACTCCCATATTTGACCACATCCTTCCCCAAAGGCATGTATCCATCAGCTCAGCTCAACTTACATCAGTTCAACATGTTCTCTATGCCTCTTTAAATGACAAACTGAGAAAAGACAATGTAATCATTCAACATTCCTTCATATATGTTGGCCACTGGAAGCCAAGATGCTGTCCCCCATGCATTTGATCAGTCTGATACACAGGTCTTTACTTTGTGAGAAAAGAAAATCAACTCAGAATCTCACAGATGGAAACTCTGCCCTTTCATGACTGCCTTTCCTCTTAGAAAACAAGTTAAAATGTACCATCGGCCAGGTTAATTGACTTACAAGTGTGTCTTTTTAATAAGCGTCATAAAGTATGTCATGCCGCTGAAACTTGCTTTCAGTGCGATTTTTTTTAACTGTTGTCAACCAGATTAAAGTTTATTGTTCACATGTAAGTTCAGTTTTCTAGTGGTAATGAAAGACATTAAATTGATTTGCCATGCGTAGACAGAAAGAGGGTTATGTCCTTTGCTCTCTCTCAATGTGCCTTTTTGTCCTTCTTCCTCCTGTCCTTTTTGCTAAGCAGGGAACAGACCAATGTGAAACTTTTCCACTCACTTGCTATCCATTTTTGCACTAAGCCACTGGAGAAAAGTTTCAGAATATTCTGATTTCTGAGAATTAGGAATCAAGATACTGTGGCACAGTGTCATGAGTCCTAGACCTAAAGGCCCTGGCCCTAAATTTCAGCTGAGTTTGTCTTGGTCATTATCTGCCCTGTGAACCTGGGGAAAAGAAATACTTCACAGGGAGGGGAGAGACTTGTGAGAGGGGAATTGAAAGTGATGGGGGCAAGAAGGGTGAATACACTTTGCTAAGTTTCCAATTTTGCTGATGAAAGTAATAGCTTCCCATTTGGGACCCAAACCACGTAGAGATAGGGCAGGAGGTGGAAAATAGAGATCCAATTGGAAGGTGCTTCAGGTAGAGGTGAAGGAAAGATGAAAGGAAAAGAGAAACAGGAGGAGAGGATAAAGAATTTGACAGTGTTAATAGAAACTAGGGCATTTCTAAATGACTGCTAGAATATCTGAAATTCTTAATAAAAATTTCAGGAAGCTCAGGGGTGTCTGGGCATCATATGTAAATGAAAAGGGAATGAAATATTCTATCCTCTATGAAAGACTGAATACCTAGAACTGACTCTTTAATGAAGCATTAATAAGGCCAAAGGGCTTAAAACCCAAGTCATATCTCCCAAGGCTTAGCACAAGCCCTCCACAAATGCTTCTTACTTCAGGATTCTGTAATGTCAGAAGTGAACTATAGATTTCAACCCCTACTGGCCTTAGTTGATCGATGTTTATTGTATTGAAAGTCAATCATTTAGTCAGTGATCACTGATCCACTAATGAGCCTCTCTGAATTTGGCTTGGCTGGTCCTCAGATAACATGTGTTTAATCTGTCAAAAGATCAGCATTCAAGGTCTGCCTTGCTCAGTAGGATCTAGAGGAACTTCATTATTATTTTTTTTAATCTAATACAGCTTTGAGACCTTACAGGCAATGCCGAGATGTTAGAGTATGGCACTAGCAGAAGTCTTACATAGAAAATACATTTAATAAGTGTTCAATTCAATTCCTTGAAAGTCTGTTTCCTCTGTGGAGTGTGTGTGTGTGTGTGTGTGTGTGTGTGTGTGTGTGTGTGTGTGTGTGTGTGTTTTGTTGTTGTTGCTTTCTGGGCAAAGTTGAATTTTATTCTTGTCCAACATCCTTAATTTGCTTTATAGATCTTCAGTTTTGTTCTACTTTGCATTGGTTAAAGATCTTGAGTCTTTCAAAGGTGTTTTCCTTTATAGTGTGGTAGCTATTATATAAATTGGTCTCCTGGTTCTGCTAATTTCACTCAGCTTACATTCACACAAGTGTTCTCAGGTTCTCTGAACCCATTCCTTTCATCCTTTTTTCAGGGACAATTATATTCTGTTGCATGCATTTACTACAATTTGTTCAGCCCTTCCCCAGTTGATAAGAACCACCTCTACCCCTTGCTTTTTAATTATTTGCCACTATAAAAAGAGCTGCTACAGTTATCCCTTCCACATCACAACTTTTGCCATTGAGGGTTTAATATATATTGTGGTGGGCATAAGAAATTAAAAGGGAATTTTGCAGAAGCCCAGATAACAAGTGAGGGCCAGCAGACGAAACAGAGCCTATGGCACCATAAACACTCCACAAAAGAAAAAGAAATTAGACTTCTCTGGTACAAAGGGAGGGCCAAAAATTTTTATGAGGACTTTCCAGATCGCAGTGTTGAGGGCCACTGAGCCCCTAACCTCCATGATGTAGAAGGGATAACTGTACAAGTATTTACTACATATGGGTCCGTTCCCCCTGATTAGACCTCTGAGGCCCAGGAGAGATATCGGGGGCGTAATTCCCAATTGCTTTGCAAAATGGCTGGATCAATTCACAATTTCATCAACAGTGTATTAATGTGCCTGCTTTCTCAAAGTCCCTGCAGCATTTGTTATTTATATTTTTTGTCACCTTTGTCATTTTCATGCATGTGAGTTGGAACCTCAAGTTGCCTTAATTATCATTTCTCTAATCATTAAAGATTTGAAACATTTTTGTTTGTGTGACTA
This sequence comes from Gymnobelideus leadbeateri, assembly GCA_011680675.1. Classification (NCBI taxonomy): domain Eukaryota; kingdom Metazoa; phylum Chordata; class Mammalia; order Diprotodontia; family Petauridae; genus Gymnobelideus; species Gymnobelideus leadbeateri. The sequence goes on from WOXC01004177.1 coordinate 364,303, forward strand.
CTGCTAGATTGAATTTTTTCATTTGGGAATAGCCTGTTTATATCCTTTGACCATTTATCAATTGGCAAATAAGCAGGACATATTTTATTGAGTCAGGGAGCAAACATCACCCTAACATCATTATCCTGAGTAGTGCTCTCTTCTAAGTTCCTCTGTTTTTATCTGTTGCTCATTCTTCTACTTGTTAAAACTGTTTTGTGTCCTTACTCCCATAAGAGGTCCCTTTTTAGAAAAATATTATTTTATTTTTCCCAATTACATGTAAAAACATTTTTAACATTTTGAAGTTTTGAGTTTGAAATGCCATCTCTCCCTCACCTTTCCCTCCCTGAGACAGTTAGCAATGTGATAGAGTTTAAACATGTGTGATCATGTAAAACATTTCCAGATTAGTCATAATTCTATGTAATGGAATATTATTGTGCCATAAGAAATAATGACTATAATTCTAAATTGTTCTTTAAATTGGATTAGCTCATAACTCCACCAGTAGTGCCTTACTGTTCCAGTTTTCTCACACCCCTCCAGCATTTATCATTTTCTTTTTCTGTCATATTAGCCTATCTGATAGGTATGAGGTAGTACCTCAGTGTTATTTTAATTTGTACTTCTCTAATCAGTGGTGATTTAGAACATTTTTTTTTCATATGACTATAGACTACGTTGATTTCTTTGTCTGAAAACTGCCTATTCATATCCTTTGCTCATTTATCAATTGGGGAATGACTTGCTTAATCCATGTTTTTTAGAAGATATCTCACTTGCCTGTAAATCATATCAGTCCATTTATTTCTGTTTATTTTTGCTGAATTCACTTTATCCTCCCAATAGGTTTGTACTTAAAGACACCCTTGACCTCATCTAGGCACCATTGTGACTATTGATTATTCCTTCTTGAATTTTCTTCTCCCTGGGTTTTGATGACCTTGCATTCTCCTAATGACTCTCCTAACTTTTCAATAATCCTTTCTCTCTCTCTTTCACTTATTCTTCTTCTTGCCCACTGATGTGAACAGGTTCAAAATTCTGTCCTCAGACCTCTTTTCTTTCTATATTTTCTCCAGGAATTTCATCTATTGTTGTGGTTTCAATTATCCTGCCTGCTCATGTCCTTTGAACATTAATTAACTGGGGAATGATTTGAAGGGGTCCTTTTTAAAGTCCTGTCTTGTATATCTGAAGTCCATTCTTCCAACAGTTCTCAACACATGTCTCCAGTCACTCTTCAGAATACCTTACTGTGGTTCTTTTTCCATCCTGTGGTTTTCATATCCTGCAGTTCTCATTGACTTCTAACCTCTCACTCAAAGAATAAATAGGTCATTTAATTTCCCTCATAATCAGCTTTGTCTCCAGACCCTGAATATCTGTGTCATAGGTCAACAGTACCTCTATTTCTAAAGACTTCTTTGTATTACATTTCCCAGAATTCCAGGTTTTATGCACAAAGGGTCTCCAAAGGTTCAGTAACATCTTTTCCCATATCTCACAGGCAGGCATTTCTTCTTATTGACTAATTGCCATATAGTAACTATAATCTGATATACTTTGCCCACCCAGAATTTGGTGTTGTGACTCCTGTGGATCAATAAGCTTAGAGACAATCCATTTCACCCCAAGCTGTCTTATAGTCTATATTGATTCCATGTGAGGCACAAAGGCAAGTTTATTCAAATTAACTAGGGTTGCTTAGGAAAACAACAAGAGGGAATAATGACAAGGTAGAACAATATGTAATTCCTGTTCCACTTGTATAAATAATGGTTTTATTCATCAAAAAAGGGGCATTTACTTGTTTTTTAAAGGAAGCACTCTGGCATGTATATGGAAGGGGAAACTGGACAATGAGAGCTTAGGATGTATAAGCATGAAAAGTGTGTTTAAACCAATGTGATCCCTGATGTGGACTTGGGGAATGTATAAACATTATATGACTGTTTTCTGTTGTTTTTTTTTTATTGACTCATAACAACAAAACTTGTATTTATAGGGAGTTTTAAAGTTTGCAAAGTGCTTTACAAATAATATATGATTTGATCCTCACAACAACACTGGAAGAAAGGTGATAAAATTATCTCCATTTTTACAGATGAAGAAACTGAGGCAGAAAGTGGTTAAGTGACTTGCTTAGGGTTACATAGCTAGTAATTGTCTAAGGCAAGATTCGGACTCAAGTCATTCTGACTCAAGATTCGTCACTTTATCTACTGTGGTACCACCCTGCCTGAAGACACAAAGAAAACACTCTCATGAAGGCAATATATGTCTTCTTTCTTCCTGGTGGTTTGTGAAGCAAGAATTGTTATAAGGGAGTGGGAAGAAGTAGTAACAGTGTCAGCTTCAACCTCTATTGCCAGCTGCCTCTCTCCATGACCAGACCAATTCATAGTTCCTTTTTTTTTTTTTTTTGCTTTTTGGAGGGCATTTGGGGTTAAGTAACTTGCTCAAGGTCACACGGCTAGGTTTTTTTGTTTGTTTGTGTTAAGTGTCTGAGGCTGGATCCAAACTCAGGTCCTTCTGACTCCAGGGCCCACACTCTACTCACTGCACCACCTAGCCGTCCGCCAGTTCACAGTTCTAACCATGACACTGTTTCTTTCCCACTCTACGTTCATTCTTTTTTATTCACAGGTAAAAGACTATTGAAGATAGAAAGGACTGAACTTTGACCTGTGAGATTTTAAAGAATGGAAGAGCCACAGAAGGTCCAGAAACTGGAGTCCATAGCCAAGCTTATTGGCACTTGGACCAGGTGAAGCCCCAGTAATGCCCTGAAAAGTGACCAGTCAAACAGTGGATTGACTCTGTAGCCTGTTGTCCAAGGGACTGGACATCCACTGACTCTGTTGCATTTAGAATTGAACTGGATGGAGTAAGTTGTTCTGTAGCCACTACTTTGCTTTTGAGCCCATTCTCACCAAGGAATGAAATTATATAGGGGAAATTTGTTCCCTCTTGAGAAGAGGAAAATGTGTTTTTATTTCTGTACTTGTTATATATTCTCAGTAAATTACACTTTACCTCATATATTTTGTAGTCAAATTGGCCTATTTGCCATTCCTTGAAAATGGATTCTTTGTCATGTTTTTTTTTTTTTTTACAGGCTATCCTAGAATGTTCTCCTGCCTTAACTCTACTCTTTAGAATTTCTTTCCCTTTTTTTTTCTTTTTTCGATTTTTGTAGGGCAATTGGGGGTCAAGTGACTTGCCCACAGTCACAGGGCTAGTATTTGTGTTAAGTGTCTGAGGTCAAATTTGAACTCAGGTCCTCCTGGGACTCCAGGGCCGGTGCTCTACTCACTGCCCCACCTAACCACTTCCTCTTTAGAAATTTCTAAACTGTGTGTGTGTGTGTATCTCCAGCTTGCCACACTAGAAACTTCTAGCAACTTCCGTTCAGGTGAGTTTTAGGACTCTCTTGGCTTAGCTGAGTTATGTCACTCCCAATGGGAGAGCTCCCTTATTCTATATTATTTGGTATATATTCTCCTATGTATACCTTCTATGATTTCTGTTTTGTTATTGACTTAGATTAATGCTTTTCTTTGCTACTTCCTTCATGTTCATTGTCAAACTGGTATTGAATGGGAAAGGAGTAGAGTCATAGATATAAAGGGAGTCACACCTCGGTATTCTCCTCTCACCTCCCACTATGGAAGCAGCCATCAGTTCAGCTTGAATTTGAAAATCAGTCCCCTAGACTAAAAGTATTGGTGGGAGCAGATAGATAAAATTATAGCCATAAATCCCACTGTCTTTGAAAATAACAGAGAAGCCAAGCCTCTAGCCCCAACCTCCTATTCCCTCTCCTGCCAGGAAATCAAGTCTCCATTAGATAAGAGGTGGATTTGAGGGGAAGAGACTAGAGTTGTCTCTTCTGCCTCTCTTCGAGTAACACAAAGAGAACTCCCCACCTCCAGTTGGATTAGCCCTAGAAATATAAGTGTATACACAGACACATGCATACCTACACACATGCTGTATACACACATACTATACATGTGGAATACAGAGCAGACTTAGGGCATTAGGTGTAAGGGGTACTGAAAGGGACGAGAGAAGACAATGGAAATGAGAGGTGGGAAATGCTGAAGATAAACTTTGCCAACTTCACAGTTTGGCCAGCTCTGATTACAAACCTAATACGTGCCCAACAGCAGTCAATGTACTTAGTGGAATTATTCACACAAGGCAGATTGCCTTCTATCAAGTTGCTTGGCACTGGGTTAACACAAATTCCATTATCCACCACACCAGGGAGAGAGAGGAAAACAACAGGACACAGATAAAAAGTAGTGGGGTCTCCAAAGCTAGACAAGTTTTTAAAAAGATTTTTTTTTCTCCCAGCCCCTGATGGGCTCAGTCACTTCAGAGACAGGTTTCAGCTGATTCTCATCAGAAGCAAGGCTTTACAAAGGTCCCCATGATGGAATCTTCTTATTCTGCTCTAGTCTGTATCTTGGAAAAGAAAAGTCACTTTCAAGTGATATCTACAAAAATCTCTCCCTGTACCATAGAATAAGAAGGGGGAAAAAGAGTGAAATTCTATGGAAGTTTTTGACAGATCTCCATAGTACAAGGGCAGACCTTGTACACAAGAGCAATAGGTATCAGCTACATATTGCAAAATGTAGAAGAACTTGGATTTGTATTCTCTATTCTCTGAATCCAGATTCAGTGTTCTTCACTATCTTATACTTCTTTGAGGGAAGAGGCAGAAATAGGTTTATATTCTCATGGTATAATAATTGTTTTTGAAATGTGTGAATTAATTACTGAATGAATAACTGATGAATAACAGCTAGTAATGATTCAGACAAAAAGTAGGGATGAAGTCAATAACTACATGAAAATACTAAATTTGGACATGGGGGTTGTGGTAGTGGGAGAGGATAGATTATTGTTTCTTTCTCTCTTTTCCTTCCTTCCTTCCTTCCTTCTTTTTTCCTTCCTTCTTTCTTCCCTCCCTCCCTCCATTTCTTCATTTCTTCCTTCTTTGCTTCATCCCTTCCTTCCTCCCTTCCTCCCCCTCTCTTTCTTGCCCTCCCTTCTTTTTTTTTCTTTCTGACCTCTCACTCTTCCACTATTGAGGGGAAAAAGCCAGAAAAAACAAAGCCTTTGTTTTGTTTTTTTAACAAATTTTGACATTTATTATTTATAAATATATTTGCCTTACTACTCCTCTTGTAAATTAATTCTAATCTTGAAGTCCACTCAAAACCCTAAATCTATAAAACATGAATTGTGATGCAATCCCATCATTCCTATTGTATATTTGCAAATACATATGTTTGTATGTATAATTTGCACTAAGGTATTAATTAATTACACCTGCTTAACATTTTTAGCTTCTCCCTCCGCCCCAAAGCATTGATATTTTAAAATGGTGTCTTTAAGATATAACACAATATTGGGGTGGCTAGGTGATGCAGTGAATAGAGCACTGGCCCTGGAGTCAGGAGGAGCTGAGTTCAAATCTGGTCTCTGATACTTAACACTTACTAGCTGTGTGACTTTGGGCAAGTCACTTAACCCTAACTTCCCTGCCTTCCCCCCTCCAAAAAGCAATAAACAATAAAAAATAAAAAAATAAAAGATACAAGACAATAGACCTTTAGATGCTATGCATAGGTTCAATGAATGTTTTGTTTCTTTTTTGGGAGGAAGGTAAGTAAAGCAGATATCTATTTTATCTCTGCTCAAGGACAGTTCCATTCTCTCTAGATTAGATGGACCTAGAATACAGCTGAGATTGGTTTGAAAGGCAATTGGGCATAGAGGATTTGGTTATCTAAACATCCATCTATTCAGGTACATTCAGTAGACAGGAAATAGGTCAAAAGCAAAGAGGTAAGGGAAAACAAAAATGGGAAAAGGGAAGACAGTATTGGAGAAGAAGTTTTAGCATGTCACAGAATAAAGATTCACATACCCAACATTTCATATAGCTAAGTTTAATTACTCAAAAGAGAAACCAGAGTAGGAGAAAGTATGAGGCTGGGAACCAACAGAGTGTACTGGTATCCTTGCAAGGATGAGCAAATGTAACTGAGTTTGAAGCACATGTCATTTCTTTCCCTTCGTAGGATGCATGCCTAGTGCTGAATGAAGTTGAACCAAATATTTACTTTCAGAATGAAGTGGTCAAGTTATTTGTGCCCTCAGCACCACAACTGCAGTGAAGACCGAACTGAGCATTTCTTTTCTTAATAATAATGGCAATACCATTCTTGCTGTCGTCTGCCTATTCCAAATCCTACGTGTCTTTTGAGGTCCAGGTCAAGTCAGTCCTTCTTTGTCTGTTAATACGTATTTAACTATAACAGCTCTCAGTGATCTCTCTGTCTTCAAAATTCTTTATTCTCTCTGACCTATACTTTTCATCACTAGATTATATGCTTTAAGTGACTCAGATTTGTTTCTGAATTTACAGTTTTCAAAATGCTTTCCCATATGTTATCTTATTTGATCTTTACAATAGCCTAGTTAGTCAGGCAATACAGGTAATATTTTTCTCCATTTTATCGATGAAGAACTAGAATCATGGAGATTAAGTTATTTGTTCAACATAGCATTTATAGTAAGCAGGAAAGTCAGGTCTAGAACCACATAATCTGACTCCTAGTCAGGGATTCCAAGTACTGCAACAACGATAGATCTTTGCTAATCATGAATATTGTAATTTTTTTGAAGCCAAGGAAAAAACCTTATACATCTGCATCTCACACAACGTGGGCTCATACAGGTTACTTACTACCTGTTGAGGGAGAGATGGTACTAATGGGGGTGAATTCAGACTTACTCATGGAAGCAAGAGATGGATTTGTAGTAAACTGAGAGGAAAAGTAATGCTGTTCAAAGAATAGAGGCTATCTCTATGCACAGTGATACTCTGACCATGGTCCTTTTCTCTTTATTAATTTATGTTTGTTATCTTGTCTAAGTGGAAAGGTAAAAGAAAAAAAAATAAGGCCTCAGCTAGATTCCAATAAGCAAACCCATTCTTTGCATTCTCACATCCAAGTACCCCTGGCCCTTGTTTGATTTTCTCAGACACTGTCAATAAGCACTATTCCTGCCTCAGTTGAAGACGAACATAGATTGTTTTTAGGATCATATCTTGATCCTCAGGATACACATGAGTTCCCTAAGGGCTGTTATTGTAGCAGGGTAAAATGTAGCCATAGGATACATAGTCCTTGCCCTCAGAGAATTAATAAAATACTTGAAAAGCCAATATACAAAAGTATATCATATACACGGGCGCATGCACACACACACACAGACATACACACACACACAGACACACACACACACACACACACACACACACACACACACACACACACACACACCCTTACAGCAAAGAGAAAAATTCCGAGAAAAATTCCAAGAAAACATAACCAATGATGTAGCAACCTCTTACAGTCTGTCTACTTAAATACCGAGGGAATGTAAAGTAAGGGGCCAATCAGTGTAGTGTAGGAGTACTTGGAGAAGGCTTCTTTTAAAAAATGCTATTCCAGGCAGGTGAGACAGAATGACAGAAAGCATGGGTATAGGACCAAGTGAAATGTATTTGTGTGGATAGGAAAGAACACTCCATTGTGTAAGCAGGACTCCTATGTGCAGGAGTCTTAAAGAGAGAGGTTTGTAGAGGTATGCCCTGGTGGGGAACTGAGGACTGGGGAGAAGAAGTATGCATTTCATTAGTGAGCAAAGTCACTGAAGATATCCCTTATTCTCTTTTCAGGGACAGCAATAGACAGTGTGAAATACATACATCAAGCCATTTCCCTGGGGATAAAAAGACAGTTGCTCAGTGTGGGGTTCATCTCTGGCATTTAGTACTTTCCACCCTACCCCTATCAACTGGAGGCCCCTCTGTAACCTTTTTCTCTGCCAGTAAGGGTCCTGTTCCAATGCTGTCCTTATTTGTGTCTTGAAAGGAGAGGCTGCCCTTTAGAATTCCCCCTACCTTTTCTTCTTTCACCCAGAGTTCCTCCCTCCCAATGCCCACCTCCCCCCTAATACTTTAGAAAGGAGGAGAGCCATGTTTGTTGTTCTGATCTGGACACAATAAACATAGCCAATTGGAACTCGCATGAATAATTTAATCACTCAGCAGGGACTAGGGCAGGATGAGAAGACGCAGCAGCTTCCCCAAATTAATAAAGGCTTTTATGAAACCATAAAATAGCCATAATTCAATCATTTTAAAAAGGGCACCGAATACAATGCTTATTAAATGCCGGGTGTCGCTGAGGTGTGCACAGGGCGAGGAGAGAATGGCTCACTCAGCAGCAATGGGCCAAATACATGTTTTCCCCCTTTTGCTGACAGGCACATAACCTGACCCAAGCATTTAATAAAGCTATATTTACTGATGTGTTTTTTCCCCGACTGGCTAGGTCAAGGGAGAGTGCTAATGAAGAAAATGATTGGAACAAGGGAGAATATATATATATATATATAGTATTAAGCATAAGTGCTTCATCTCAGTACAAGAGGGCAGGGCTTTGCTGAGCTCCAATTGTCTTGATACTTCAGACCAGGTAGGACAGTTTGTGGAAGAGCTATATAGAACTCTATATATCCATCCATTTGCCTTATTATGCCTTTGTAAAAGCCTCTGACATACTTCTGAGGCCTCTTCACCATACGTTCATGCCATAGACTTTCCTGATGTCTAGAAACCCCTCCACATTCTTACTTTCTTTTCCAATTTTGCTCTCCATTGCATTGTCAAGGAAACAGATGATGACAAAGAATTGTAGAAACACAAAGTTGGAGCTGGAAGGGACTTTAAAATACATCTAGTTCAATCACCTTAATTTTACAGATGAGGAAACAGAGGCCCAGAGAGATAGACTTACTTAAGGTCATATAAATAGTAAGTGGCAAAGCTGGGACACAAATATAGGTCCTCTGATTCCATTTTTAACCTTCCCTGTTCTTTTCCTCAAGATTATCATCTTCTAATGGAAGGATTCATGATATAACAGAGGGACAATGGATTAATAATTAAGAACCCTGAATTTTAATCCTAGTTATTTGTGGACCTCACAAAAGTCCATGTCAGTAGTCTCCACTGGCTTGCTATCACCTCCAGGATCAAATATGAAATCTTTTTTCTTTCTTTCTTTCTTTCTTTCTTTCTTTCTTTCTTTCTTTCTTTCTTTCTTTCTTTCTTTCTTTTTTTTTTGGCATTCAAAGCCCATACATTTTTCTTGATGCCTTTAGAGTATTCTTTTTTTTTTTAAAGCAATTGGGGTTAAGTAACTTGCTCAAGGTTACACGGCTAGTCATTCTGAGGCTGGATTCGATCTCGGGTCATCCCAACTCCGAGGCCGGCGCTCTTACTCTGCGCCACCTAGCCACCCCATTTAGAGTATTCTTATAGCTTAAATCTTCCCACACCATATATTCTACAGCTGAGACATTGGCTTTCTTAATGTTCTTCAAATTCCATCTCCTTATGCTGAGAATTTTACCTGTTTCTTATCCCCTCCCCTCCCTACCTCACCATTCCTAGAATGGTTTCCCTCATCATCTCTTCCTCCTGACTTCCCTGGCCTCTATGAAGGCCTAGCTAAAATGAAGACTTTTGCAAGAAAGTTTTCATGATCTCCTTATCTGCTTTAATTCTAGTGCCTCCCCTCTGTAAATTTATACAGGTATGTATGTATGTATGTGAATGTATGTATGTGTATGTCATACACAAATGTTGTATATATGCATATATATGGGTAACATATGCACACATACATACATATAGATAGATAGATGGATAGATAGTTTTTATGTAGGCAGCATTTGTTATCTCTCCCATCACATTTTATGCTCCATGAGATAATCTTTTGCCTTTTTTTAACCCCCAGATTAGCACAGTACCTGACATATAGTAGGCACTTCTTAAATGTTTATTCGTTGATTGAATGAATCTCAGTTTCTTCTCCTAAAAAAAGAAAAGATAAAATGATATGGCACTTGTCTTGCCATAATGGTAACAGGAATTTCTTCCCTACTCCTTGGCCCCTTGATAGGCTTAAGTGAATTTGAGGACCTTTCATGATTTGAAAATATACTCTGCCCCCTAATAGGCTGCATGTGATCACCTGGAGCCTGTGGTGGGAGGCTTGTTTTGCAGGAAGGCACAACTTTTGTTACTTTGCAGTCAAGTGGGTCAGAGGGTTGTGATGTTCTCTGACCCTTGAGAAGGCTATATATACTCTGAGGTGAGGTTTTGCTTTGGGGATCACTTTGTGAGGAATTTGTGATTGGCCAGATGAGACTCTGGGCAGCTGTTTTCTCTCTCTGGTGACTTACTGTATGTATATGATGTTCAGACAGCTGGAAGCCCTGTCTGCTTAATTGTGTTATTTTCTCTGTATTTTTGTCTGCTTGTAATTCTGTTTGTATTCTCTGAAGTTCAGGGTGCTGACCTTTTCCCCTGAACTAGGTAAATGATATATGTTTGATTAAAGCAAGATTGTTAGCCTTTTTGAGTTGCTTTCCTTTAGAAAAGCAGATCTAAGAACCTGTACTGGGAACTATCCTAGGTGTGCTAGGGTGCTTGCTGCTACACTTGCTTACCTCATAAAAATTCATTTTTCTAATGTCTCTGCCAAAGGGAAGAAGAATAAGGGAGTTCTTCAATTCATAATATAGTCAGGGTTGCATGAGAGGGATAATGCATTTGCAGTGATTGGTACATCCATTGCCTTGTGGCAGAGAACAGAGCCTATGCTAATTAGGAGAACCCCTATCTTGGAGTCAGAAGACCTAAGTCCTACACCTAATAGCCAAATACAAAAGGCATTATGATGTAGGGGAAAGGGGATTGACTTTGCCTGTTCTTTGTTCATTTGTAAAATGAATAAAAGATGTACCACATCTCACCGGTCAGATTGGCTAAGATGACAAAACAGGAAAATGACAAATGCTGGAAAGGATGTGGAAAAATTGGAACACTAATGTATTGCTGGTGGAGTTGTGAACTGATTTAACCATTCTGGAGAGCAATCTGGAATTATGCTGAAAGGGCTATAAGTAATTTCATTCCCTTTGACCCAGCAATACCACTTCTAGGGTTGTATCCCAAAGAGATCATAGAACTAGGAGGAAGATCCATATGTACAAAAATATGTATAGCAGCTCTTTTTGTGGTGGCAAAGAATTGGAAATTAAGGGGATGCCCATCAATTGGGGAATGGCTAAACAAGTTGTGGTATATGAATGTAACAGAATACTATTGGCTATAAGAAATGAGGAGCAGATGGACTTCATATTTACCCGGAGAGGCTTATAATAAACTGACCTGAGTGAGAAGAGCAGAACCAGGAGAAATTTGTACACAATTACAGCACATCGTATGTGTGATGACCAACTTTGATAGACTGGACTCTTCTCAGCAATGCAGGGTTATAAGACAACTCCAAAAGACTCATGATGGAGAGAGATGTCTACATTCAGAGAAAGAACTAGGAAGAACTGAGTTTGAATCCAGATTGAAGCAAACTACCTGCTCTCTTTCTTTTTCTTGTTTAGTTTTGGTTCCTCTTTCCCATTGTTCATTCCATCTGATACAATCCTTCTTTAAAACCTGACTAATGTCTAATGTGAAAGATTTGCAGATCCTATACTTGATTGCATGCTGCCATGGCATGGTGTGGAGAAAATTTGAAACTCAAGGAATTGTGGAACTGAATCTTGTAAACTAAAAGTAAACAAACAAATTAATAAAGACAAAAAAAAAAAACCCGAATAAAAGAGGGCAGTTAGGTGTCACTGTGCATAGAGTGCCGCGTCTGGAGTCAGGAAGAGGCATCTTCCTGAGTTCAAATTTGGCCTCTGGCACTTAGTAGCTATGTGACTCTAGGCAACTCACTTACTCCTGTTTGCCTCAGTTTCCTCATCTGTAAAATAAGTTGGAGAAGGAAATGACAAACCACTGCCAAGAAAACCCCAAGTGGGGTTACAAAGAATTGGATATGACTGAAAAACAACTGAACACACACAAAATGAATAAAATAATTCCTTTCTCTCACATCTCAAAGAGTACAAAAAGGTGATGTATGTAAGAGTGCTTTGTAACTCTAAAGTTATATGCCAGTTATTATTATTGCTGTTGTTGTGGTTGCTATTGTTAGTGAATAGAGCCAGACTTTAGAATGAGAGGGGACTTGAAGGAGCATTTAGTCCAAATACTTTATTTTAAAGATGAGAAAACTAAGGGATGAAGTGACTTGTCAAACAGTTCTTCTTGGAGAAGCTTAGCTCCTTTTTTTTTCAGTCCGTCTCCCATTGCCCCTTCTCACTACTCCAAAGTGACTAATTCTGATGTGTTCAAGAAGAAAAAGCACCATTTGGGACCATGTGTATGTATGCATGCATGTAATATTGTGTATGTGTATATATGTGTGTGTGTGTGATGTGTGTATATGCATGTGTATATGTATATATAATGTATAATGTATCCACATATATTTAAACACTATTTGAATATAATTATACATATTAATATCTTTACAAATATATATGTTTATATCTCCATCTATAGATCTACAAATAGATTTAAATAAATAAATCAAGCAGATTTATATCTAAAAATATAGACATATATCCTCTGTCCCTTAGTCTCTGTCTTTGTTTATTTCTTTGTCTCTTTATATAATAAGGTGGGTGTATACACACATGCATGCATACATGCATAATACATATGTGTGTTATACATTCACTCTTAGAATGTAAGTTCCTTGAAGAAATTAGCAAACTATTTCACTTTAGTCTTTTAAAACACAGCACTTAGTACAAGATAAGTGACGAATAAATGCTTGTAATAAATTGATTAAAGGAATGATGGAAGCAAACCAAAGACAAATTCTACTTCACAGTCTTGCAGAGGACTGACCCCACACAAGACCCTTCTGATTGCTTGGCCCCTGATTTGAAGTACAGTCATACCTTGGGTCTTATCACCCCAGTGTCTTCAGAAGCATGAAGAGGGCGAAGGGAGGGGCCCTTCTGTAAATAGAAGCATAGGTTTCTGATTGAGAGGGTTAGTGCTGCCTTGCTCAGAGAGTACTGCTTTTTGCTCCATTTCTAACTCTGTCATTTATTGGGTTGTGTCCCAGAGCTGCTGAAAAGGATGTATTTTTTTTTTGCAAAGGAAATATAAATAAATAATGAGCTGTGCTTCAGAGATGGGCTCTTAGTGACTTGTGTGACCCATATAGCTCCCCCTATACACTTTGTTCTCTCTTTTTTTTTCTAGCTCCCTGAAACTCCACTGTCATGTCTTGGGGCACTACAGGTGTTAAGTGATCACCATATTTGCCTAACTTCAAGTGACAAAGTGTTAACCCTCATCCATCATAATCTCTCTTAGGGAGGGTTAGGTCATTCAGGGACTGAGTTTTGCTAATTTGATCATCCATAATCAATAACAGAAAGGTGTTGTGATGGAAAGCTCAAAGGATTTAGAATTGGAAGACCAGGACTAGAATCCTGAGCCTGCTCCTTGATCCCTGTGTGACCTTCCTAAAGCTCAGTTTCACAAAATCTAAGAGTTGATTCAAACTTCAAAGGCTATTTAGGCTTATCCTGACCTAAAAAAGAATATTTTCTGTAATATCACCAACAGTTGATTGCCTATCTTTTATCTGAAGACCTCAAGGGAGGTGGAATTCATTGGGTCCTGAGGCAATCTATACCATTTTTAATAGTTCCAATTACCAGATTGGGCATTTCCCCTTTTATGAAAATAAAACATAGTTGTTTTCCATTTTTAACCATTTCCTCTAGTTCTTTGGAATTGAGAATAAGTCTAATCCTCTTTACACATTAATACTCTTTGAATATATGAAGACAGAAAACATGTTCTCCCTATGTCTTCTCTTCTCCAGGCTAAATATCTTTAAGTGAACTTCATGTGACTCATGGTGAGACCCTCTTTTTTTAAAATTATGGGACTGGATCAGATACTATAGTAATACCTTGCTTAAAACTGGAGGCTTGTATTGAACCCTTGTCTTTTCTAACACTGTTGACAGAGTGACCTGATGTCTGTCATGTATGCCAGCTAATCCTACTCTAATAATGACATATTTTTAGCCAGGGATCAATGGTTCTCTTGGCTCAGGCCAAATTTCCAAGCCACAAATGTAGAAAACACATGATGGTGTCTAAACAACTAAGCCAGTCCTATATGAGGCAATCTACCAGATCAGCTTTCACATTTGTTACCCTAATCCTCCCCTCAATTCTGTGTGCCAGCTTCAAGAATTATATAAGTTATAGCAATGCTTTAAATCACTATTGATTACAGAAATGAAAATTAAAATAACTCTTAAGTACTACCTCATACCTATCCAATTGGCTAACATGACAAAAAAGGAAAATGTTGAAGAAGATGTGGGGAAATTGGAACACTAATGCATTGTTGGCGGAGTTGTAGAGTTGCAAGAGTTCCAAAGAGCAATTTGGAACTATGCCCAAAGGGTTATAAAACTGCATACCCTTTCATCCAAAAATACCACTACTAGGTCTGTATCCCAAAGAGATCATAAAAAAGAGAAAAGGATGCACATGTTGTAAGCCAGTCACAAGTAGCTCTCTTGAGGATTGCTGCTGTGAATAATTTTAAGTATCTAATCCCATAGTATAGTGAAATCTCTATTTATTCAGCAATAAACTAAAGCAAAACATTCAAGAAGTTAAAGCATAACTTTCACAACAATATAGCATAACAACTTATTACTAAGGTAGCCACATAGTCTTAAAACATATCATTCAGTAAGTAACAATCTCCTCAGTCAACATAGAGTACCCAAGTAAAGTCTTCTTTCATCTTGACTCTGGGCTGGCTTCCAATTGTCCTTCAGCCAGTCATCCTTAAGGGGTAGGGAAAGTACGATAACCATCCAATCCTAGGTCACAGTAAGTTACAATATCATCCATCAGCACTGAGTACCCAAGTAAAGTCTCCTTTCATCTTAACTCAAGGCTGACTTCCAAACCCCATGGTTCCTCTTCCATGCTCTCAGCTCTTGCCTGGATTCACCTGTCTGTTGCCTGGATTCACAGCTAGGTAGGTCTCTGCTCCTGTTCCATATCGAAACTCACAGGGACTGCTTTACTCCAAGTTCTTCACAGTTTCTTTTTCTAGGAGAACAAAGCTCAACAGGCATACAATGACATTTATACACATTACTGGCACTATCATCTCAATTCACTTTCTGTCTGAAAAACCAATACAGAGCAACAGATAGGACTTCTGTCTGAGAAATCAACACAGACAAATGGAGTGCTGAGATGACAAATATTTTCTCTCTCAGTTCTGCTTAGTCCCAGCTTATGCTTGAACTTTTAATCTGCTCTGCTTCTTCCTGTTCTATACTTCTGGTTTTGCCCTTCCTGTTTGTCTCTTTCTCCAAGCTCCTCCCACCATGGCCTCCACGTGATGAAGTCAGCTATTAAGGGCAGGGCAGATCTCCAAACTCCCTTAGGCCTATTAAGGGCAACACAATGTATATTGTTTCTAGCAAAGACTTGACACAATCAAAGGCAAGGCTCAAAAGCACTTGAATAGCTGAAGCAAGCATCAAGCAAGCAATGTGTAACTTGCCATTATACATGCACAAAAATATTTCTAGCAGCTATTTTTGTGGTGGCAAGGAATTGGAAAATGAGGGGATGCCCATTAATTGGGGAATAGCTGAACAAGTCATAGCATGTGAATGTAATGGAATACTTTTGTTCTATAAGAAATGATAAACACACAGATTTCAGAAAAACCTGGAAAGACTTATATGAACTGATACTGGGTAAAATGAGCAGAACCAGGACAACATTACACAATAATGCTGTTACACAGTAACTGCAACATTGTGCAGTGACCAACCTTGATAGACTTAGCTCTTCTCAACAGTACAATGACCTAAGACAATTCCAAAAGACTCACAATGGAAAATACTATCTATATTCAGAGATAGAACCACAGTGTCTGAATGCAGATTGAAACATACTATTTTCTCGTTTTTTGTAGTTTTTTTCTTTTCCATGATTTCCCCTTTTGTTCTGATTCTTCTTTCACAACAGGACTAATGCGGAAATATGTTCAATATGATTATACATGTATATCCTATATCAGATTGCATGTATACACACACAAATATATATATGTATATGTATATGTATGTATGTGTGTATGTATGTATGTATGTATATGCATTTACAATCTGTCTTGGGAAGGAGTGAGGGGAGGGAGGGAGAAAAAATCCAAAACTCAAAATCTTATACAAGTGAATATTGGAAGCTATATTTGCATATAATTAGAAAAAATTTAAGTAGGGAATAAAGAAGAAAAGGAAAAAAATAGATAATGGCCTCAAGATGATAAATCCTAGGATAGGCATAGAAGTTACTCTGCAGGAATAGTTTAATAGTTAATAATTTGATCTTTTGTCAGAATCATCAAAAGCCATTCACCAACTACATACTATATACAGCACATGATGCTAAACACTGGAGATTCAAAGAGAATAGGACATAACTCTTGGTTTTGAGAAACACGCATATATACTAGTTGGGAAGACCAGATATTTATACATGAATAAAATGCAAAGAAAAGAAATAGGAGGAAGGGATTACTATTTTTAGTCAAGAAATAGGAGGAAGGGATTACTATTTTTAGTCAAGAAAGACTAGGGAAGCTGGAACTTAAAAGGAAGAAAAAAAAGGTTGCATGGTACAATGGAGACAGTCATGAATTTGGAATCAAGAGAAAGTTGGCCTCAAATCCTGATGGCAACACTCCTTTCCCAGTACTCCTTAATCTTAGTGCCTTTCCCCTGATATCATTGCTATTTTATCTCATATACATCTTGTTTACCCGTAGTTGTTTGCATGTCAACTCTTCCATTAGACTGTAATCTCCTCATGAGCAAGGGCAATTTCTTCCCTTTTTGCATATCCCTAACATTAGCACTGTGTCTGTTACATAGTAGTCACTTATTAAATGCTTATTGACTTGATCTGACTACACTTCTTATTAGTTGTGTGAACAGGGGTCAGTCACTGAACACTTCAGAGGCTTGGTTTCCTTACCTATGAAATGGGGATAATAACACTTAGGGTGTTGCACCCATTTATGAGGATCAAATGAGATAATATATGCAAAATGTTCTGCAAAACTTGCAGGGTTACATACACAATAAGCATCAGTTAGTTTTTTAGTTCAGGGTGGGAATGGAAAGATTTCCAGAATGAGAGGATTATAAGAAAAGTATGGAAGAAAAAATGTAAGTAGTGAGGTAACAACAGGTAGACAAGAAAGATGAAAGGAAAGAAGGAAGGAAGGGAGGAAGATAGGAAGAAAAGAGAAAGAGAAAAAGAATATACATTAAAGACTTACTATGTCCTAGACATTAGGTTTAGATCTATTTTTAGTAATTTGACTAAAGCAGGGCATTTTTATTATGGGAATACACACACACACACACACACACACACACACACACACCCAATAGTGGGAAATAATGTTGGAATATGAGGAGTTTACATTAGAAATATAAGTAAAATTTAGATTGGGGAACACTTATAATGCCTGGTAAATCATACTGTAATTCTGTAGTGTAGACAATGGGAAATTGCTAAACCATTTTGATCAGAACGGGGTGGGAGTATGATGTAAGGAAGACATTGTTTCAGCAAGTTCAGTCTCAAAGTGACAGAATGGATTTGCAGGAGACACAAGGCAAAAAGTCAAAATGAGATCTTTAAGCAATATAACCAGGTTTTTTTTTTTTTAGTGCTTAATAAATGATAGACTTCAAGAACTGAGAGGAGGCACCCTTTGAAGTTGTTTCCTCCTCCTACTTCTCCTCCTCTTCCTTTTCTTCCTCCTTCTTCTCTTGTTCTTCCTCCTCTTTCTTCTCCCTCATTTCTTCGTCTAAGCACACTCTGCAGGGCTCAGCATCCTGATTCCACAACTCTCCGCCACACAGCAATTTTTAGTGATGTCTCCATCTTCCAATTGCACAGCAATCACTTATCCCAGTGCCTGGGGGGCAGGAGCTGTTATTTTAGTACCCTTGCTATTGTCCATCCTTCATTTTCAAAGAGGACCAGTGACATCACAGAGTGATTTCTTGACCTGCTTATTAACTGTATAGAAGTGAGATAGATTTGTACAAACTTATCAGCCTCACTTCTCTTCCTGAGTCATCAAATCCAGTGGCAGGACGAAAGTCAAGATGACTTATGATGGCCCAGGATACAGTGCATGACCTTGCCATCTTCTGTACATGACCAACCTCTAAGTACTCCACAGCTCCTGCTTCAGTCACTTTCATGGCTGTTGAAACAAATTGCTCTTATCCACCCATTCTGCCATGGAAAGTCTTCAGTGATCTATGTAGAGGTAGGGCTTAATGAATATGTACTTAATTGAATTGATATAAGATCAGCTTGAGCTAAGTAAAGTACAGGGCAGAGAATGATGTTGGCACATGTCAACAGTTGTGATGACATCAACCTGACTAGGGTAAAAGGTACAAATTGGAGAAGAAAGGGAAACTAGATTAGATAGGTAGATTAGGAATAAACTATACAAGGTCTTTGAGTATCAGGATTGATTTGACTTGATACAATAGAAAGTAGGAAATCCTGAGAGATATCTTCAAAGTAAAGTAAGCAATGGGCTCAACAAACCCCTTTGACTTGTCATCAGTCTTGACCTCTATTCCAAATGATGACAGACACTTGTAGTGGGAAGAGATCTTAGAGGTTATCCAGTGCATCCCCTTCATTTTACAGATGACGAAACAGAAGCACAGAAGGTATTTGTGACCTTGGCCAGGAATGCGTTGTACTCCTGAGATACCCAGCTTTCCATGAGCACAAGGAGGTGTAGAATGTGAAAGAAAGTGATCAAGAATGAAGGAAGTTTGCTAATGACTGAATAGGGCTGGAGAATGCACAATGTAAGGGGAGGTGGGAGGAGGAAAGAAATTGGGGGGGGCTGTAGGACTCAGATAAGGATGCTTGTAGTGCTTTAAACATTTTAAAGGGGAAAATAAATATCAACTATTAACATTGCTCTTCACACCTGGAATGCTTTCTCTATCCCTTCTAAATCGCAAAATCCAGTGCATCCTTCTGGACCTAGCTCAAATACAGTTTACCATGGTTTTGCATTTTTACCACTCTATGATTGCTCAAGGAAAAGGCCTGTCCCTTCTTTTCTCCCATCTCCTCTAGAATAACAACTCTCTGTGAGGTAAACAAAGCTGTGTATTTAAAGAGATTTGAACTACTCTTCACAGAGGTTCTATCCAAGGACAAGCTATTAATCGGCATGATACATAAGTCTAGGCTGTATTTATCCCTTTAATTACAAATGTATTCTTCAAGAGCTATGAGAGAGAAGTTAATAGCTACAAAGTTAATAAAAAGCAAATTAATATAAAGGAGATGTCCTAAAAGAGTAACAGAGGGAAAGAGGGACTAGGATTGTCCATTTTTAATTAAGCTTTCTTTTTTTTTTCAATCCCTCACTTTCATTATAAACTATTCTTTCCTTTTTTAGCCCCATCCAGTATGATAAGAGGGAAAAGAGTAGTGTTAGAGGAATAGGGAGGCCTGGATCCCAGTTCTCATTCTTACCACTACTGTGTTGTGTGACCTTAGGCAAATCATATTAAAACTCCCTGGATCTCATTTTCCTTATCCTGAGGTCAGAGGCTACTATAAGGCACTATGCCCACTGGACCACCTCAGATCCCTTTCCACCTTGATCCCCACACATCCAGAGACCACAAGAAGCTATAAGGGCAGCATGTCTGACCAGGTAGGAGCCTCTATTGTAACACCATACACCCAGATCCCATTGTAATATCGCCTTCCCAACACTGAAACCTAAAGACTATCCAAATGACAAAATTTTTTAAGCACCTACAATGTTCAAAACACAATGCTATATGTATAGTTTAGATCAGTGCTTCTTAAAATGTGTGTGGTGACCCTATATGGGGTTGCATAACTGAATGTGGGAGTAATGAAAAATTTGGCAACAGTAAAAGGTTTCTGAACACACAGTGACCAAAATATCAGTATCAAATATTCTGTTAAGATTTAATTCTTTTTTTTTTTTTTTGGAGGGCAGTTGGGGTTAAGTAACTTGCCCAAGGTCACACAGCTAGGTTTTTGTTTGTGTGTGCGTTAAGTGTCTGAGGCCGGATCGGAACACAGGTCCTTCTAACTCCAGGGCCGACTCTCTACTCACTGCGCCACCTAGCCGCCCCAAGATTTAATTCTTTATGTAAAAATAAACAAACATATCCATATTAATAATGGTTTTCATCTTTAGTAATGGTTTTAAAATAAATTTATTTATAACTTATTATCAGTAAATGTTTGATTTGTATATATTTTATATATCTATATTCCCTGGGTCATGTAAAAATTTCTGGGCGAAAAGAAGTACTGAGTGGAAAAAGTTTTAAGAAGCCCAGATTTAGGTAAGAGAAGGGTGTATACCATGTTCAAGGAGGACTAACACCTCTGGTGTGATGGTTTGCTGAGTCATTTACATGACTGCTTCTCTACCTTTGGTGTCTACCTTTATCAAGCATGTGAAGACTTACCCCAGCAGAGTGGGAAGATGAGAAGAATTTGTTCTTGTGGAATCTTAAGTGTGTAGTCAGACACTGAAGACACCAAAGTCATCCACTGTGTCCTGGACCATTGCCAGTCATCCGGACTTAAAGAAATTCTTCCCACTGATGATCAACTGCTTTTCTCTCACCTTTCCATTTTCATAATTAAAAAGTTAATAAATATTGCTTCATATGTCTTCTATGTTCCCAGTTAGTTCTAGGTGCCCTTGGAATTCCACATTTTGGAGTAAGAAAGTAAGTCCAAACCCTGGCTAAGCTATTTACTCCCTATGTTACCATCACTAAATTATTTTATCTCTCTGAGTATCAGTTCTTTCCTCCTCAAAATGAGGGAGATTATTTCCACAATCCCTTCTAGACTTGTGATATTTTGGGAATTCACAGGCTTTGCCTTCATGGAATTCAGATAATTGAGCAGATGACACTCATGGGAAATGGGTTTGAATGCTGGTTAATACAATTTTCCAAAAAGTCTTAGTGTGTTCTTAATCTTTTAATAGATTAAAACTGCACAAAGCCTTAGTGGAGATCTAATGTTCAGTCGTTTCAGTCATGCCCAACTCTTTGTGACCCTGTGAACCTTTTCTTTGGGGTTTTCTTGGCAAAGACACTGGCATGGTCTACCATTTCCTTCTCCAGTGGTAAATAGAGTTTAAATGATTTGCCCAAGGTCACATAGCTAGGATGCTTCTGAAGCTGGATTTGAACTTAGGCCTCCCTGTCTCTAAGATCAGTGCTCTATCCAATGTACCATCGAGCTGCCTCTTTTAGTGGACATACAGCAGTTTAAATGAGCTTTGCTGGCTTAAAACATTACTAAGACTTTTAGAACACCCTGGATATTTCAGTATAGAACAAGGGTAGTGAATGTGTGGCCTAGAGACCACATGTAACCTTCTAGGTCCTTGGGTGCCGTCTTTTGACTGAATCCAAGTTTTACAGGACAAATCCTTTTATTAAGGGGACTTTTCTGTGAAGTTTGGATTCAGTCAAAGGGCTGTACTTGAGGATGTAGAAGGCCACAAATGTACTCAGGGCCACTGGTTTGCCACTTTTGGTATAGAAAGTTAGAGAGAAGAAAGAATGATTACTGTGGGCTGGGAAACTTTAGGAAAGCCCACTCCAGACAGTAGAGTTCTTTGAAGGCAGGAATATTTTCATGTTTACATTTGTATCCTCAGGAAATAACAAAAGCAGACACAATAAAATTTGTTGTTCAGCTAATTAATTATTTGATTGAAATGGACCTGGAAGGATGAGTAGAACTTTCATAGAGGGAGCAAAACAAAGAATGAATGACCTCCACATAAAAGACAGTTGAGATGTGGAACAGAGTTTTCCCTGTGATCTAATAGGGATTTCTAACTAGCTTGTTGTCAAGTCACTTCAGAAGTAGCCACATTATAAGCCATTGGGGAAAAAAGAGAATATGGGAAAGTTCAATTTTACCTTAGATCTATAGAAGCCCTTTAGGACAGAGGTTCTTAACCTTTCCCATGTCAGACTCCCTTTGATCATGTGTTGAAACCTACACCTTTTCTCAGAGTACTTTTTTCATCATAATTTAAAGAAATGATTAATTTTTAGTTAGAGGTTAGTGAAAATACAGATTTTTTTCCCCCATCCAAGTCTACAGGCATCCTGAAACATGTCCCCTGATCCCAGACTAAGAACCACTGCTTTGGGATTTATTAAAGCTGTGGATGTTACGCATTACTATTGTTATTATCATATGATATTTTTAGTTCTGTGAAGATGTAAAGACATCTGGAAATCCTGTAAGGATGGTAAATGTGGGGATGGAATTTTTGGACTTTTCCCGGTTCATGACTCCTTTCTATTTGTATTATCTTCATTTATGTTAGTTAGCCACATCTGTATAATATGGCTAAAGCCTGCTCAGTTAACATCACCACTGAGCTTTTCAAATGCCTGTTACTATAACTTAGTATTTTTTTTCCACCATCATCTCACCTCAGTTGTAGTCCATTTCCTAACTCTGTGATGCCATCAGGACAAATATATTTAGCAGGTATTCCCTACATCTGCTAATGAGACAGTATTCCTAACTTCTTTCCTACTGGTAGGTTTTTTTTTTTTTTGTTTGTTTGTTTTTATGACTGCTGTTGATCAAGTTCAACTTCCTGCAAATTATGCCATATTTTGTAGTCTGAAAAACCAGACTTTTTAAAAGTGCATTAACTTTTTGCAATGCTATTTTCCCACATATACCCTCAGGAATATTTTTTATCTGAATATATTATGATCAGTAGACCCTAGATGTTTGACTATTTCTGTCTTATATGTCATGCTTGGCTTCTTTCCCCAGACAAAGTCCAGAATAGCTTCTGACTGCACTAGTTGCTAAGTATGAGATAGAAAGGAAGACTGTTCTTCCATTACAAAACAAGCACCATAGTTCTGTGATCCAAGGACCAGTAGTCAGGTGTTAACAAGCTAATTTAAATTTCTTTTTAATCAATGTTCTATCTTTTTTGATTAGTCTCTTTTATCTGGATGAGAAAGAAGTTGTGCTTTCTCTCCCTGGGATCTTAGACAATAGGATACCATATCAGTGGCCTAGGATAGTTTACACATCTACACTTATTTAATCTAAACTGTCTTTGTAGGTGAAATCCAACTGCATACATTACTCCATTTCTTTCTTCAAACAGAATCTTTTCCCTCCTCCATGTGATTATAATCAATCATTGACTGTGTATGTATTGTATATATATTTCCTATATTCTCACAAGCTGTCAGTCACTTGTCATAAGCAAACTGGTCATCAACCTCAAAAGACCTTACTGTCAAGAAATTCTGCTGACAGTTTCTGGGTTTCCCTAAGGGCCTTTGCTCTAAAAACATCTTAAAATACTCACATAGACTCTGATGGGCCCAGTGTCTTATTTGGATACTGATTCTTGGCCCCTAGAATCTGTTCAATATTAATCTAGAATTTCAAATAGAAAACTGCCCATGATGCTGATAAATGACAGTCCTATAAATCAGATGATTCACATATAAAGATGAGGTTCAGTTGAGTAAATCATTTAAATTACCCTATCTCACCTAAAGTAAATGATAAAATGCAACACCCTAGTACCTCATTCTTGTGACAAAAATGCCTTGATTAAATAAAATCAATCAAAAGCATTGCATCCAAATGTGAAAAAGTTCTTGAATGATTTAGATGCTTCTGATGAACCTTTAGATGACCTGGAAGTGATACTGGGCAGGCTTGCCTAGGGAAAATTGGTCAAACAGTAATCTCTAAAATATCAAGCTGGTTTTAGAGAGAGTGTTCTTGGTGGCAGACAGAGACAGAGTCACTTCTGAGAAGAAATCAGTGAGGAGGAAGTTCTTAAGCTTTGGTCTTTTTTTCCTACAAAGCTAAACTGTCTGACTATCTAGTTGATAGCAACTCATAATAACTCAGGTTTGTGAAACATTGCATTTAAAAAGACAATACTGGGGCTGCTAGGTGGCGCAGTGTATAGAGCACAGGCCCTGGAGTCAGGAGGACCTGAGTTTAAATCCAGCCTCAGACACTTAACACAAAAACTAGCCATGTGACCTTGGGAAAGTCACTGAACCCCAATTGCCCTCCAAAAAGCAAGCAAGCAAATAAACAAACAAATAAGTAATTAAATTTTAAAAAAAGGCGATACCTCAATTCTTCCCTTAGACACCTGATGGGATACATTGGATATGTTTTGGTTAGTCAGCTTGCCAATACAAATCAGAGTTTGGATAGTTGTCCCAGAGCACTGCTATATGCTTGCTGATGACATCTACAAAATGATAGAAGAAACCTTTCTGGATAATAAAGAGGCAAACTTGATTTGAGGCTGGGGAATGAATTAAGGAAGTATTATCAAATGACAACAATGACAAAAACCTATACTGATTCTAAAGAGGACAATTTAAAAAATAAGTTAAAGCGAATTCTCCTATCCTCTTTTGAAAAATTGCAATGGCACTTTTTTGAATCTTCTCTTCCATTTAATTGTTCTCTTTTTTATTATTATGCAATACTTTCTCTTTTCATAAATTACATGTAAAAACAACTTTTAGCATTTAAAAAAAATTTTAACTCCAAATTCTCTCCCTTCCACCTCCCTGTGATGGTAAGCACTTTGATATAGGTTATACATGTACAGCCATGCAAAACATACTTACATATTACTTCCTGCTTTTCCCAGTGTTTTCCTCTTTCACACTCCTTAATTTTATTTTTTAAGATAATCTATCCATCATATTCAACTCACACCCATGCCTTCTGTCTAAGTAGGCTCCTAAACTACCCTAATAATGAGAAAGCTCTTAAGAGTTATCCTCTTCCCATGCAGAAATGTAAACAGGTTAATCCTTCATGATTTCTTTTGCTGTTTACCTTTTCATGCTTCTCTTGAGTTTTGTATTTGAAAGTCTTATTTTCTATTCAGCTCTGGTCTTTTCATAAGGAATGATTGAACATCCTCTATTTCATTTAAATGTCTAAGTTTTTCCATGAAGGATTATACTTAGCTTTGCTAGATAGAAAATTCTTGGTTTAATCCTAGTTTCTCTGCTCAGAATATCACATTCCAAGCTGTCTGATCCTTTAATGTAGAAGCTACCAAATCTCACATTATCCATAGTGTAGCTCCATGATATTTGAGTTGTTTCTTTCTCGTTGTTTGTAATATTTCTCCTTGACCTGGGATCTATTGAAACTGCCTATAATATTCCTGGGAGGTTTAATTTCAGGGTCTCTTTCAGGAGATGATAAGATTCATTCAATTTGTATTTTACCCTCTGGTTCTAGAATATGAGAGCAATTTTCCTTGATAATTTCTTGAAAGATGATGTCTAGGCTCTTGTTTTGATCATGGCTTTTAAATGATCTCTCCTCAATCTGTTTGGTAAATCAGGTTCCTCCCATCCCCCAAAGTTATTTCACATTTTTTCTATGTTTTTTTTTTCATTCTTTTGATTTAGTTTTATTGCTTCTTGATGTCACATAGAATCATTAACTTCAACTTTCCCAATTCTAATTTTTTAACAATTTATTTTCTTAATATGGTCATTCAGTGGAATAGAGGACTTTCAAGCATTCTTGAGAAAAAAACCAGAGTTGAATAGAAAATTTGACATCCAGACACAAGAAGCAAGAGATGCCTGAGAAGGTAATCAGGGAAAAGAAATCAAAAGGAACTTTTCAAAGTTGAACTATTTACATTCCTATATGGAAAAGCAATAACTGTGACTGATGATATCTTTCTCACTATGAAAATAATGGAAGAAGGGTGTGTGGTCATATGAATACATATGTGAATGTGTGTGTATATGGTTACAGTTATATATGGATAGGGGGCATAGGTTGAATTTGTTGGGAAGGGAGAATACTCAAGGGATGAAATTATGAGGTGAGAGAGGAAAGTGGCAAGAGGAGATGGGGAGAGACAGGGTAGGGTAAACTATCTCATGTAGTAGAAGCAAGGGGAAGTGGTTGCAAGGGAGGGGGAGAATAGGAAGGGAAAAAAAAGGCAAATCCACATTCTCACTGAATTTGGTTCAGGGAGAGAATGACATACATACTAAATGGGATATCTCAACCTGCAGCAGAATAGGGGGAAGGGGGATGAGAGGGGGGATGATGGATGGGAGGGCATTCTTGGGGGAAGGGGAGGTTGGAAGTACCCACTATAGAAGAGGGACAGGATCAAGTAGGGAATGGACCAGGTGGGGGTGGGATGGGTGGGAGGGAATTATAAGCAGCCTTGTACAATATATCTACTATGGTAATGTTTTGCATAGCTAGACATGTACAACATATACTGAATTACTTATCTTTCCAGACGGAATGGGTGACAAGGGATGGATCTGAAATTCGAGGTCTTAAAATTAAATGTTTCAAATATATATAAATACTATTATTAATACTCCTTTGCATGTAATTGGGAGATAAGATGTGCAGGCATTGGGGCACAGAGATTCACCTTGCTCTAATGGGAAAGTCGAAAGGGGTATGGGAGAAGATATGGGAGAGAGCAGATTGGAGGAAGTGATATCTTGTGGGACTACTATTCTGGGATGGTGGGTAGGGGAAAAATGGGGGAAAAAATTGTACCTCAAAATCTGGCGGAAACTAATGTTGTAAAACAGAAGTTAATAAAGCATTTGTTTAAAAAAAAACAATTTATTTTCTTCAGTGAATTTTAAAAATCTTTTTCCATTTGGCAAATTCTGTTTTTTAAGGTATTGTTGTCAGTGGATATTTATACCTCTTTTTTTTTTTAAAATCATTCGACCTATTAAGTTGTTATTTTCTTTAGTATATTTTGTGCCTCTTTACCAAGTTGTTGACTCCTTTTCATGATTTTCTTGCATTATTTATTCTCATAATTTTTCCTCTTTCTCTCTTATTTGATTTTTAAAAGCTTTCTTGAGGTCTTCTAGGAATTCTTTGGGGACGAGTCTAATTTACATTTTTCTTTGAGGCTGTAGATTCAACATTTTTGACTTTGTCTTCAGAGTTTCTGTTTTAATCTTCCATAAATAAATAAATAATCTACCATAATTAAATAAATAAATATCTCTCAAAATAACTTTTTATCATCAGATCTTTTGTTATTGTTTTGTTTGCTCATTTTCTCTGCCTATTGCTTGACTTTTTCCCTCTTATTTTATTTTTTTCATTACATGTAAAATATTTAACATCCATTTTTAAGGTTTTGAATCTCCAAATCTCTCCATCTCTCCTTCTCCTCCCCTCTCTTTGGGAAGTAAAGCAATTTGATATAGATTGTTCATATGTAATCATGCAAAATATATATTCACATTAACCATATTGCAAAAGAATACAGATTTTTAAAAAAGCAAGAAAAATAAAGTTTTAAAAAATGTGCTTTGATCTATATTCAGATTCCTTCAGTTCTTTCTGTGGAGTGGATAACTGTTTTTATTTATTTTTAATCTTAAATCCTTCAGAATTGTCTTGGATTGTGTTGTTGGGAATAGTTTGATAACCTTACAATATTGCTATTACTGTGTATAACCTTCTCCTGGTTCTGCTCTCTTCATTTTTCATCAGCTCAAATAAATCTTACCAAGTTTTTCTGGAACCATCTCTCTCATTTTTTATAGCACAATAGTATTATGTTATACCACAACTTGTTCAGCCATTCCCCAATTGATGGGCAAGAACCACAGTATGTTAAAGACCAATGTTTCCCTGCTGAGGTTCTGTTTTTGAATGTGTGTAGACTGTCAGAAAGGGATTCTGACACATCTGGTCTGTGTTCTTTATACAGACAGAATGCCCCTTCAAAACTCACCCTCTGACATTGGAGTGTATGTTGCCAGTATTTTTCTCTTGCTGATTGTTTTAAACCTTTTGTAATGACAAGCAAAGAAGTGCCTGGCACCTTGTTTTAGCTGTTTATTTACTTAGCACCTTGTTTCAGTTCAAGTTCCTTTTGAGTATTACCCTTTATCATATCATGTATTTGTTAAGAAATAAGACTTGTGAAACCCACAGTGGGAGGGACTTGCTAAAGACAGAAACAGGGAGGAGCTAATGACCATATATAAGGAGAAACCGAAGCTGAGAGAGAGCAGAATTGAGGAGAACTTTGTGGTGGCCTGACACTGTTTGTCTGTTCTGTCTGTGTTGATTTTTTTTTGGTGGTAACTTCATACAGAAGCCTTGGGACCTTACTGGAAGCCCTGAAAAAGGATTTTCTTGTTTGTTTACAGAAGTCCTGGAGAAAGATTTCAGTCCCCTTTCAGAGGGACTATACTGACAATTTGTATTGAGTTCTCAGACTGTCTTTGTGGGTCTGTGTTGATTTCACAGAGAAAAAAGTGAATTGATGATGATGCCAGCCATGTGCGTGAGTGTTGTTTTGGCTCTGTTAACTTTGTCTTCCCAGAAACAGAAACTTTGAGTATTTGACATGGACAGGACACTGTGAGTTTCAATATGGAATGGGAACTGGACGAGGAACTGAACAAGGAACTGAACAAGGAGCTGGACAAGGAGTCGAGTGTCGCCTACCTTTGAATCCAGGTGACAGTTGGGTAAATTCAGGCAAAAGCTGGGACCATGGAAGAGGAACCATGGAATTTGGGAGTCAGTCTCTAGTAAAGATGAAAAGACCTCTCCTTGGGTACTTAGTGCTGGCTGAGAAGATCATGATTTACTGTGGCCTAGGGGTAGGAGAACTTTGTACTCTGTACCTTGTACTTCTTAAGGATGATTGAGTTAAGGATTATTGGAAACTAATTTCTAATAAAGAAGAAAGAAGACTTTTTGACTGAGAGATTAAGACAATGTGACCTAGCACTGGAGAACTTTGACATTTGCATTTTGTGTCCCTTAAGGAGGTTTGCTCCTTAAGGATGATTGAGTTAAGGACTTACTGACTGATTTTACTTTATGTCCCTTAAGGAGGCTTACTCCTTAAGGATTTACTGAATGATAGCTTTTGCTTAAAACTATGTGGCCACCTTGGTGAAAACTTATGTGGCCACTTTAGTGATAAGTTGTTATGTTATATCATTGTGAATGCTGTACTTTGCTTTCTGTGAATGTTTTTACTTTAATTTACTGCTGAATAAATAGAGAATTCAATATGCTATGTGATCAGAACCTTAGAGCTATTCATACCAGCAGTCCCTCTCCCTGCTTCCACCTATTTACCCCTTGAGTTTAAATTTTTTTTGCTAAACTTTTTTACATGTGTTTGTGAATATATTCAACTCTCATTTGTCTTTTTCAGATGTAAAATTCATGTGATGTGCATTCTCCCTGAATCTTCCTTCATGTTTGTATAAACTTTACTTTGTATATTCTAATTATGTAATACAGGAAGCTCCTTTTTATTTCTTCCTCTGTTGCCTCATATATTCACTTATATCTCTCCTTTAGACCACCCCAACAGAACAAAACTATCCAAAGCCTTCTATTTATCTTATTTAACTTTTCTATGATCTTTGATAACATTATGATTTTAAAGGGGCATATGTTTCTTCTCCTCTCAAAGGAAAAAATAAAAAACAAAACTTATCATCATGTAGCCCCTCAAAGCTTCTGAGCCACTCTGATCATTTTGTCAGCAATGTTGGAAGCTCCCTTATTCCATTAAAATTCTCTTTTTTTCCTGTGAGATTATACTCTGTTGTATAGGACAAATTATTTGTCACTGTATTTTTTAAATTTTACCCTTTCCAATGTCATGTTCCAAGATCAGAGATCACAGATCTCTTTTTTATAATGGTAGTTGTAAATCTTATGAGATTCTGCTAGTGATTGAACTGGAACTTGAACTTGAACTCTTTCTTTCTTTCTAGCTACTTATGGTAAGTTTTCTTTAGCCTGCAAACTTTGGATTTTGGCTAAGAAACTGGTGGGAGTTTTCATTTATGAGTTTTCTTTAGGAGGTAATTGATGGAGTCTTTCTTTTCACTTGACCCTCTGGTTCTAACATATCTGGACAATTTTCATTTATGATTTCTTGAAATATGGTATTAGGCACTATTTTGGGGGGACCAGGACTCATTTTATCTCTCCTTAATCTGATTTATAGTTCATTTGCTTTTTATAATAATACTTTATTTTATCTTGATTTTTAAAAATATTTTTTACTTCCTCATGATATCAGTGGTTTCTCTTTGGTTCATTCTAATTACCAAGGATTCCATTTTCCTTGGTAAGTCTTAACACCTTCTGTTCTAAGCTATTAGTTCTCCTTCTAAGTCATTCCTCCCATTTAGAATCTCTTACTGCATTTCTCCCAGGATCCTTTCATAACTCTTTTCACCAAGTCATCTTCTCTGAGACTCTGCATATCAGTAATCTAGTGTTGTTATCAACTTTCAGATTTTCTTTCTGGATGACTCTTGACTCATCATATTTCTTCATAGTATTTAATGTCTTCTTCTGTTTACTCATATCTCTAGCCTCAGTTCTTGATTTCATATTTAGTGCCTGGCCCCATTTTCTCCCATATTCTTGGATGGGATTAAATTCCATTTGGTCCTGATCTTGCTTTCCTGAGTTTCTGCTGCTAGCTTCCACTTTCCTTAATATGTCAATATAGAGAGTCCTGGAAGGTTTCAATGTCCCCAGATTCATACCTCTAAAGTTGAGTTGCTTTTCCTGATAAGGGCAGTAGGAAGTTTTCTTTTACTGGTGGTGCTTTTTTGATCAATGTATTAACTCTTGTATTCTGCTGGGACTTCCCCTGATCTGAGAGCTGTTGTATTCACCTGCCCTTCCCCTGGGGTTTCCAAGTCAGAGTACTTTTGCTTCTGTCTCCCTTGAGGACCTCTTGGTCAGGGCTCTTTGGATATTGAAGCCTCCTCCAGGGTGGTTTTCTGATAAGGATATGCTGTGGACTCCCATGCTGGAGATTTCTGTCTTGTTTACCTGTGTTTGTGTTGGTTTCTTTGGCAAGACCCATCTTCCAGCATCTGTAGCTTCTGATTATTTTATTGTTGTTGTCTGCTAGATCATGTTGGATTTTCTCTGGATTTTTGTTGTTATTTTTGTTTTTGTTTTTGCTGTTGTTCCATTTGGTGCTACTTTTAGATCATGGCTTCTGTTTTTTATGTGCTCCATGCAGTGGTCATGAACTGCCTCCTTTTTGGCTTTTATATTCCCCAGAATTGAGTACGATATAAATGTTTCCTGAGTTGAGCTTCTTTCTTCAGATCCCTGCTGTCTGGAAAAATCAATCTCTAGTAAGAATTTCAAAAGCTCTCATAATTTTCATGATCAAAGTGACTTTAAGAGGTCAGCTAATTAGGGGTCCCCACCATCCTGTCCAACCCATTGAGTAAGTAGGTATCCACAATGCTATTGCACAGAATTTCTTTTTTTTTTTTTTAAGCAATTGGGGTTAAGTAACTTGCTCAAGGTTACACGGCTAGTCATTATTTGTGTGTGGGTGCTCATTTTCTGAGGCCGGATTTGATCTCGGGTCATCCCAACTCCGAGGCTGGCGCTCTTACTCACTGCGCCACCTAGCCACCCCTTTTAGGGCAATTGGGGTTAAGTAACTTGCCCAAGGTCACACGGCTAGGTTTTTGTTTGTGTGGATTAAGTGTCTGAGGCCGGATCTGAACTCAGGTCCTTCTGACTCCAGGGCTGGCGCTCTACTCACTGTGCCACCTAACCGCCCCTATTGCACAGAATTTCTGCTGCTGTTTGCTCCTATTGTAGAAGAGTTCCTTTATGCCTGAGCAAATGCTTGTTGACAGACATAATCTTCCTTGCAAAAGTTTGCCAGGTCAAATAACTAGTACTGTTACTGGTGATGAGAATTGTGAATAGAGAATTGTGAATAAAAACACAACCTCTCTATGACTCAAAGGGTAGGCTTCATGAACTGCTCAGTACATGCCAAGTGTTCTCCCCCCCCTTCCCATGAGAACTTTATCTGCAGTTCATGGATGTTAACCTCATAGGGTTGCTGGCATCATAGATCATTGGCTTAATAGCATTCCTAGATAATCATACGTGGGCCACAATGATTTCCCAGTTGAATTAGTTGCTGCTCTATATCAGATGTCATAGAACTTAATCACTTGCTTTCTTTTTCTTTTTTTTTTCATCCCTGGCACAATAGGGAGTTCTCCCTTATTACATGCTATGAGGAGTTTTTGTCTATTGCTTGACTTTCAAGTTTATATTGAAGTTTGGTTCTGCTCCCAGGTTGGAGGGGGCACTGTCCCCTGTAGTTCTGGGGTTCTGTAAACTCTCAGTTCTTCCAAGGTATTATGATAAAAGGAAAAGCAAGTTTATTACTCTTCTGGACTGTGCTCTGGTATGTGAGTAACCACAAGCATTCTTTTCTGCCCTGGAATTATGATCTGGGTCCATAGCTCTTGTGTGCTAGTTTTCATCTTTGACCTTGGATAGACTTAGGACAATAACACAGATCTGATTACAGGCAACACAACACACATGCCAGCAAAGGGACCCCTGTAATCTCCTTCTAACCATTTGTCCAACGTCTTTACTATCTGGGCTAAAAGATCCAACTTTGATTCAGTAGCTCCCAAAGCCTGCTGCTGGTTTTCTAGGGCACAACCTGCACTCCACTCTCATTCTGGTGTAACAGATCATTCCTGCTGAGCTTCCAAGTTGTCTTGGGCTGTGAAATTGTTTTCCCTCACCCTTTTGTGGATTCTGCTACTCCAGAATTTTCTTGGAATGTTATTTAAAGTTGTTTGGAGGAGATGTTGGATGAGCTCAAATGGGTCCTTGATTTTTTGGCTTCATCTTGGCTCTTTCCTTCTCTTCTATTGTCTTATAAACTCAGTCTGTAAAGGCCATGATGTACTGTCCTTAGTTTATACTATGTTCTACCCTAGAGAGTTCCCATCTGGAATTTTGTTTGCAATTCTGTCTGTCACACTTTATGAGGTGCATGAACACACTAGCAGAGTCTGGGAGAGAAGAATCCTCCTATAAAGACTGGGGAGAGTAACTTACCATGTTAGGTTAGAGAAGAGGATTTAGGAAAGACAAGGGACTATAATATGTCTCATAATATGAGAAAGGATTGTATTAAAGGGGACACAGTATGCTACTCTAGCATACTAGCTGCATTTATACAGTGCTTTGAGGTCTAGGAAACACTTAGCATACATCATCTTATTTGATCCACTCAAAAATCCTGTAATGTTTTATTCTCAGCATGCATCATGGGTATTTTGTCATTGTTGCTGCTGTTGTTGTTTTGGTTACTTCTTGGTTTTTTGTTTGTTTGTTTTAGGAGGAAATTGAGCCTGAGAGATATTAACTGATATCTGGGGTTACACACATAATAAGTCAATGTTCATACTTCATTTTTGAAGAGGACCAGTGACCTCGTGGGGTGATGTCTTCACTTTCTTTTTTTTGTTTGTTTTTTAAACAAATGCTTTATTAACTTCTGTTTTACATCATTCATTTCCGCCAGATTTTGAGTTACAATCATTTCCCCCCCATTATTCCCCTACCCAACCTCCCAGAACAGCAATCCCATAAGATATCGCTTCCTTCAATCTGCTCTCTCCCATACCTTCTCCCATACCCCCTTCGACTTTTCCATTAGAGGAAGGTGAATCTTTGTGTCCCAATGCCTGCACATCTTATCTCCCTATTACAAGCAAAAGAGTATTAATAATAGTATTTATATATATTTGAAACATTTAATGTTAAGACCTCGAATTTCAGATCCATTTCCTTCCCCCCTTGTCACCCATTCCCTCTTGGGAGATAAGTAATTCAGTATATGTTATACATGTCTAGCTATACAAAACATTATCATAGTAGATATATTGTACAAGGCTGCTTATAATTCCCTCCCATTCATCCCACCCCCCACCTGGTCCATTCCCTACATGATCCTGTCCCTCTTTTATAGTGGGTACTTCCAGCCTCCCCTCACCCCAAGGATGCCCTCCCATCCATCATCCCTCCTCCCATCCCCCTTCCCCCTATCCTGCTGCAGGTTGAGATATCCCATTTACTATGTATGTCATTTTCTCCCTGAACCAAATTCAGTTTGAATGTGGTTTTGCCTTTTTAGCCTTCTTTATTCTCCCCCTCTTTTGCAACCACTTCCCCTTGCTTCTTCTGCATGAGATAGTTTACCCTACCCTGTCTCTCCCCATCTCCTCTTGCCACTTTCCTCTCTCACCTCATAATTTCATCCCTTGAGTATTCTCCCTTCCCAACAAATTCAACCTATGCCTTCTATCCATATATAACTGTAACCATATACACCCACATTCACATATGTATTCATATGACCACACCCCCTTCTTCCATTATTTTCCTAGTGAGAAAGATATCATCAGTCACAGTTATTGCTTTTCCATATAGGAATGTAAATAGTTCAACTTTGATAAGTTCCTTTTGATTTCTTTTTCCTGATTACCTTCTCAGGCATCTCTTCCTTCTTGTGTCTGGGTGTCAAATTTTCTATTCAATTCTGGTTTTTTCCTCAAGAATGCTTGAAAGTCCTCTATTCCACTGAATGACCATATTTTCCCCTGAAACAAAATACTCAGTTTTATTGGGTATGTGATTCTTGTTTTTAATCCCAGAACTTTTGACCTCTGGAATATCCTATTCCAAGTCCTTCAGTCCCTCAGTGTAGAAGCTGCCAGGTCCTGGGCTATTCTGATTGTGTTTCCACAATATTGAAATTGTTTCTTCCTGGCTGCTTGAAGTATTTTCTCCTTGATCTGGGGATTCTGGAACCTGGCTATAATATTCCTGGGAGTTTTCTTTTTGGGATCTTTTTCAGGAGGTGATCAATGGATTCTTTCAACCTCTATTTTGCCCTCTGGATCTAAAACATCAGGGCAATTTTCCTTGAGAATTTCTTGAAGGGTGATTTCTAGGTTCTTTCTTTGATCATGGCTTTCAGGTAGTCCAATAATTTTTAAATTGCCTCTCCTGGATCTATTTTCCAGGTCAGTGGTTTTTCCCATGAGATATTTCACATTGCCTTCTAATCTTTCATTTGTTTGTATCTGCTTAACAGCATCTTGATTTCTCATAAAGTCATTAGCTTCCATTTGCTCCAGTCTAACTCTGAAGGAATGAATCTTCTCAGTGACCTTCTGAGATTCTTTTTCCACCTGGCAAATTCGACTTTTTAAGGCATTCTTCTCCTCATTGCCCTTTTGGGCCTCCTTTGCCATTTGAGTTAGTCTCTTTTTTAAGGTGTTGTTTTCCTCAGTCAGGCTGTTGACCCTCATTTCATACTTTTCCTGCATCCTTCTCATTTCTCTTTCCAATTATTCCTCCACTTCTCTTATTTGATTTTTAAAGTCCTTCTTAGGGTCCTCTATGGCCTGCAACCCACTCATGGTTTCCCCTTTGGCTTTTGGAGCAGGACTTCTGACCTCACAGTCCTTTTCCTGCTCTATGCCCCCAAAATAGGAGTCTAGGGTTGCATTTTTCTGTTTGCCTTGGCATGTTGCCACTTAATTACTTGACTTTTGGGCTTGTTGCCACACTATGGCTTTAAGGCCAGATAGAGGAATTTTCATCCCGAACGTGTGGGGGGCAACTTCCGTTTCTGGCAAGCTGTAAACCCACCCACAACTTCCACCCTAAATCACAATCCAGATCCAGGGAGGTTAAAGCAAGAGCGATTACCCCCCAAGACTGATCGCTGGATCTCCCTACAAATTTGCAGGCTGGGAGCGGGAGCTGCCTCTGAAAACTACAAAATGGCGTTTGTCCTCAGCGGCTTCTAGCCCCCAGGGGAGGGAGCCGACGCATTCCCTCATACCAGTCCCAAAGTCCATAGGATACTAACCTCTTACTTTGTCCCAGGCAAGTCTATGTTGATAATTCTGATGTCGCCACAGCTCCTGGTGTTCTGGGGTTCCTCCAGCTGGCTGCTGGCCCTGCCGCCCTGGGGCTAAAACCTCGGCTCATGTGGACCTGGGCTCAGCTCGGCTCGGCTCCTGCACTCTGCACGCTGCACGCTGCCAGGTCCCAGAGCACTGCGCTGGTCCTTCTTGCAGGGCTGCTGGGCTGTCCTCAGCGGGAGTTTAGCTTCTCTGTGTCGTTCTGTGGGTGCTGGGGCTCCAGAAGTTGTTCAGAGTCCCCTTTTACATCGTTTGGGGGGAATGTGGGGGCAGAGTGGCTTGGATGAGCTGTTTCTACTCCGCCATCTTGGCTCCGCCCCTTGATGTCTTCACTTTCACATGAATTGGATTTACATGATACAAAGTTGGGCAAAGTTTTTAGCCCCACTTTCTCTTCTCAAGTCATCAAAGTCTAGTAGTGGAACAAAAGTAAGGATGACTGGTGAAGGCCAGGAATGCAAGGGGTGACCTTGGCATCTTCCATGTCTGACCAAGCTCTAAGCACTCCACAGTGCCCAACTTCAACCACTTTCATGGTCACTGGAACATATTGTCCTCATCCACCCATTCTATTAGGAGAAGACTCCACATACTTATGGTAAACTTCTCCCTGACTCACCTATGGCATTGAGGTCTGCCAGTTAGTATGGGGTGTTCAGGGAGAACTAGCACCTCTGGAGTGAGGGCTGGTCCAGCCCTTTTCAGGGCTGCTCATCCACCTTTGGTATCCACCTTTCATCTCTGGCTCCAAGAAGCCATAGCAAGGGCAGCAGCAATACTCCCGTAAAACCATCTAGGTAGATAGGCTAAAGGAGCTAATAAGTAGCAATTCCAAGAAGAGAGCTTTTGTCAGGGATTATAATCACAGATTCTCAGAGTTGGAGAGAAATTTAAGTGTCTCTAGATATTCCAGCTTCTTCTCCCTCAGTGTAGGGGTGACTTCTCCAACCTCACTGTCATTTAGCTTCTATTTGAACATTTCTAATATGAAGTTTGACAGAAGAGGGCCAAGTTTCAACTTAATGTAAATAAAAGCATTCTTAAGTCAGAGGATGTTATTGCACAAATTTATGAAGCAGAGTTAGGAGGATTTAGTTTCCATGTGTTATGCACACAATTGATTCTCACAAAACACTTTTTATTGATTTATTCACTGATCTTTTTGCCCTAGAGAAACTGTAGGAAGGAAGTTTATCCTGGTATTTGGATAAGTAATATTTTCTGACTGCATATTCACTGTTTTCTTACCAGAATTTAAAAGTGCCTTGACTTATTGATTGATAGATTGGTCCATTCATTTATTCATTCAGTTAATCAATCAAAAGCACCTACTAGCCATATAGTGGACAAAAGAGAAGGTGAAGCCACAATCCTTTACCTTAAAGAGTTTATAGTGTACTTGGAGAGACACGACTAGTGAAGAAAATTTATGACTGAAGATAGTATGGTATGTGTCAGTTATATCAGGCAAATCTATCATCATAACCTGCAATAATTTTCATCTTGACCTCAACTACCCACAGAGGCTTAGACCTCCCATTACTCTCAAACTTTTCCTCCTTTCTGACCTTGAATTATGGAAAATTATGGAACTCACCTCTCTGATCATAATCTTCTATTCTCCCTTATGTCCTTCTTTTTCAGTCCTCAGAATCTTATTTTTCATCTTTACCATGACCTAGTCTAGTTCCTCTATCCCTTTGTCTGTGCTCTGGACTTACTTTTCTCCCTTCAGGATTTTAACCCTTTAATTAACCAATCCAAATATTTAGTCTTCTGTACTTAAATACCTTGCCCCTTTTTTGCTCATTCAATGTACATCTCCACTTTGTGTCTCTCTCATCATCTGCCTTCACTACTAGTCAAGAGATGCTGAACATTGTTGAGCAAAGTCATAGAACTGTAACAACTGTATGCACTACAAATTTATGTTAAGCTATCTCAAAGATACCTTTATTCCTGCATAGTATTCGATGAATTCTCCCCTGATTGCCTATCCATTGTTTCTTTTGCAGTGATTTTTTTAATAGTACTTTCTCAGCTTTTAGTCCCTTGACTTGTATCAAATGACCTCTTCTCTTGTACTAAGAAAAGTGAGACCATCCAGCGTAACTTTTCTCCTATCACTACCTCTACAACTCAAAATTCCTATACATCCTCACCTATAGGAGCCTGATCTCTGAGGAAAAAAAAGTTAATCTTCATCTTTTCTCTTCAGGTGCCTATAGCCACCCCTGATCCTATTTCCCTCTTTCTCCTCCAGGAGCTTAATACACAATCATTCATCATCTTTCTCATATTCAAACTTTCCTTATCTATAGATAAGGTGTCCCATTTCATACCAAAAAAAAAAAAATTTCCCCAGTCTCCTTTTACTTGATCCTATCATTCCCCCAGGCTTTTGTCCTGTATCTCATTTGCTGTCAAACTCATAGACTTATTAGTTTGTCTGTAGTCTATACTTAAACTTAAACAGTAGTCTATAGTCTATACTCATTCTTCATTTCCTTACCATTTACACAATTCTCAAACCTTGAAAATGCAGCTTAACTCCTCATTGTAATGCTTAAATTGTTGTTAACATAATCATAGTGATATTTTAACCTTTAAATCCCAAAGCCTTTTCTTAGACCTCATTTTTTACAACCTCTGTAGATATTTTTCACAACGTTGACCATTCCCACTTTCTTAATTCTATCTGTCATTTTTATTTCCCTTCATTTTCCCCTTTTACCAGCCTAGTTACTGAAGTACAGGAACTTGGGGCAGGAGGATGTGGTAATTTGCTATTCATATGACAAGGCAATACCAAGTGATTTGGAATTCAATTGTTCAGATCAAGGTTGAAGGTTATGGTAATACTAAAGAATGCCACTAAGACTGAGTATTGCATGGTTGGGGGAGTAATTTTCTTCTTTTGTCTTTGTTCATCACAATTTTTCTGAGAGGCTGGTTTCTAAGTCAGGAGGGTGATTGGTTAAATCAGCAGAAAACTCATAGGTGATCTCTACACCTTGAAAACATGTGGCTTCATCATGACATCATCTTTATCTATAATAACACCATTGAGGACCTGGGCAAGGGCTGGAAGCTGTGAAGCTGTGTCCATTGCAGTGGAGGTAGTTCCTTTGTTCTTATCCTAATTCATAGAAATCTGAAGTTATTGTGCTTTAAAATGGTTATGGTAGGTTTGAGCCTACATACTCCAAATCTGAATGACTGAGAGTATATGAAGAATAACTTATTCACAAAGGACAGGCTAAAATTCTCTGGCTAGTGGATCTGCTTACTGCTGATGATGTGAAGAATAGTTTTCTTAGATACCCCTAACTAATGAAACCAAGAAAAATAAATTAGAAACTGTGAAATATTAATATCAAAACTTTTAAGTTTTTTAAAGGCATCTCCCATGATTCTCTTCTTCGTCCAACACAAAATCAGAAATGAGCTCTGTTTCCTATATTATTTTGCATGTTTCTTTCTTGATGATTTCTAACACAATATAAATTGAATGGTTTTATGTATATTATATATACACATATATTTATGCTTTTATGCTATTTATACATATGTGTATATATATATGTATATATATATGTATGTATGTATGTATATACATATAATGTTGTATCTTTCCTATTTGATTGTAAATTCCATGAGGGCAGGAAATATATCTTATATATAAAAGAATTTAAAATTCCTCATAATGTCTATTATATATCTAAAACAGGTATTACAAGAATCTTTATGAATGAATGAATGCTTTTTCAGAGCCAAAGGAAATATGAAACAAGAGAAACAAATAAGCAAACTAAGTCACAAAAGACAACAAAAGTTGTCCTTTTTCCCCTTGGAAGCACCTTTCCCCCATCTGTCCTTTCCCTGATGTGGCTGCTGGTTTTTAGTAGAAATTTGCTTTAAAGATAATATTGCCACGTTTCTTTGAACTGAGAATATTTGACAATTTATGGCCAAATTTAAGTTTGGCATAACAGGCTTAATGCTCAGCTTTCCATCTGTATTCCATGCTTGGCAACAACCCAGAAAAACTTGGTCTTTTATGCTTCTGAATTTTATAAACCAGTAAACACAAAGGTATTGGGACTGTATATCTTAGCATGAAACATTTTATCAAGGGGCCAAAGCAGCCAGTGCATAAGAAGTATCAAATTGGACTGGAGTTTAAGCAACCAAGAGATTTATGCTGCTTTCTCACTTGAGAAATATCCTGATCCAAGAACCAGTGTCAGTGAAAAGTGACAATAAAATAATAACAGAAATAATGATAACCTTACATTCCTTCAGGATTTTCCACTTTTCTGACTATTTTCACATTTATTTATATCATTTCATCTTCCTAATAATGCCTTGTTGTAGATAGGGGTAATGCTGTCATTGTTGGTGTGTATAGGGGTAATGAGACCCTGAAAAGTTAAGAGATTAGTGTAATGTGAGAGAGCTACCACAAGATCACAATCTCTCTCTCTCTCTCTCTCTCTCTCTCTCTCTCTCTCTCTCTCTCTCTCTCTCTCTCCATATATATATGACATTATTTAAAATGATAACATAGGATCCAAAACTGGAAGAAGCCTTAGTCCAGTCCAACTCGATCATTTTACAGATGAGAAAATCTAGGCCCAGAGATGTTAGTGGTTATTTAAAGACCACACAAGTAGTAAACTTCAGAGGCAAGAATCAAAACCAGGTCTTTTATTTTTTTTAAACTTTGAGTTCCAGATTTTTTCCCCTTCTTCCCTCCTCACCCACCACCACTGGGAAGATAAGCAATTCAATATAGATTGTACATGTGTAGTTACGCACATCATTGCCATAGTAGTTATATTGTGAAAGATTAACTATATTTCCCTCCATCCTATCCCACCCCCCACTTACTCTGTTTTCTCCTTTGACCCTATCCCTTTTCAAAAATGTTTGCTTCTAACTACCCTCCCCCAAATCTGCCCTCCCTTCTATCCTCCTCCCTCTTATCCCCTACCCCCCTATTTTCCTGTAGGGTAAGATACCCTATTGAGTATGTATGTTATTCCCTCCTTAGGCCAAATTCAATGAGAATCAGGTTGTGCCATTCCCTTACACCCTTCCTGCTTTTCCCCTCCATTGTAATAGTTTTCTCTTGCCTCTTTTATATGAGATAATTCACAATAATCTACTGCTCCCTTTCTTCTTCTCCCAATAAATTCCTCTCTCATGTCTTAATTTTACTTCTTAGATATCATTCCTTCATATTCAACTCATCCTATGCCCTCTGTCTATGTATACGTGAACATACAAATGCCTACACTCATATATATATATGCATATACATTCATCCTCTTATACACACACACATATATAATATATATTCCCTTAAACTATTTCCATACTGAGAAAAGTCTTATGAGTTACAATTATAGTTTTTCCATGTAGGAATGTAAATAGCTCAATTTTAATAAGTCCCTTATGATTTATTTTTCCTCTTTACCATCTCATGCTTCTCTTGCTTGTTGTATTTGAAAGTCAGATTTTCTCTTCAGCTATGGTTTTTTTCATCAAGAATGCTTGAAAGTCCTCTATTTCATTAAATTTCATATTTTTCCCTGTAGCATTATACTCAGTTTTGCTGGGTAGATGATTCTTGGTTTTAGCCCTAGCTCCTTTGACCTCCAGAATATTGTATTCCACGCACTTTGATCCCTTAATGTAGAAGCTTCTAGGTCTTGTGTTATCCTGATTGTGTTTCCATAATACTCAAATTGTTTCTTCCTGACTGCTTGCAGTATTTTCTCCTTGACCTGGGAACTCTGGAATTTGGCTCTAATATTCCTAGGAGTTTTCATTTGGGGATCTTTTTCAAGAGGTCATTGGTAAATTCTTTCAATTTCTATTTTGCCCACTGGTTCTAAAATATCACGGCAATT
Organism: Gymnobelideus leadbeateri; assembly: GCA_011680675.1. Classification (NCBI taxonomy): domain Eukaryota; kingdom Metazoa; phylum Chordata; class Mammalia; order Diprotodontia; family Petauridae; genus Gymnobelideus; species Gymnobelideus leadbeateri. Next base: position 406,271 of record WOXC01004177.1, read on the forward strand.
TTCCTTGAGAATTTCTTGAAGGATGATTTCTAAATTTTTGGTTTTTTTTTTGTTTTTTTATGATGGCTTTCAGGTAGCACACAATCATTTTAAAATTATTTCTCCTGGATCTATTTTCCAGGTCAGTGGCTTTTCCAATGAGATATTTCACTTTGCCTTCTAATTTTTCATTTGTCTGGATCTTTTTCATAGTATCTTGATTTCTCATAAAGTCATTAGCTTCCAATTGCTCCAGTCTAAGATTTTGAAGGAGCTATGCTCTTCCATGACTTTTTAAAATTCCTTTTCCATCTAGCAAATCCAGGTTTTTAAAGCATTCTTCTCATTGGCTTTTTGATTTTCTTTTGCCATTTGATTTAGTCTATTTTTTTTAAGTTGTTATCTTCTTCAGTGTATTTTTGGGTCTCCTTTAGCAGGCTGTTTACTCACTTTTCATGATTTTATTGCATCATTCTCATTTCTCTTCCCAATTTTTCCTCCACTTTTCTTACTTGATTTTCAAAATCCTTCTTGAGCTCCTCCATGGCCTGAAACCAGTTCACATTTTTCTGGGAGGCTTTTGATGCAGGGGTTCTGATGTCACTGCCTTCCTCTCACTCTATGGCTTGATCCCTTTTGTCCCCCCAAAAGGATTCTATGGTCTCTTTGTGCTTCCTCTGCTTGCTTATATTGGCAGCCACTTACTTGACATTTGAGTTCTTTTCCATGGTAGAACTCTGCTTCCAGAATGGAGAGAGAGCAATGTCCCAAATCACTGGGGTTTTTGCAGCTGCCAGAGCTATTAGATGGGTACCCTCTCTACCCCACATGCTCTGGCTCACTGGTCACATATCCCAGGACCACCACCCAAGACCATGATCTGGATCCAAACAGGTCAAAGCAAGAGTGCTTAGCTTCTGAATGGTTGCTTGGTCCCCCTACAATCTGCGGGCCAGGAGCTCTGAATTGGCCATGCAGCAGTGGCTGCAGCCAACATACCTCGTGCACTTCTTGCTCCAGGGGGTAGCTGCCAGATGGAACTCTTCTATCCTCTCCTGGATTAACCAAGTTCCACACTAACCTCTGGCATTTATGGATTGAAAAGTCTGGAAACTACTACAGCTGCTGGTGATTTACTCTTGTGAAGTTTGCTCTAGCCACGGCTTGTTGGGGCCTGGGACTAAAACTATGGCTTTGTTATGACTGCCCTCAGCTCCCAACACTTTGCAATGGACCCTTCCTGCCAGCCTGCCAGGATTCCTTCAGTGGGAGATTTTTTTCTCTCTGTCACTTTGTGGGTTCTGTAGCTCTAAAGTTTGTTTAGAGTCATTTTTTACATGTGTTGGAGGAGGTGGAAGCCAGAGCTGCACAGAAGTTCTGTTTCTATTCTGTCATCTTGGCTCTGCCCCTTCGTGCTAACCAGGTCTTTTCAATTCCAAATCCAGTGCTATTGTCTTTTCACTAACTCAGGGCTGGGGAATGAGTCCCCCTGTGGTCTCAAGGCCACAGGTTCTCCACCCTTGCACTAACTTCTTGGTGTTTACAGGTCATATTCTTCTGGAGAAAACAAAATGAAACAAAATAAACCAAAAAAAAGCAAACAGCACAAAAAAACAGACTAGTATTCAGGAGATTTGAATTATATTTTTGGCTCTTTTACTAATTTGCTGTTTATACATTAATCATTCTCTTTACCTCCTTGGGACTCAATTACCTCAATGGTAAAATCAGAGATTGGGAATACATGGTCTCTAAGGTCCCACCTAACATTAATATTTCTATGATTAGTTGTGACAGGAAGGCAAGATTTGAGATTAAATAAATATATATGTGTGTATATGTGTGTGTGTGTGTGTGTGTGTGTGTATACACACACACACACACACATATATACACTTACATACACATACACAAATATGCACATACACATATATAATATTAAATATAATATATACATATATATATAGTGTGAAACAGAGAGACACAGAGAGAGAGGCACACACAGAGAAAGACAGTGAGACAGAGATACATAAATATGTATATGTACATGTATGTAGATCTAGTTCCCAAAATACTAAACCTAAGGCATTTGTCCATGTAATAAATCACATACATCCCTCACTACTAGAAAGTTTCTGCCTCTTTGTTGTCGTTAAGTAATTCCAGTCATGTCTGATTTTTCATGAACCCATTTGGGGTTTTCTTGGCAGAGATACAGGAGTGATTTGCCATTTCATTCTCCAGCTCATTTTACAGATGAGGAAATCTAGGCAAACAGGGTTAAATGAATTCCTAAGGGGCCACAGCTAGTAAGTGTCTGAGGTCATATTTGAGCTCAGTAAGATGAGTCTTTTTGCTGTCAAGTCCATTACTCTATCCACTGCCCCATCTTCTTCCTCTAGTCCTCTAGGCCACTTTCAAAGGAGCCTTCTCTACATATGGGTAAGGATGGCCATGTTGATGATTATTAGAAAAAAGTCATTTCTGTGTTGTCAAATGTAAGTGTTCCTTATGCACATGACCTTGAATATCTATCTCCCCTGAGAAATTGTTTTTCAATGATTCCCTTTCCACCACAGTGGCTCCTTGTGGCTTTCCTTCAACAAAGCTGCAACAGGGAGAGAGCTCCTAGAACCCATTCCTCATCATCTTTTCCCAAGAGCCCAAGGACACAAGCAGAAATTCAAACCTTTTAATTTGGGAATCGCCAGCTCCCATCCATTGTTAAGTCCCAAGACCTTGTAAGGGGGCCCAAAGTAAGAATGTACCACAATCTGTCTAGAATGACAATACTGAATCATTGGTGCATGGTAATAAAGATGCAAATACCAGCTCTTAGAAGCCTTATTCCAGGCCATCTAATAATGTCTCCATATTTCTTAATGTTATTATTCTCTCTGGTGTAGGGGAGCCGAGGCAGCTTCTGCAGCACTGATGTTCTGCCTTCCCACCTGTTTACATTTACTATATGGCTGCCTAGGGAACCCTGCAGAAAAGAATGCTTGTGTGAGCCATTTAGTTGACTACATGTCAAAAAGTAATTTGAATCAAAGAGTCACTAACTTAATTGATGGTGATGGCTCCATCCAAAAACAACCAAAGAAATTGATGTTGTGTAAATTGCACATATATTCCTCTTGAATCTGTGAGCACATTCTTGTTTGCTTTGACAGCATTCAAATTATCTTTCGGACAGCTCGACACATTACTTAAGATGTGGCTGTATGTGAATTTTAGCTGCTAAAGGGGGCAATAACAGCCTTCCTGTGAAATTAATTCCCATGACTTCAAGTTCATCTTGCCATTTCTTTCAGGCTAATTCCCAGCACATCCCTTCTGTTACATACTTCACATTCTGTGTTTTTGCCTTCAATCCATTTCAGCCCATCACGTAATACAAAGCAGAAGCTAGACAAAGGGCCTGTGGGTGCAGAGAATACAGAGAATCTTTGTGAACTCTTTGGTTTGGGGTCACATCTTGCACTGGTGGAGCTCCAAGCTAAGAGATCTAACTGACCCTTTGTCAAGATGCCAGCTTAGCACATGAAGGGCCTGAAAAGCAGAGAAGGGAACTACCTGACAAAGGCAGGATGCAAATGTAGAACTTGTGACTTCAAGCTTGCAGTCATTCTACCAGATCAGATTGGGATAAGGAAAGGTCACAGTTTTATGAGTTTAGACAGCAGAAGATCTTCATGATCTAATTCCTTAAATTTATAGATGAGGAAACTGAGTCCTAGGGAGATTAAGTGACTTGCCCAAGGTTATACAACTGGTGGTTACAGAACACTAAGGCTTGAATTCACCATGATAGCGTTCTTCTGAGGTTGTTTAAATGCATATGGGAACTGCTCAGAAAAGCATGTAATAAAAGACTCCTGAGGCATACTGCCTTCAGTAGGAATCACTAATGGGAAAGATCCACAGTTATAATTGGAACTGGAGAAATATATACTTCTCTATTTTTACTGATCTGGTTTCCCATACACATAAGCATTTTCTTCATCAGTACCTATCATAATCAGTATGTTCTCAACCTGTATCATTCTTGCTCAGATTCTTCCATAGAGAATTCTCCCAACATGCTGGAGGCCTTCCTCTAGGTCTTACATTTTATGGGTACAAGTGCTTCACTCTATACCCATCTCTTATCATATTCTCTTGCTAACTGGATGACTGATTATTTCCTTTTTCAATCACACATTGGCTCAGTGACAGCCTTTATGCCATTTCTTGTCTGTAGGTCATCATTGCAAAAATGCTACAGCTTAATTATGCCCATTGCCTCTTAAGTAGCCTATAAATGAATACCCAGAAACTGTGTCATTCTAGGGGTCACACACATAAAACATCACTAGAAGAACATTTTGAAGTTTGCGCAATGGGGGTAGGTTGAGATCAATAAAAGCATACACAATCCAATCTGATCTCTTTCTTCTACTAAACTGTGGCCCAAATTACTGCTTGTCTTAAGTTTCTGACCTAGATATATATCTTGATGGTATTAACCCAGTAGATTAATTTTCCAAATATATGTCATATTTATATACCAAAGGTTCTTAACTTTCTTTGTGTCAATGACCCCTTTAACAATCTACTGAAACCTAAGGACCTCTTCTTGGAAAGATTATTTTAAATGCATGAAATTCAACAAATAATAAAAAGTAATTAAAATATAATTATCAAAATATCTCTTTTTTCAGGTTTATAGAATCCTGATTTAGAATCCCTAGCCAACACAAATCCATTTAGTTTGTCCAATAAGGATTATTATCACAATTTTTGCAGTAGTCATGGATAACATTGAAGAAACCCATGAATGTTTAATGATTTGTTATGATTAGTACAATGTTAACCATGAAAAGTAACATGAAAAATTACAATACCCATAAGGTCTTCTTCTTATTGAACCTTTAACAAAAATATTTTCTACAGCTGTGGCAAGCACTTTTTGTGAGCAATTTCCTACCTTGTATTTCCTTTAATTCTCACAGATAACCATTGTAGAGGTTTTTTGTTTGTTTGTTTGTTTGGGGGTGTTACATCTATTAAGAAATAGGGTATAACCTTAGGATATGCAATTAATAAGAGAATCCTTATGGATGAAACTCTGTATGTCTACATTTTTTTTCCTAGTCATTTTTAGAGGAAATGTGTGTGGGGGGAATTCCGACTCTATTGTTATGATTGTTTTATATTAGTTAATCAGTTAGACTTTTGTAGGAAATGATGATAATTAAATATTTTGACCTTTTTCCATTTCCCATTTATTAGCACTAATGTGTTATTTTATAGATCTAGTTAGATTGTCTTTAGCCTTACTTCTGTTTGATATTGATGTTAGCCTTTACTCTAACTCCTTAAAGATTTGATGGAACAGAAACATTTTAATATGGGGAGGGTGTAGTAGAGCTGTGAGCTATTTTTATATTTTTTTCTCTATTCTGTTTGTTTCTATGGTTATATAATGCATTAGAATCACAGCTATAGAGTTGAAAAGACCCTCTTATTTTACAGATGAGGAAACTGAGGCTCAGAGAGATTAAGTGAGTTGCATGAATTTCATTGGTAGTGATAGGGCAATGGAATCTGGACCCCTATAAGGAAAATGCCATGTCCTTGAAAGCAACCCAGTCCCTAAATTTTCTCATACATTTAAGTAGCCTAGATCACTGATCCCTAGGCCCAAGTCATCTGGTCCAACCCAGCCCACCTAGATCACTTAATTTGGTTACTTGACAGTCCTTTTATACTTGGCCCAACCTAGAATACTTAATATTCCTTTCACTATTGCACTTGGCTCTCCCCAGGCTACTTAATACCTCTTAATCTCATCCAGATCCTTTCACTGTCTTTTTTGTACATAAGCATAAATATCACCTCCATTAAGTTGCAGATTCCCTAAAAGTTACAATAAACCTTCCAGTCATTAGACTAGAAGATGGCTTGAGTGCTTAAATGTATTTCAGGTGGACCCTACCCTATATCCTGACATTTGGGGGTTCCTAGCAACCCTAAACCACATCAGTAGCAAGTAAGAAAGCTGGGGTTTATTTCCTCAATTCTAACTCCAAAGTCAGTGCTCTTTAGTTACCTTATATTTCACAAAGTTCAGGGTCTACAGTGTGTTTACATTTTATAGTATAATAGAAAGTTGCTACACAAATGGGGATATTGAATAAACAAATGAATGAACTACACTTGGCAACTCCAAGAGAAAGACAGCAGTCACATACTAAAAAGCCTGAATGATGTTAACACCTTTATGAAATCACTAAATGAGAGTTTTTAGGGGTGGGAAGGAGTGGCAGGAGTGGTAGCATGAGAGAGTTAATTAACAAGAGAATTAATTTTGGAGTAGGGGATTGAATTGGAGAGTAAAGAAAGGGGAAGAGAGAAGGTTGCGGCTTTGGAGAATCTGGAAGATAAAAAGACAAGAATAATGAATGTCTGAGGGTAAAGGTTGGGAAATGAAAAATAAGGAGAAAAAAGAACATAAGGAGATGGGGGTGGGGTGAGATGGGGATTGGGATGATATAGATCCATAAGAAACTACCCATATATACTTTCATCAAGTGACATACTAAGGTTGGTTCTAGTGAAAATTGAACTAGTCAAGATATGCCTTGGATGTCACCTCTAGCTATATTTTCAACATCTTCCACCTCACTCCTACCCCACCCTCTCTCTTCCTGGCATTCAACATCCTCATGTTATCTCTTCTCTTTTGAATGCTCAGACACCCATGTCAGCTTTCTTCTTTGAATCCTTCCCTGTTGAAGAGCTAGAACTTCTTCCTACCTATTTCTCCCTTCCCCAAGCCTAATTATCATTCCCAAAGAGTACTTTTCTTACCTGCCACCTGAGATTTAAGAAAACAATCCTAGAATCATAGATGTAGAGAGTAAAGGAAACCTCTGTGGATACTTAGCACATACATCAGATAGATCTTATATCCCATTTACCACATAGTTCTGTCAAAAGACTGCCCACAACAAGAACCCCACTCTCTCTTAGGGCAGTCAGTTCTATGCTGGAATACTTTTAATTACTTTGAAGTATTTCTTTATGTACCACTCCTGTCTACGTATGCTTTCTCTTAGTATACTTATCAGTTTACATAGGTTTAACTACCATTCTTATGCTGATGTAACATAGATCTCTATGTCTGTCTGTCTGTTTCTCCCCTTCTCCCCATATTTCCATTCTTCCAAGCTTTGTATTATGGACATTTCAAGCTAGATGTCCTGGAGATGTACAGAAATCATTTCCCCCCTCCCAACTCTTCTATATCACACTATTTTTGTAGAAGGAACCACAAACTTTCCAATCTCCCAAATTTGCAAGATCAGCATCATCTTAGACTCTTCACTCTCTGTCATTTCACATATTCAAACAGTTGCCAAGTTTTGCCATTTCTATTTCCAGAATGTTTGGGTCAGCCAATAATCTTTTATTGAATACTTACTATATGGCACACCCTGGTCTAAAAGCAGGGGTTATGAAAAAATTGAAAAAGGCAATCCCTGCCCTAAAGGAGCTCACAGTCTAATGAGGGCAAACAATATATAGGATAAATGGGAAATAATGAACAGAGTGAAGGCACTAGAATTACAAGTGATTGGGAATCATTCACTTTAGAAGGCAAGCTTTAAGATAAGATTTGAAGGAATCCAGGAAAGCCAGGAGGTAGAAGAGAGGAGGAATAACATCTAATACATAAGGGGCAACCAGTAAAAATAGCTGGAATTAAGACCTGAAATACCTTGGTAAAGGAACAGCAAAGAGACCAGTGTCACTGGATTGAAGAGTATTGGAAGGGATAAAGGTGTTTAAAGATTACAAAGGTGGCAAGTTATGTCAAATAGAATGTCAAATAGAAAATGTTATTTTTTTATACTGGAAGTAATAGAATCACTGAAAATTTGATCTCTTGTCTCTGCTCATACAGCTACCACCTCAACTGAGACCCCTATCACTTCTTTCAGGGCTTTTGTTGCATCACCCTCATAATCTGTCTCACTGGTCAAGTCTCTCACTATTCCACCCCATCCTACATGTTGCTGCCAAAGTAAATTTCCTTAAGCATAAGGCCGATCATGTTTTCGCCTACTCAACTAACACCAGTGGCTTTCTATTGACAAATGGATCAAATGTAAACTCCTCTATTTAGTTTTTAAAATCCTACACAACTTGGCCTTAGCCTATTTTTTCTAACCTTGATGGACATAAATTTCATTTCCTGAACTCTGCGATTCAGCCAAACTTGCTTTCTCTATTCCTTACAGATTAGTAATAGTTTATCTCTCATTTCTATGTTTTTGCACCAATCATCCCCCATGCCTAGAATTCAATCCCTCTTTAGCTCTCTGTAACAGACTCCTCTTTCCCTGTAAGATGTAGTTCTACTGCATGAAGCTTCACTAGATTGATGCAACAGTTAGCACCTTTCCTCTCAATCTTTCTTATATTAAATGCCTTTTATTTACTTGCATCTTTTTATTTCATATTTGTGGTGCCCATATTTCTTTGTTTTTGTTGTTTCTATCAGTAAAAAGTCAGTTTCTTGTAAAAGTAGATATTATTTCATAAGTTTTACCTGAATACCAAGTGCCTGGAATAGTGCCTGACATATAATATATTCTAAATAAATATCATTTGATTGCCTACTGAATAAAATATTTTTGTATTTAAAAAAATCCTATCTAATCATTCAAGGCTCTCTGCTCTGCTGTTCTACTCTACCTTTCAGCCTTTTAAAATAACATTCTTCCCTTTCAAACACTCTGTGCTACTGCCATATTGGAGTACTTAGAATCACAGCTACTATACCATCTAACTTCCTACTTGCCACTTTTTTTTAGCTATAAAGAAATATTATTTGACAGTGAAGTTTAGATCTAAGGAAATATTATTTGACAATGAAGATCTTTTTTTTGTAAATAGAATTTTTTCAATTGCATGTAAAGATATTTTCCAACATTCATTTTTATATGATTTTGAGATCCACATTTTTCTCTCTCTCTCCCCTAGATAACAATCAATAGGATACAGGATATACATTTGCAGTCATGTTAAACATATTTCCACCTTAGTCATGTTGTAAAAGTTGAATCAGCACAAAAGGAAAAAAAACATGAACAAGAAAAAAATAAACCAAAAAAGGTGAAAATAGTATTCTTTGATCTGCATTCAGACTTCATAGTTCTTTCTCTGGATGTGGATAGCATTTTCCATCATGAGCTTTTTGGAATTGTTTTGGAGAATTGTATTGCTGGGAAGAGTTAAGTCTATCATAGTTATATGAAGGGCAGTTTCCTTTCAAGTCTTCAGAACAATCTTTGTCTCTTTTCAAGCACTTTTAAACAAGGTGATGTGCTTCTTTTCAAGCTGATTTTATGTGTTGCACACAAAAATGTTTTTTTAGCCCCTCTTATCGACCAAAATGTCCACAGAACCAAGGGGAAGCACTTTAAAATTCCACAGATGTTGATGCTTTAATGGGATTTATGGTCTCGTTGATAAAAGAGATTCCTTTTACCAGCAGGGATCTCAACAAAATTCCTCATCCTTTGTAATTGTTGCCCATATTCTTCTAGAAATCCCCCATGAAGTACTGGAGGACTTGGTCTTTGAATTTTAAAATTTTATGTATGACTATGGCTGCACGTGAGCTATTTAATCCTTGCTACGTCTACTTTTCTAGATAACAATAAATGATGCTTTCCTTCTCAAGCATCTCTTGCTTCTTGTATCTGAATGTCAGCTTTTCTATTCAATTTTTTTTTCTTCCTCAAGAATGCTTGAAAGTCCTCTATTCTACTGAATGACCAAATTTTCCCCTGAAACATGATGTTCAGTTTTGCTGGGTAGGTGATTCTTGGTTTTAATCCCAGGTCTTTTGCCCTGTGGAATATCATATTCCAAGCCCTTCAATCCCTCAGTGTAGAAGCTGCCAGATCCTGCGCTATCCTGATTGCATTTCCACATTATTCAGATTGTTTCTTCCTGGCTGCTTGTAATATTCTCTCCTTGATCTGGGAATTCTGGAACCTGGCTATAATATTCCTAGGAGTTTTCTTTTGGGGATCTTTTTCAGGAGGTGATCAGTAGATTCTTTCAACCTCTATTTTGCCCTCTGGTTCTAAAACATCAGGGCAATTTTCCTTGAGAATTTCTTGAAGGATGATTTCTAGGTTCTTTCTTTGATCATGGTTTTCAGGTAGTCCAATAATTTTTAAATGATCTCTCCTGGATCTATTTTCCAGGTCAGTGGTTTTTCCCATGAGATATTTCACATTGCCTTCTATTCTTTCATTTGTTTGGATCTGTTTAACAGCACTATATTCCCTTTGGTCCATTCTAAATCTGAAGGAAAGATTCTCCTCAGTGAGCCTTTGAGATTATTCTTCCATCTGGCAAATTCGGGTTTTTAAGGCATTCCTCTCCTCATTGCCTTTTCCAGCCTCTTTTGCCATTTGAGTTAGTCTATTTTTTAGGGTGTTATTTTCCTCAGTAAGGCTTTTGACTCTCCTTTCATAATTTTTTTTGCATCATTTTCATTTCTCTTTCCAATTTTTCCTCCACTTCTCTTATTTGGTTTTAAAAATCCTTCTTAAGGTTCTCTATGGCCTAAAACCCACTCATATTTTCATTTGTGGATTTTGGTGCAGGAGTTCTGACCTCCCAGTCCTCTTCCTGTTCCATGCTTCCATCCTTTTTGCCCCCAAAATAGGAGTCTAATGTTGCATTTTTCTGTTTATTTTGTTTCCTTTGCCTAGGCATGTTGCCACTTAATTACTTGACTTTTGGACTTGTCGCCATAGTAGGACTCTGCCACCAGCCAGGGGAGCTTCTGTCCCAAATGTTGGGGTCTTATCAACTGCCGGAGGTATAAGTTAGGTGCCCTCTGTGAAGCCCCCACACGCTCTGGCAATCTGGTCACCCACCCCAAGACCTCCCCATCAGACTGCAATCCAGATCCAAGAAGGTTAAATCAAGAGCGATTACCCCCAATACTGATTTCCGGATCCCCCTACAGTTAGCAGGTGAGGAACTGAAGCTGCCGCCTGTGTCCAAGGCTGTGCTGAAGCTTCTCAGTGGCTTCTCTCCCCCAGGGAAAGAGGCCATATGCTCTCCCAACTAATGAGTCCCAAAGTCCATACTGCATTAACCTCTCACTTTGTCCATGGCATCTATATGTTGGTAATTCGGGAAACACCACAGCTGCTGATGTTCTGGAGTCTCTCCAGCTGGCTGCTGGTCAGGCCGCCCTGGGGCTAAAACCTCCAACTCACACAGGCCTGGGCTCAGGTCCCAGCGAGCTGGGCTAGCCACTTCTTGCTGGGGTGCCAGGCTGTCCTCAGGGGGAGGTTAGCTTCTCTGTGTCATTTTGTGGGTTCTGGAGCTCCAGAGGTTGTTTAGAGTCCCCTTTTACATGAATTTGGAAATTGCCCCCGTACTTGCCACTTTTCAATCTCCTTTTGATCTCTCCCTCCTCTATGAATTTATGTCCATGACATTTCTCATGCCTGAAATACTATTCTCACATGTCCCTACCTTTTAAAATTCTCCTATTCCTTTAAGGCTCAATTCAGATCCATATCTGCTTTTTAAAACCTTCAGTTATCCATTCATCCAATAATGGTTCCTCTTTCAGGTCTCTCATGTTATTCTATTTAAGTATCTTGACAGTTGATCATATTTGTGTTATATGATGGGTTTGTATTACAGATGTTTTAATACAGATTGCTGGCTTCTCCTTACCCCTTGAAGATTGTAAGCTCTTTGTGGACAGGGTATATGCCTTTATTCAATTTCATAAATTAAATCTCTAGTACTGTGTGCCTTACACAAAACCAATATTTATTAAATATTCAATTGAATGAAATGGAATGTAGTTGAAAAGCAAAGGATTGTGCTGCCCAGCATGTCCAATCACCACCTTTCCAATGTGGGACAAAACCACAAACATGATATGACAGTGACAGCACATCTCATGCTAAGCAAATTGAAAGTTTTCTGCCTGTGAAAACTTGTCTTTCATTTTCAGGGAAAGTTTGAGGGGAAAAATGAAACCCATTGTAGTTTTTCTCTTTCAAGTCACATCTCCAAAGCACAATTTGCTGTTTTGCCAGGTTTCCTGGCAGTGAAAAATGCCACAGCCCAGATCTAGGCTTTTCACTTTTGAGGTATAAGACCTTTTGCTGGGCTCAAACAACACCCCACCACAGAGCAAAGAGCATCTTTTCTGCTACTGTCAGCAGGCAACGGCTGCAAGAATTGCCAAGGTTTACATAAGAAAAATCCCAAATGTTAATCTGTTTTTACAACTAAGCTTGACCCAAGACTTTTTTTTATGAGCTGCTGAAATACAGAGATAGCTATTTGCTTTTAAAAATTTCATTTTTCTACCACCCATCCTCTCATTGTTTGGCATCTATGAGTTTGAAAGAATGGAATCCAATTCCCTACAAGGAAAAAGAAACAAAATAGGGATGAAAGAGAAGAAAGAAATACTGAAACAAGGAACTGCTTAAAAGTAGGGAATAGTAAAAAAAAAAAAAAGGAGTAAATAAGTATTTCTCTGAATGAAGAGAGATGAATAATGGTATTTTCCAGGGATCAATACTGAGAGCTTATTTTTATTATAATTTAACAAAAATAAATAGCCTAGAACATCCAATGGCTCCCCACTGCCTACCAAATTTCTTATATTTGTATTCAAGATGCTCCAAAATCCAACTCTGACCAACGTTATTATATTTAAAGATGAATCAAAGCTTAGAAGAGCCTATACATTGTAAGTCATCGGAATCATTTCAATAGGCTAAAATAAAGACTCTAAAAGGAATATGATTTTTCTAGAGAAATGTTTATTTTTTTTTATTTTTTTTTTAAAGCAATTGGGGTTAAGTAACTTGCTCAAGGTTACACGGCTGGTCATTTGATTTATGCGTGGGTGCTCATTTTCTGAGGCCGGATCTGATCTCGGGTCATCCAAACTCCGAGGCCGGCGCTCTTACTCACTGCGCCACCTAGCCGCCCCTTTAGGGCAATTGGGGTTAAGTAACTTGCCCAAGGTTACACGGCTAGGTTTTTGTTTGTGCGGATTAAGTGTCTGAGCCCGGCTCCGAACTCAGGTCCTTCTGATTCCAGGGCCGGCGCTCTATTCACTGTGCCACCTAGCCGCCCCGAGAAATGTTTATTTTTAAAAATGATTTGAATTTTAAAAATCAAATGCATGTTTGTATGAAAAAGAACTATTGAACTGCAAGGTCAATGAATGAGAATGCTAAATGGATGTCAAAATATCTGAATTAAAAAGTACAGTGTTTGGCAGAGCCAAGATGGCAGAGTGTAAAGGCAGGAACTTGCTTGAGCTCATTCCCCAATTATTTCCAGTACCTGTAAAAAATAACTCTAAACAAATTTTAGAGCTACGATCCCACAAAATGACAGAGTGAAACAAATCTCCTGCTGAAGACAGCCTGGCAGGCCAACAGGAATAGTCTATCCCGCCTGGCTGGGAGGAGAGTGCAGACCCATGCGGGCCCTGTAGGCACAGACCAACTGCACAAACCAGGCCAGAGCAGACCTCAGGGGACTGAATCTCTGGCAGTTGTGGTGATTTCCAGACTTCTCAACCCACAAATGCCAAAGACAAAGTAAAAGGTCGTTGCGGAATCTCTGTTGGACCTGGGTGAGAGAAGAGCACCGTTTGGCTACTGCCTCCAGGATGGAGGGAGGGTATGGCAGCTGAAGGGGCAGCAGCGGCAGCAGCTGTTTCCAAAGCTCTAGGCCCACAGATGGTGGGGGGGACCAAGCAGTCGATCAGAGGGCAATTATAGGAATTTCTTTGCTGATGCTGAAGCAGTATTCTTTTGCTTTGCCCTGCAGGATTCTTTTCTTTTTCTTTTTGGGTCACAGTCTTGGGTGATGGTCTTGGGGTGAGGAGGAACACTGGCATGGCAGAGCTTGTGACAGTTGTGGAGAGGGAGTTTTCCTCACAGTTCTGAGGCAGGTACCTAGAATTAACTCTGACACCTGCTGCATAAGACCCCAGAAATGTGGGACACAGCTCTCCCCACTCTGGAAGAGTTCTACTGTGGCAAAGAGCTCAAAAGTCAAGTAACTGACTGGAAAAATGAGCAAACAGAGGAAAAGAAATCAGATTACAGAATCCTTCTTTGGTAACAAAGAAGATCAAAATACAGACCCAGAAGAAGACAACAAAGTTGAAACTCCTGCATCAAAAGCCTCCAAGAAAAATATGAATTGGTTGCAGGCCATGAAGGAGTTCAAAAAGTAGATGTAAAATCAAGTAAGAGAAGTAGAGGAAAAATTGGGAAGAGAAATGAGAGTGATGCAAGAAAATTATGAAAAATGAGTCTACAGCTTACTAAAGGAGACTCCCAAAAATACTGAAGAAAATAACACTTTAAAAAAATAAACTCAAATGGCAAAAGATGTCCAAAAAGCCAATGTGGAGAAGAATGACTTAAAAAGATGAATTGGCCAGATGGAAAAGGAAGTTCTAAAGTTCACTGAACAAAACAATTCCTTCAAAATTAGAATGGAGCAAATGTAGCTAATGAATTTATGAGAAATCGAGATATTATAAAACAGATCCAAAAGAATGAAAAAATAGAAGACAATGTGAAATATGTCATTGGAAAAACCACTCACCTGTAAAATAGATCCAGGAGAGACCATTTAAAAATTATTGGAATACCTGAAAGTCATTATGAAAAAAAAAAGAGTCTAGACATCATCTTTCAAGAAATTCTCAAGGAAACCTGCCCTGATATTGTAGAACCAGAGGGTAAAATTGCAGTTTAAAGAATTCAGCAATCACCTCTTGAAAAAGATCCTAAAAAGAAAATTCTTAAGAATATTATAGTCAAATTCTAAAGTTCCCAGGTCAAGGAGAAAATATTACAAGCAGTCAGGAAGAAACAATTTGAGTATTGTGAAAACACAATCAGGATAACACAAGATCTAGCAGCTTCTATATTAAGGGATCACAAGGCTTGGAATATGATATTCTGGACGTCAAAGGATCTAGGATTAAAGCCAAGAATCACCTACCCAGATAAACTGAGTAAACTGCTTCAGGTGAAAATATGGATATTCAATGAAATAGAGGACTTTCAAACATTCTTGATGAAAAGATCAGAGGTGAACAGAAAAGTTGACTTTCAAATACATGAATCAAAAGAAGCATGGAAAGAGGAAGTCATGGAAAGATGATATTCATAACTCATGAGACTTTTCTTAGTATTAGGATAGTTGAAGGGAACACACACACACACACACACACACACACACATATATACCCACACACACACACATATATACATATATATGTATGTATATGTATAGGTATATATATGTATGTATATGTATAGGTGTATAGATGTATATATGTGTGTGTCTGTGTATGTATATGTATATATGTGTTTATATATGTACATGTGTATGTGTGTGTATGACATAGATAGAGGACACAGGATCAGTTGAATAAGAAGGAATGATATCTAAAAAATAAAATTAAGAGGTGAGAGAATAATATACTGGGAGGAGTAAAGGAGAGATAGAATAGGATAAATGATCTCACTAAAAGAGGCAAAAGAAAGCTGTTACAGTGGAGGGGAAGAGCAGGCAGGTAAAAGGGAATGACTCAATCTTACTCTCATTGAATTTGGCTTAAGGAGGGAATAATATACACACTCAATTGGTACCCTACAGGAAAGTAGCGGGGAAGGAAGAGGAGGGGATGATAGAAGGGAGATCAGATTGGGGGAGGAGTAGTCAGAAGCAAATACCATTGAAAAGGAACAGGGTCAAAGGAGAAAATAGAATAAATGGGGGTGGGATAGAATGGAGGGAAATAGAGTTAGTCTTTCACAATATGACTACTATGGAAATGTTTTGTATAACTACATATGTATAACCTATATTGAATTGCTTGTCTTTTCAGTGGAGGTGAATGGGGAGGGAACAAGGGAGAGAATCTGGAACTCAAAGTTTTAAAAGCAAATGTTTAAAAAAATTGTTTTTATATACAACTATGAAATAATATACACAGGCAATGTGGCATAGAAATCCATTTTGCCCTGCAAGAAGGTAAGGGGGAAGGGACTAAGGGGGGGACATAAGAGAGGGCATATTAGGGGGAGGGGTAATAAGTATATTTATTGTTTGGGGGAGAGGGGTAGGGGAGAGATGAGGAGAAAATTTGTAATTCGTAACTCAAAATCATGTGGAAATGAATGTTTAAAACTAAAAATAAATTCTTTTAAAATAGTTATTTTCTCATAAAATGAAAATTCCTGGCATACAGAATGTTGTGAACAAAATTTAATTCAGATTTTCAAGCACACATACAATAATTTCGTATTAGAGCATATAATAATGAGCCTCTGCTTGGGATACAGTGATCTGGGTGGCTTCATGAAGCTCTCCAAAATCACTATGCTCCCTGTAACCATTACATTGTTGAGAGTCCCAGATTTGACTAGCCTCTGGGATTTGTCTGATATGTTAGAGGTTCTCTGTAAGTGGAACTGTTTGGGTGTTGCCTCCATCAAAGCAAATCACTGCCAACCTTTTCACCTTGTGTATTTTTTTTATTCTTATTTATGTTTTACTGTCAATACCTTAAAGAGAATATACCAACTTTTCCTAAAGCCTCATTTTGTTTTGATTTAATATTTTAGGGGTATTCATGTGACCACTTGGACTCTTCATCAGTCCTGATTTTTCTCTGCAAACATATCCTTCTCTGATTATCCATGTTCACAATTCTCCCTTTTAAAACACTGTTTCCACACATTCTATGTGCTATTATGTATTGATGCTCACCATGGGTCTCTTCACTATCCTCTGTGCTATTTGTAGCTATGATTTTTACAAGGCAGTAGTGTTTTATGAGTCATAGCCATATAAGTTTAAGAAGGGATACACTGATATTAAAGAGATAAGTTTGTGTAGCAATGAGAAGTTTGGGACCATTGGAACCAATGCAGTTTCCCAATTTCCTCTTATTCTATTTTGACCCTTGTTTATAGTCCATTTGTAGAGACTTCCAAGTTATACATTTAGGTGGATTAATTCAAAGAGTCTTTTGTTCAGCTGCATGCTGCAATCTGGGCAATATTTATTTTTCATCCACTTTATTTTTCCAAAGTGGATGGTTAAAGCAATTTCGTTAACACTGTTTTAGAAGTCACTGAAGGGAATTTGGGTGTTGGTTTTTTTTGTTTTGTTTTTTTTTTGTTTTGTTTTGTTGTTTTTTAGTGTTTGGACACTGTACAATTAATAAAGTCCATTTGCGGATAGGAGCATTTGAAGAATTTTACCTCTTTATGCCTTTTTTATGCATAGACCATCTTTCCTGACACTAGCTATTATCTTAGGTAAGCTTATGCATCTCTATTTTTCTCACTTTATTTCTTTTTAAAAGTCTTTTTAAAGAAATTAAATTATTTGTCTTTAGTTTTCAACATTCACTTCGATAAGTTTTGTTTTCTCCCCTTTCTTTCTCCTTCTCTCCCCAAGATGACTTGCAATCTGATATTGACTCTACACATACATTCATATTAAACACATTTTTCACACTAGTCATGTTGTATAGAAGAATTTATAATGAATGGGAGGAAACCATGAGAAAGAAAAAAACAAAACAAAAAAAAAAGTGTAATGTTCTTAACAGATAAGTGACACACCTTTTCAAACCCTGACTCCAGTATGATCAAAATATATCTGGAACAGTCGATTTGTTTATAAGGACAGATTTTTAGGAAGGATACTGACAAACTATAGAGTATTTATATTAAGAGAGCCAGGATAGTAGATAACCTTGTGGTATTACCATATTAGCATCATTTGAGGGCAACAGGAAGTATACAGAAGAGTAGATTGGAGGGAACTTGATTGATGCCTTTTAATGTTTAAAAAGCTGCTATGTGAAGGACAAATTTGACTTCTTGGTCTCAGAGAGTGGAGGTGGCAGCAACAGCTAGTAGTTTTAGAGACAGATTTTTAGTTTGATATGAGCAGGGGAAAACAAACCAAAAGAAAAAAAAAAAACACAAAACAAAAACAAAACAAAATGCTTTCTAGTAAGCAGAACTATTGGAAGGAAGTATAGCCAACTAGCTGTTTTCTTCAAGTCATTATTTTCTCTCTCACCTCTATGCATTTTTTTAAGCTGAACTCCATTCCTAAAATGTACTGTTTCCCCTCTACCTCTCAGTAGCATTTTTCCTATCAAAACTCAGTCTTCACTCCTCAGTTTATTTATTTATTTTTGTTTTGTTTTTTTGGAGGGGGGAAGGTAGAGCAATTGGGGATAAGTGACTTGCCTAAGGTAACAGGGCTAGTTTTTGTGTTTAGTGTCTGAGGCCATATTTGAATTCAGGTCTTCCTGACTCCAGGGACTGTGCTGTATTCACTGTACCACCTAGCTGCCCCACAGTTTATTTTCCTAGGACAATTTGCATAACTCCTTTGTCTCCACTACTTCATCTTATTAGTCCTCTTGACTTATTTTTCTTTACTCCAGCCCCACCTGAAGACATCTCCTAGAGGGCAAAGACTATTATCATTGTCAGTCTTTGTGCCTCCAGTTTGTAAGATAGTATTGTGCACAAACTAGCTCCCAAAGAGATGTTTTGTGAATATATAACAGCACCCTACCCATAAAGAGATCCCCTTAGGATAAGGGTTAGCTCCCTGAAAGGGAGGAAGAATATATTTATATATCTCTGTCTTATCTCTCTCTCTCTCTCTCTCTCTCTCTCTCTCTCTCTCTCTCAAATCAAAGTCAACTGCAAGTCATCATTTCCCTGATGCCATAGTCCTCTGGAAGTTGTATCAGGCCACCATTCTGCTCTTCTCAGAAAGGCAGGATACTAGGCTAGAATTTTATCTATCTGCTTCCTTAAATATTATTAGTCTAAGGGATATGATAGGGTTCAAGGTAACTTCTGATCTCTGTGTCATTATTGGGAGAAAATTGAACCCCAAGCTCTATATCCAAGGCTTCACCACTTTCCCAAAAAAATACCGATTCCACCATGGACATATGTAATGAATCTCAAAGGCATATATCCCTAGGATATATATGTGTGTATATATATATATATATATATATATATCTCAGGATATATAACAGACAATTCAGAGTAAAGGAGCTCTCCCATTGATCGTAAAATAATTCAGCTCAACCAAAAAAGATTTCCTTGATCTCATCCAAGGTAAAAACTCCCTAAAGTCTGTAAAGTAACTAGCTGGGGACAGGGACATGATGGAGACAACCTGTTCCTCTCATATCTTCCCAGTGTCTTTTCCTTCAGCAACCTGAAGTGGGATTCTTGGCTTTTTCCATCTTCCTTCTCAAAGCAGGAAGACAGAAGGCCTCAAAAAGACTTTCTACTTCAAGAAGTTTGAAGAAGACTAGGGTTCTCTCATTCTCACTGACTCTGCTCTGCCACTCACATAGTGCAGAGTATTCAACTCCAGCAACAAGCGAAGAATTCCATACCAATGGGCCTTGGGAAAGGGGTTACAAATGAATTAATTCAGTGGGAGATTGACCACTTTTAACAGGGCATACCAGATCAGGGAGGGCAAGTAAGTTAAGACTTGAAGGCAAAAAATAAAGGATAGGTAGGTAGTAGGTAAACATAGGAGTAGAGATTAGGTTGGAGGCATGAGCTGTGGTAATGTGGGTAGGGAGAAGATAATTGTCATCCAAATATTTCATAATAAAAAAAAAATCTAACTTCAAAAGAAAAGGATCAAATGTTCCAACCCATAATTCATTTGTCTAAATAGCAATTTCAGCTTCCTGTGTGGGTGTTATGGGAATGGAAATTTAAGATCTTCCCTGGCCCTAGGCCCTTTGATAGGCTTAAGTGCACCTGGAGCCTGTGGCAGGAGGCTTGGTTTTTGGGAATGCTTTGTAATTGGGCAGTGGGTCAAGAGGGTTGTGACATTCTCTGAGCGAGGAGAAGGCTACATAAACCCTGATGTGAGGCTTTGTTTTGGGGCTCACTTTGAGAAGTGTTGTGTGATTTGACCAGACAAGACTCTAGGCAGCCGCTGAGAGCCCCCCAGCTTTGAAAACCCAGATGTTGATGCTTCCCTCTCTGGTAATTGACTAGGTAAGGATGTAATGGTCTGACAGTTAAAGGCCTTTCTGCTGATATGTTTCTCTCTATTTGTTGTCTGCTTGTAACCTCTGTATTCTCTGAAGTTTGGGGTGCTGACCTTTTCCCCCTGAACTATGTAAATGACATATGTTTGATTAAAGCAAGATTGTTAACCCATTTTGAGTTGCTTTCCTTTAGAAAAGCAAATCTAGGGGCAGCTAGGTGGTGCAGTGAGTGGAGCGTCGGCCCTGGAGTCAGAAGGACCTGAGTTCGGATCCGGCCTCAGACACTTAACGCACACACAAACAAAAACCTAGCTGTGTGACCTTGGGCAAGTTACTTAACCCCAATTGCCCTCCAAAAAGCAAAAACAAAACAAAACAAAACAGAAAAGCAAATCTAAAAACCTGTGTTGGCAGCCATCCTGTGTATGCTGGGGTGCTTGCTCCTACAGTGGGCCCTGATATTTTACATGTATATGTACATGCATACATGATACACACATGTATACACATATACACACAATTCATACATGTGTGTGAAGGTATGTGTTTTATATGAGTGTGTATATATATGAACGTAGATATAGATACGGAGATAGAGAGATAGATAGACAGACAGATAGATAGATAGATAGATAGATAGATAGATAGATAGACAGACAGACAGAATATGTTGGCCCAAATTCTCTAGTTTCTGTCATCTCATATATTTGGGAGTTCCACTCACCCTGGAAATAACACTCTTCTATTCAGATACAGAATAAGAGTAGAGAGAAGCTGACTGATATTCAAGAAATCAGTAAGTTAATTGTTTGGAAATGAGTCCAAACCAGATAGGGGAGAAGGCAGAATGAATTTGGGAACATTTCAGGGCAGAATATAAAGATGCAAAGTGATATAAAATCCATTTTTACTGGGTTGGGGGGGTCATCACAAAAATTTTAATTGATATTAACCAATCAGCATCTCTTTAGGCATTGTACTCAAGGGTGTTTATTCTATGCATTACAACAAATCAGAAAATGACAAATAACAGAGAAATAAAAGATAGATTTTTAAGCTTCCTTGATGTTATTCACAAATGCTAGTCTAGAAGTCAGAACACCTGGGTTCCAATCCTGACACTGTTGTTATCTAGATGCTTGATTTTGGAGAAAAACAAAACAAAACAAAACCTCTCTAGATTTCTATTTCCTCGTCTATAAAATGAAAGATTTGGTCTGAATGATCTCTAAGGTATTTTCTACCTCTTAAATTCTGCAAATCTATATATAGTATTGTAATTGTTATTTCTTCCCTACAAAGCGAGTTTGGTTTAAAAAAAAAGGAAAATATAATCTCTAACACATACTTAAATTTAACTCGATTGGATACAACCATAAAATAATTCATAAACTATTCCTGCAAACATCAAAATGTATTAGTTTGGGGCATTAACATGCCTGTTATTGCATCCTGGGTTCCCACAACTCTCCATCTGTTGACAAACTACCACTGCAAGCTATCAGAGCACAACACATTTGAAGGCCTTGGAGGCAGCTGTGAGACATTAATGCCCATTTCACATGTCTAAACTCCATGCCGGATTCCTCTGCAAAGTGACTACTGGGCTATTTCCTTCCAGATGTCTCAGCATGGAGCTATGTTTGTTTATGTTATTTAAAGAAATCTTCTTCTTTGGCAGGGCCCCCCTTTGAATCTATCCTATTCTGTGTGAGTGTGTGTGTGTGTGTGTGTGTGTGTGTGTGTGTGTGTATAAGAGAGAGAGAAAGGAGGGGAGGACAGACAAAGAAAGAAACAGAGGGTGAGAGAGAGAGAAAAGGGGAAAAAAAGACAAAAAAGGAGGATATGGTTAAATAAACATAATCATGGGGTATTTCCCCCTTCTCTTCAAAGGGAAAATAAATATGTAATAATATAATTTTTATTTTGTTTTGCTTTTTGTTTTACTCTGAAATTCAGCAGTTGTGAATGACAGCTTGGCAGTTGGAACCAGGGAACTTAATTCACTGATCAATGTGATCTTTAGCCATAACATTGATTTGCACTTTGACTAGTTGTTAATTAAACTCATTGCTATGTAAGTGTCCCTTTTCTGTGCAACAGGGTATAAGATCCATTTCCCAGGGATGAGAGAAGTTAATCACAGCCTGTGAGGGAATGGGACCAGGAAGCCATAGTTCTCTTCACACTATATAATGTCATATGAGGGTTGGATCCACAGCTGATCTAGCTCAGAATTCTGATATCAACAAGGGCCCTGTCTCATAGGATGTGTTGTGCTTGGGTGTGGTTGAAAATCTGGACAGCAATTGCCAGAAAACTGTCCATGATTTCCCAAGTCACTAATAAGTCCACCTCAGTCCATCCTGAACTGGTGATTTGTACCTCTTCTGCTCTTTCTGTATGATATGGAATGTAGTGATTCATGCTTGATCTCTTTCCCAACCAGACCCTTAGCTAGCTCCAAGATCACAGAGCCACAGCTTTAGATCTGGAGGGGACTTGAGAAGTCCTTAACTCCACCTGCTCATGTTGGGAAGGAAAATGAGGCCCTGCAAAAGAAAGGATTGGGTCTAGGTCACAGAAGCAGGAAGCAACAGGGCTGAAATCTGAGTCTCCAAATTGAGAGTATTTTCCACTCAACCAAGCTGCTCTCAAAAGGGTCTTTTATCAAAAGATCATAACACCCCCATGTCTGGGACACTGTAGGCTCTTAATAAATGCTAATTGACTTAAATTAAAAGTCTACTGAGACTGGATTTCAGCTTTATTTCATAGTGGATTATGACTGTGTTTATAAAGTTAGCGAAATCATTTATAGTGATAATCAAATAGTTTTTGAATTCACTTAGCTTTTGGATCTAAGCTAGTTCTTGAGGTTCATAAGATTATTATATGTTGCCCAATTGCAATGCGGTGAGCAAATCATGTTACCTGTATTGTCATAGAGAAATAATGGACTCAGGGATTCAGAATGCAGATTGAGACTTTTAAAATTTTATTTTAATGGTCAATGTGGCAGTTACTTTTGTTTGAATGTATATTTGTTGCAAGAACTTGTTTTGTTATTGCTGGTGGTGGTTTTTTGGTGTTTTGTTTTGTTTTGTTTTGGTTTGGTTTGGTTTGGTTTTCTTACCTCCACTTCCTACCCCCAAAGGATAGAGGTAGGTGAGGAGATATAATTTATTTTTGTTAATTGAAAAAAATTAAAATATTATTACCTTTGGTTTGTCATAAAATTTATTCAAGTTCCAAAGAGTAGCTTCTTCATCCTAGTATTTGGGAATTTGTGGGTTTTCTGTGCTTAGATCACTCAGTCAATAAACATTTATTAAAGCATTTATTAAGCACTTACTATGTACCAAGCATTGGGCAGACCAGATTCTGTCTGTGGAGAATCACATTTATTCTGAGATTCAAGATTTATAAATGCAAAAACAGTAAGAGACAACAGGAAGCTGTCCATCACTCAACGCAGCCAACCTCTCATATCCAACAGCAAATTCAAAATATTCACCAAACATCTACAATGTTTAGCAGGATGAGCTGTTGTAGTTACCAAGTTTCGGTAAAACCTAGTCCCTACTCACATGCAACTTTATAGTCTCCTAAGGAGATATAGCATATAAGCAGATAACTATTTTAGACAATAATCCGTGATAAGTACATCACAGAGGCACAAACCAGGTATGATGTGAGATACAAGGAGAGAGGCTTCTCACTGAGTGGAGGGTGGGAGCAGGCTGGTCAGAGGAGGGAAATAAAAATCAATCTTTATGGAGGAGGTGACATTGGAACTGAACTTAAAGGAAGGGAAGGAATTCAATAGCTGGGGTAGCAAAAGTACAGAAAAGGTACAGGGAAGATTTTAAGCAAAGCCAGAGAGGCAGGAAAAAGGAAGCCTTCTGCAGATTGTAAGCAGAAGCTTAGAGTTTCAATGACCTCAATATTGCCTATGGAAGAGACAACAAATCTTTAACCACAAAATGTTTGTGATATTATCTCAAATAATATCCGTAAATTTAGTACAGTGCCTGGTATGAAATAGGTACTTCATAAATACTTGTCTCCTTGCACCTCCCTGCCTTGTACAATCTTAGAGCATTTACTTAATTCTGTTAAAGCAGTCTATCACTATTAAAAAACAATTTATTCATAAAACCATGAGTTCCAAAAGTCTTAGGTTGGTTTTTTAAGCTATTTAAAATTAAAACTACACAGATTTTGGAAAACCCTGTATAGTATACAAATATATTGATACATACTATATTTTATACTAATATAAGTGGTTAACATTCCTGAAACATTAAAATTATAAACAAGTCACCCTATCTCAGTGCAAAAAAAAAAAATCATGAACAAAAAATAAAAGGCAAAAAACCAAAACCTCAAGGACAGTATCAGGTCTTTAATTTGCTTTATTGTATTTATAATCCTTAAGAAACATTAACAATCAAATTGGATAATTAATCCATTACAAATATTATCATCTATTCTACCCCACTAAAAAATAAGGACTTTATAAGGCATTAGTCAAATCAAGGAATTATGTGTGTATGTATATGCACATATATGCATATGTGTATGTGCACACATGTGTTTAGGGACAACCAAGGCTTTCTAATAACTCACATATTTTTCATGGAACTGGATTTAGCTGGAGTATCCGGGATCAGATTGCAGCTCAACTGTTTACAACTTGCATGATCATGGGGAAATTGAGTACAGTCCCTGGCCCTTACTTTGCTAAAGAGTAGAATGAGGTTAGATGATCTATAAGGTTTGTTTCAAATTCTAATTCCTATGATTTTGGTGTCTTGTTCCTTCTGGTATGGAAGGATCCTCATTCACATACAGGAATTCAAGAAAGAACCATATAATGACTCTCATAAACACATTACAATTCACCCCCAGTTTCTCTTCAGAAAGAAGATGCCAACTCCCTCTAACTCTCTATCTCTTCAGATATATTGTCATAGATTTTAAAAAATGGAACTGACATTTATAAAAAATTATAAAGGAATTTAAATATATTACCTCATTGTAGCCCCATGGAAGCTTAGCGAGGAAGGTATTATAAGTATTTTGATCTCCATTTTATGGGTGAGGAAACTGAGGCTCTCAGAGTCCCACTCGTTTGCTTGTCACTTAGCTATCATCAAAGGCAGAATTTTAACTTCTATTCCACCAACATACACTATTCCATGCTGATTCTTACTACTTAACTCCTATTGTGTAGAAGAACCATGAATTATATGCATTAAGAAATCAAAGGCTTTTTCAATAAAATTGGCAAAAATGTGATAAAATACTTGCATGTTTCATATTATATTCTCTTTGTTGTTTTGGTTGCTTTTTTTTTTTAAGATTATCTAGTATCACAGAATTATAGATTTCAGAGCTAAAAGATATCATCTGGCCCACTCATCTTACCTATAAAGAAACTGAGGCCCAGAAAGATGAAGCAATTTCCCTAGGGTCACATAAATATTCAGTAGCCAAGTTGGGAGTGGGTATAGCTCTGAGCTTGCCTATCTGTTCCCTGATATTTTGCAGCTGTCCAAAGCTAGGGCACATGGCTTAAGGATTTAGTGAAGCACAACTTCAAAGCATTTCCTCTAACCTTCCCTTTGGCTTGCTTAAGGGATTCCTTTTCAGCTCAATTTAGGGACTCCATTTCAGCTTGCTTTCGATATCGTGCTGTCATCCATTCTTTTGCACATGTCCAGCCCAGTGGGGTGGTGTTCTGATGAGCATTTCTTCAGTGCAGGGAGACTGGCTACACTCCAGGAATGGTTTGTTGGTAATCTTATCCTGACATGATATTCAGGAGGTCTCAGAGACATTCTCGGGAACACTAACGGCACAGCTGGGGTGGGAGCTGAAGGGGTAGGAGTGTGTCTAATAAACCCTTGATGCAAAGGAAAGAATGAGCATCTTCATTTGTATCCAACATTCTTTAGACCCCTGGACTCGTAGTTAATTCAGGAAGGCCCACCAAAAATCTTTGTGTTTTTAATTTTTTTTTCTTTTTCTGCCAGGACTGAAAGTTAAGTAGGATGGACAGCTCTTTGGGAGATGTAGTCTTTGCAGATGGACTGTTTGATTGCCACTATTGGTTTCTGAAACTCTTTTATTGACTATCTACTCTACTTAGATTCATTAGATGATTTCCAGTTTTGCATTTTGTGATGTCACTGTGGCTCAACAAACAAGAGAGCTTTGGTAAAAATCTATCCCAGAAATCTCAATGCAAGTGGAGAAGGGTATCTTCCGAGGACAGTAACAGAAAGTACAGGAAAATAGTACCCACACTGAAATCTTAGATCTGCAAACTTAGGTGAAGTTTTGTTTACTATTAATTTGATCATTTTTTCCTTCATTTGTTCAGTTTTTTCTGAATTTCCCTCCCCAAAGTTGAAGAATATTTATTAATCATAACAGTGTATTTGTTCACTTGAACCTCTGAAGCTTACTTTCAACCCCAACCCTCCACCCCCTATTCTGGAATAAACTTCATCCTCTTCATCACTATCTCTATTTATTGACCACTATCAAAATCTCTCCCTGAGAGTTCTCTACCTAAAGAAATCCTTCCAAACTCAGCACTGAACACTACATAATATTTCAGAGTTCAAGTCACTCTTAGATAAGAGCAGTCATAACAATAGCCATATTTGAATAATAGATCTCATTTCTTTAGAATCTTACCATTTACAAGGGCACATTGGAAGGAATGCTTTATATGGACTTTTAAAAAATTTTATTGATGTATTTTTCACTTTCATTTGCAAATGTGTATGTTCCCCCTACCTCTAAATAGAAAGTCATTCTGTGCAATAAAAGTACAAAAAAGAAAAAGAAAAGTTCATAAAAACTAATGAAGACCCTAAGAGTGAGATAATATGCAATGTTTCACACGTGGAGCTACCTACCTCTACAAAGAAAGGAGGAAAAGAAGTGCATTTTCGAACTTTTATTCCGGGATCACGATGGTATATGCTAGCTCATGGTCTCAGCCCACTCTGCATCAGATTAGTTAAGTTTTCCCATGCTTTTCTGCAATTTTAAGATTCATCATTTCTTATGTAACAGTTATATGACATTGCAAACTACAATGCACGTCACAATACAACATTACAGTCTCATCTCATTTCAGTCCTTGGAGGTAGGAAGGACAGTATTGGTATCCTGATTTTACTGAGAGAGAAGTGATTTCTGTGGGAGTTATAAAGCTATAAAGTAACAGATCTAAGATGCCAACCTAAGATTTTAACCTATGTTTGGATGCTAAGTTTGGCCCCTTTCCAACTTTTTTTTTTAAAGATATTTTTATAAATATTTTTCTCTCTCCCACTCCTCGCCTAGGTTTGCTTTTAAAACAAATCTCCTTAGTAATTAAATGCATAAATAAATACTTAAAGAATACTTGAATAATTAAATAATCAAATCAAATCCTCTTAATAAAAGAATTTGTTCTGTGAAGTTTGGATTCAGTCATTCAGTCAAAGGGCCACACTTGAGGACCTGAAGGGCCACATGTGGCTTTGAGGCTGCAGGTTCCCCACCCTAGTAGTATCCTTTGAGGCAGGTAGTTGTCTTCTGTTTCTCCTTCACCCCTGCATGCTTATTTCAGAATTCTACATATATCTAGAGTTCAGTGAAACTGCTGATTAACTAAGCAATAAAAAGTACCATAACCATGAGTGAGATTAGATAGAAAGAGATCTCTTTCTCCTTTGCTGAACATCTGGGGCATTGGGGTTTAAAAGAGTGGCTAAGAGACTCTCAGTGTTTGCATGAGGGTGTGTGTGTGTGTGTGTGTGTGTGTGTGTGTGTGTGTGTGTGTGTGTGTGTTTCTGTTTCTCATTCTGTTACAGAAGCATGGACAACAGCACCCTTTCCGATGAGTGTGGAGACCACTGAGGCTCTTCTACATTATTCAGTCCAGCCCCAGTGGCTTCTGAGAGGAAAATAAATAGCTCCAGTGAGGCTTCACTGGTCTGTATCTCTTTGCACAAGCATGAAGAATTTCTTTACTGTCAAGCCTGTGGATGGCAGTGAAATCCCCGTTTCTGAGCCCTGTTGCTCACCACGGCTCTTAAGACAGGGCTTTGCACACTGAGTGCTAGTCATTTCTGAGCTAGCCACCTTCTCTTCTATGGTCCTGTAGCTCAGGCAGCAACAATAGATGCAATTCTATGTCTATCTACCAATGATTGCAGTAGGTTGAAGGAATGGGATAGCACTTGCTCTGACGTAGTCTATGTCTACTTCTACTGACAAAATTCTCTTCCTCATGCTAGCAGAATATTCGTTCTACATTCTATTTGTAGGTGAAGAAATGGGTTTCAGGGATTTGTCAGCATTAAAAAATATATAGATTGATGAGAGAGAAAGAGAGAGAGAGAGAGAGAGAGAGAGAGAGAGAGAGAGAGAGAGAGAGAGATCCTCATTTTAAAAGGATTTCAAAAGTCACTTACATTTACCCTCTACTTGGATTATGAATCTCATTTACAGTATCACTGTACTTGGAAACTTCCAGTGACTGTGAACTCACTACCCACCTAAGCATCTAATTCTACATTTGGAAAATTCTAATTCTTAGGAAATGTCTCCTTATAAATAACTTAAATCAGTCTTTTGAAAAAAAAAATATATCCATTGTTCTTAGTCTGGCCCTTTAGGGCTTCAAAGAACAAGTCTAATTTTTCTTCAATTTCTTATCCTTTCAGATATATATGAATATTGTCACCATGTCAACCCTATCTTCTCTTTCTTCAGGCTAAACTTGTCTATTTCATTCAACCAACCCTTTCATGACGATGTGACTTTTAGTACACTCACTATCTTGCTCATGTGTAGTGGAGATTCAGTGATATAATGTACATTCCTTCCCCTTGGGGAACTTAATATCATGTTGGTCATACAGAATCTATACATAAGAAAGGAGAAGAGGATATAATATGTTGATTTTAAGTGTTAGCGTATATGTGCTTTCTAAGAAACACTGCCTAAATTTCTACACATGATCTATTAAGAGCATTCCTTTCTTTTCTTTGAAGCTCTTTAGTTTTCCCAAGGTTTCCCTACAAAATTTGTTAGAGGCTGATGAACTTTTTACTTCGGAATCTTTTGTGCAATGAATAGGATATTTTGCAAGTTTACTCAAGTCAGGAAAAGGCAACCAACACAATAGTAATGTAATCAGGTTCCAGAAACATCTTGAGAGACAACAAGAATGAACTAAATCTAATTAGATTGAGTTTAACAGGGATAAATATTAAGTCTTACATTTGGCAAAAAACAAAATAACCTTCATAAATATAAAAAGCAGGAGACGTGATTAGGGAACTTTTTGTCTCAGAAAATCTGGGAATTTTAATGCACTTTAAGCTCAGTTTGAGTCAAATGTGTGATATGACAATAAAAAATTTAATACAAGTATTCAAAGGGTTGTAATGCAGAAAAAGGATTAGAATTGTTCTGCTTGACCCCAGAGGGTAGGAATGGGGGAAGAAGCATTGAGGAGAAATAGCAAAGAAACAGCTTTAGGTTTGGTATAAAAAGGGGAAGGAACTATCTAACAGAATGATCTAAAAGTGTCAAGGGTTGCCTTGGGAGGTAATGGAATTTCTTCTCTATCCCAATGTGAGATCTTCAAGCAAAATTTGGATAGCCAACTGTTTCATGGTTTTAAAGGAGATTATTTTGGGGGTAGAACTTGAGCTACGTTGTATGGCCTCTGAGGTCTTCCAACCCTGACATTGTGTAATTCTGTAAATAAGCAAACAACATAGAGAAAAGATTTAATGAGGAACGTTGAATACATGGATTTTAAGAAAATATCTAGTTCAACATAAGTATCCATTTAAATATTAAAAGGAATTATATAAACTTTAAATAAACTTAAAGTAACCCTAAGATATTAGACATACATATATTGTCATAAGGAGGATGGAATTTTGATAAGCTCTCCTGGTTGTACCCATGTTGATGTAAAATCATGAGAGAGAGAGAGAGAGAGAGAGAGAGAGAGAGAGAGAGAGAGAGACAGAGAGAGAGAGAGAGAGAGAGAGATGGATTGGAGAAGAAACCTAGGATAATGAAGTAACCATTTCTGTTAAAATTCTGAAATGTAATATTAAAGGGGATGGTTTAAGAAAGTAAAAAAGATGATCAGAACAAACCAGCACAGGTTCATTATGAAACCATACCGAACTAATATTTCTTTTTTAACACAGTTACTATACTTATAGATCTGGACATATTGTATCTGAATTTCTTCAAGAAATTTGATGGACTGTATCATTATATCCTTAGGGATAGGACAGAGAGTTGTACATTGAATGATAGTATACTTAGGTTTTGTAACTAATTAGGTTTTGTAACTAATTAAAATTCTACATCTTAAAACTGTTATTTAATCAATTTAAGAATATCTCTAGTGGAGAGCTCTAGCCCTTTGTCCTTGATCTTATTTTATCTAAAATATTTATCAGTGATTTGAATAAAATCATAGATAGAATGTGTATTTTTTAATGTTCTGAAGCTATGAGGTACAACATATACATTGGATGACAGAGTATTGATCCAAAAGAATCTTGACAGGTTGGATTTAAGCCAACTAGATGTCAATAGATATAAATGTCATATTCTCCATATAGGTTCAAAATGTCAGCTTCACAAGTTTAGAATGTAAGAAAAATATTCAAAAAAAAGTTCTTGTAAAAAAAAAGATTTGGGGGCTTTAATGAACTTCAAGTTCAATATGTCAGCAGGATGACATGGTATCCAAACATATTAATATAATCTTAGTCTGCATTAATAGAAGCATAGGTCCCCAGAACAAAGAATGATATAGAGAGTCTTTCTGCAGTGGTGACCAACTTTGAGCATTTTTGTTCAGTTTTGTGTACCACACTTTTGAAAGTTCATTATAAGTTGCACTGAAACCAGAGGAAGACACAATCAGAAATAAGGAATTGAATCTATGCCAGAAAAGATTGTAGGGAAAAAAGATATAGGGATGAAGAGTCTACAG
The DNA here is from genome assembly GCA_011680675.1 of Gymnobelideus leadbeateri. Lineage (NCBI taxonomy): Eukaryota > Metazoa > Chordata > Mammalia > Diprotodontia > Petauridae > Gymnobelideus > Gymnobelideus leadbeateri. The sequence continues at coordinate 437,458 of WOXC01004177.1, forward strand.
AAGAGAAAAGTGGGGTGGGATCTAGTGATGAAATATGATTGCCTTCCTCAACTAAGTTAAGGCTTAAACCATAGAAAAGGGATTAGTTTTGCTTTGCAAGGCCCAAGTAAGAAAAACAAAAACAAACAAACCTAAAAGTGACTGTGTGACTGTTGCAGGATTGTGGGTTTCAACTGAACATAAGGAAAGATTTCTTGAAAGTAAGAGCAGTCTTCAAATTGAATAGATTCCTCCAGGAGGTATTGAATTCCCAGTGGCTGGAGGTTGAATGAAGTTTAGATAACTGCAGATTAGGAAATTTTTTTTGAAGAAAATTTTTACAACTGCTGAGGAATTAAACGTTTGAGATCTTACTCTACTATGTTACGCTGAAACATGCCTATTCTTTGTTTCTTCTGTGGCTCTTGTTCTCCAGAGTGAAAAGATGACAGTCCGATTAACTCAGCTCTGAGTGTTTATTTATTTACTAATATGTTCCTTCTCCCTGGTAACCATGCATTTTTTCATAAAAAAAAGAAAAGAAAAACTAAAGAAAATCACGTGTCTCCAAAACGACTAACACTAATGTTTGGATTTTTAGGCTCCCTCATAGGCTTGTAAGGGAGCTTTTGAGTCCCTTCTTCTGCCCACTCACAGGACTGATTGCATAGCCATATACCATAGATCACCTACACATGAACATTAGGGACAACTTGTACATCTGTGGTACCCAATATGTTGTTGCACTTGCTTTGGCATTTTTTCTGTTGCTCTGAAGCGTCTCCTTTGTGCTGATGTGTAATGATGAAAGAGTACAACTCCCATTGCTGAATCTGTTTTATCAGCTTCTCTGAATTCTTTGTTTGGCTCTAAAATGAGAGGGTACAAAGGCCCATTGCTCTACTCTCCTTGAAAACTGTTCTGTTTGGCTCCAAGTTTATTATGAAAATTCTAGGCTAACAATAACAGTGTGAAAAGAATGGTGCTCCTACAAAAGCCAGGCCTGGCTGAATTGATAGGGAAGGTGTATGGGCCTCACAATACACAGCATGAGAGAAGGAGCTGTAGAGATGACTGATAAGTAAAGGGCTTGTTCTCAAAAAGTCTGTGCACAGCGTTCACACACAGCCAGAACCAACACAAACACTGCCAAGCATCTCCATATCAGGAGATGCCTGTCTGACCATTTCCTTTTCCCTACTTAGAACAGACTTTGAGAAAACTCATTCCATAACTTCAAGAAAGTAACTCAGTCCTCCTGGATATCTTTCAGTGAGAGCTAAAGCTTTGAGGGTGTCCTCAAGCTCTTTCATGTTCTTTTTGGATTCTTAAAGTAGAAGGAATTTTTCTGTGCACCAGAGCTTCCCCTCCAGGTTCCTCACTGGCTAGGAAGTCAAAGATGCAACTGGAGGCATTAGCCAGAATCCTCAGCTAGAGATTAGTGGGAGAGCACCAGATCATCTGTAACCTCTGGGGAAAAACAAAACAAAACAAAAAAACCCTGGGAATTCTTGAGGGTGGGAAAGGGAAATAGAGCAAAAGAGAAAATATCAAGGAGAGGAAAAGAGAGGGAGGGAATGAACAAAAGAGAGAAGGAGAGGGAAAGAGATAGAAATGGACACAGAGATTATGACAGAAATCAATGCTTATTAAGAGCAGAAACTAAAACAAAACAAAACAAAACTATAACAACACTACAAATCCATGATTATAAAGGCAGTCCTTTATTAGTTCTAAATTCAACTTGGTTGGTTGGTTGCTGTCCTTCATTCTCAAAGAGGACCAAAATGACATCACTATGCTAGAGTCAAGTTTCAATATGTCTTGTCTGGGACTGATCAGACCAATACAAACTTGGAATGTTCTACCATAGGTAGGGCACAAATAGTCCATGTGAACATTTGGGGTGGATTCTCTAAATTTGCACATCCTCCATTTCCTTTGAGCTATTTCAATTCTGCTTTGCTTATAGAGCACAGCACCTTCTTTGACGTGGACACGCCATGCCAAGTGGTCTTGTGCCAGTGCCTCACATATGTAAATTCAACTGCCATAATGTCCAAGGCTGATAGACCTAGGGAAGGACCCATGCAAAATAAAGTCCTTAAAGGCTGAGATATTTAAAGGAAGGGACCCTGTCTGGCATTTAAGAAACCTGTGCCCATGCTTTGATTCTCCTCATATTCTCCTTCACTTTATTCTTAGTATATCAGTAATAGAAGATGTATTATGTAATACAACACTAAGAATAAAGGGTCTAAAACAAACAAAAATACTAGGAGAGATTTAGGTTAGGTAAAAGAAAGGCAGGACTGATGGTAAAAATAGCTATTCCACATTTACATAATACTTAAAGGTTTTCAAAGCACTTTCAGTTGATAGATAGACAGATAGGTAATCTCATTTGATTTTTTTTTTTTTAAAGTAGAACATGGGAGTGATGATTGACTAGACTGAGGAGTCCTTTTCCATAGTATGGTTGAGTAGAAAGGGCAATGTACTTGGAGAAAGGAGAATTCTAGGTTTGATTGCTGGTTCTGACCCCTATTAACCGTGTAGCCCGGCACAGTCACTAAATCATTTTGTGCCTGTTTAAAAGGAGCTAATACATGTAGGGAAGGAAATAAGAATTTATTAAGGACCTACTATGTACCAAGGCACTGTGCTAAGCACTTTACAAATATTATTTCATTTGCACAACAGATCTATGAAATAAGTGCTATTATTCCCATTTTACAGTTGAGGAAACAGGTGAATAGAAGTTAAGTGATTTATCTCAGGTCACCTAGCAAATAAGTGTCTGAGGCTGATGGGGTCCTTGTGATGTATATATGTCTGTAGTATCAATCTGTAACATCAGTTTGTAAATGGGGTGCTTTGGGATCTATGTCTGTAAAATCAATTTGTAAAAGCAGTCTGTAAGATCACATTTCCACCACCCCCCCAGCCTCAGAGCATTGACTCTTCCCCTTCCCCCTTCCAGCACTCTGCCCAGCAACAACTCATGACCTGTTTATCTCTGCTTGAAACAATAAGTTATGTAGATGTTATCTCCCTTAGTTAGAGTGGCCAGCCCCACCATAAATTCTTCAATACCTTATCTATAGGGTAACTCCTTAGTCAATTATATACCCACACTATCTCTGATGACCTTGGTGGGAGGCAGACTGGGCACTCTTTAGTGAAGTGTCAGGCCTAAAACCACACCTCCAGCTAGCCCCGCTTGAGCTATTTCCCAGTGAATCATGGGCAATACACCTGCACAGTTGATATTAAAAGTGTATGGTCCTTTGAGCACTGACCACTCCTTAACTCCTCCCTGATCCCACCCTTACTAACCTAGTTAGCATAATTGACACCTTAAAACTATGCCTGCAGCCTCTGCGAGTTTGCAGGTTCCATAAGAATCTAGCCTGCTGTTCTCTACAGCATAACAATAAACTTTACAATTTCAGCTTCAAAGTTTGCTTGAGCCTGGTGAATTCCTTCCAGACTGGATGCCAAGGAGGCATCCCTGGCAGAACCACTTACCCTCCCCCCCTCCTTATCACCCTTCCCTCTTCAAGGCCATATTTAAAATCAGGTCTTTTCAACTCCAGGCCTAGCATTTCTGCCACTTTCTACATGTGTGGCATTAAACACATTAATTAGCCTCTATCTACCCCAGTGTTTTGTGTTTTTTTTTTTTTAATTTCTAAAATGAAAGGGTTGGGCCCTAGACCCAGTCAAACCCCCCTATTGAAAATGTTCAAAAAATGACTAAAAATATGACACAACATATGATATTAGTATGTCAATTTTTAATATGTCATTTTCCAAGTCAATATGTGTCCCTGTTTGAGTTTGACACCACTGGATTAGATAACCAAGGTGACATGGGGCTCCTTTGAACTTTCCTCAGCAGTGCCCTCTCTGTTTCATAACTTGTAACAACTATGCTCCCAGTTTCCTATCATTCCTGCCTAGCCTCCTTTCAAATAGCTTTCATCAAAGCAGCATAAAAACTTTCTCAATTTAGCAAAGATTTATTAAACATTCCATTTGCACAACAGCTCTGTGAAATAGGTGCTGTTAGACCCATTTTCCAGTTGCTGGGAAGACTAGCACCTCTGGTGTTAGGGCTTGGTGAGCTCATTTCAGGACTGCTTGTCCACCTTTAATGAATGGCCTGTTTCCTGACTCTTGCCTGGGGCTCCAAGAAGCTGTAGCATGTGCAAAGGCCATACCCTGTTATGCCATCTTGGCAGATGGGTTAAACTAGGTGGAGGGCAAATGGTCGCTGTCAAACCGTAAGTGAGTTGGGGGTGTGGGGTGTACTCCAAACATGTGAAGACAGATTTTTCTGTGGAATGGGTGGATGAGAAAAATTTGTTGCAAAGCAGGCAGTGTGGAATGCCTAAAGCTTGGTCAGTCATCTAAGACACCAGGGTCATCCACTGCATCCTGGGCCATCACCAGTCACTTTGACTTTTGTCCTGCCACTTAACTTCATTGACTCAGGAAGAAAGAGTGAGACTGATGACTTTGCACAACTTTGCCTCACTTAAATCCAATTCTCATGCAAGTGAAGACATCATCCGAGATGTCATTGGTTCTCTTAAAAATTAAGGATGAACAGCAAAATTGAATATGCCAGGCAACATGTTGAAAAAGATGGCAGGTAAAGGAAACAACAAAGCCAATCTCTTCAAGGGGTTTATAATCAAGTAAGAAAGATGAGAAATTTAGTCTCTCATTATATAGAATTATGGGCTTTGGACTTGGAAGAGATAGAGATAAACTACTCTTCCTTCTTTCCATTTCAGAGTAAGAAACTGAACTTCAGAGAGAGTGGTGACTTACTCAAGCTCACTCAAGTTATAAAGAAACTGGATTTCAACTTAGGTTCTCTGGCTTCAAGTCTAGTGCTCCTACCACACCACCATAGCTGTCTCTCCTGCACAGTGACTCTTCATGCTTGGGCTCTCAGTAGGTCTCCTAATTGGCGTTTCAGATCTTCTGAGTCCATAGCTCCATCCTTTACACCAATGCCAAAATAATATTCCTAAAGTGCAGATCCGATCATAGCACACATACCCTACTTCACCCGAATAAAAATTGTTGATTGCCTAATGAATGAAATGGAAATTCCTTATTTTGGCACTTATGGTGTTCCATGTTCTATCTCAACCTACCTTTCCATTCTTAACACTGGTCTTTCTTGTTGATTGTATTCTATAGAGATACTCTTCCTTCATCTCTTACTAACTTCTTCCGCTTCCGTGCTTTTGTCCATATAGCTCCCCCATGTTTTAAAGGGAATTCTCCATCTCCTAGGTATTAACTTCTTTCTTTTTTTCTAAAGTCTAATTCAGGTTCTACTACTTTGAAACCTTTCCTGATGACACTAGCTAGACATCACTATATCTTTCTTGAACGACTCAGTCTACTATGTTTGACCTTACCAACGGATCATTTCTAATGTACAGAAATAACTAAAAACATGAGATTAATCTGGGGACCCCAATCAACTGCGTCCCTGGGTCACTTGATGAAATCATAAAATATAAAGTGTCTAAAACAGAGATATTTGTGTATAAGAACATGCCCTTAGAGATTTTGAGTGAAAGAATTTGCATTTTATTTTATTTTATTTTATTTTATTTTATTTTTTGCTTTTTGGAGGGCAATTGGGGTTAAGTAACTTGCCCAAGGTTACACGGCTAGGTTTTTGTTTGTGTGTGTTAAGTGTCTGAGGCCGGATTTGAACTCAGGTCCTTCTGACTCCAGGGCCAGTGCTCTTCTCGCTGAGCCACCTAGCCACCCCCAAGAATTTGCATTTTGTAAGGATGCTGTTTTTAGACTTTGATTTGTTCATTTGTACTTTTTAAGAGTGAAAAGCCTTGAGTGGTACACCTGCATATGAACAGTGCAGGAGAATTAGCAAAGACAATAAGTTTAAGCTGGTGCCTTCTTTCTCCACATTCACAGAGTTCAAAAGAAAAGTTCATTTGCAGCCAGGGAGCATTCCAACTGAGATGAGGAATGGAGACTGAGCACAGCTTCATGGAGAGAGCCATATTTGAACTGAGCCTAGAATTTGAGGCACAATTGCAAACAAGATTGAGAAAAAAGGCATTTGATTATCAGGAGCAAAGGCAAAAAGTGGTAAAATTCAGGATGTTGGTTTAGAAAACAAGAAGAGTAATTTGGCTTCAATAGAGGGGTATGATGGAAAGAGAATGCTGGAAGAAAAACAAGGAAAATTCGGCTTAAGCCCCAAAGAAGCAAAGTCTTAAGTGCTGTTCTGAGGAATTTGAACTGTAGGTTGTGGGTAGTCTCTATTATGAAAACAGATCTGACAGATCAGAGAAATGTTTGCCGGAAAACTGGGCATAAAACAATCCAATCTGTAACTGACCAGGGATGTGGGCAATGTCTTAAGGAGGGTATACATGTGGAAAATGACAAGGAAGCTAAATTACAAGGACCATAGCAATGGTTTAGATTTTTAGAGTGGAGAAAGAAAGTGGAGATTGGTAGCATATCATTAGAAGAGACAGCTAAGAGAAGGAATAGATGTAGAGGTGAAATGAATGTGTCCTCCTAAAATGGTGACTTTTCAAAGTGGTTTTCATTTTATTAAGAGATTCTGGGGTGCCCAAAGCTTTCAGATCCAAGGGAAAGCATGATTAATATAGAAAGATCAGCTTTATGATACCTAAGTGATGGGGATGGCGTTTACGTGGGTAGAGGGAAGGGCTAGAACTCCATGATAATTGTCACTGCATGTAAGCAACCATTTATGCTTCTATGCTTGGGGCCAGCTCTGATCCTGATCTGTTAGGTATGCCAGTACCTAAATCCTCAAGCACCCTATGGTCTAGATAATGATACGTAACTGTAACAGTAGTTGGATGAGGAAGGGGCTAGACTTCCTCGAATGCTGTGCAGCAGGCACAAGACTACCTAATTAGGACTCATAATTCCTATAAGGTTTTATACCCTAAAAGATAACTCCACTCTAGGCAGACTGAGACTTCAGTTCCTATAAGGTGCTGTGCCTGCAAGGGCCACAGTATATGATGGAGAAGAAAGAAGGAGAACCACATCAAGAAGACAGGCATGGCAAGACCCAAGGTAAAGCAGCAGCAAATACACTTATTTTCTTCCTGCTGAGATAAAGCTGAGAACTGAGACAGTGGAAGGGCTTCCTTCTTTGACTGAGAGGGTCATTCTCCATGAGATTTACCAAACAGGGATGCAGATGCTATATGGACAGATCCCAATTTCACCCTGGCCATGTAAAACACACCCTGCCATACTCTCCCTCACACTGAAACGTGAGTCTCGGAGGAAACTGCTTTCCAACATATTATTTGTTCAGGCATGAGAATCTAATCCTGAGGCTATGGGTGGTGAGATTGTTTTCTTTGTTTATTAATAATTTAGTGTAAATATTTTACTTTTTAATGCATGTTCTTTTTGCAATTTGCTCGCCTGGTACAAACTGGGTTTAGATGATCTTAAATGATTTCAGCTTATTTGGAATGGGGTCTGAAAATCAGAAAAGTACATGCATCAGTAACACACATCCCTTTGATCCATTTATCTATGAAAATATGAAATTGAGCAAAATATCAAACAGTAGACCACAGTAGACAGCAGAGTCTACATACAATACAGGTCACATGTAAAAGCATAGCACATATTATATATTATTTTAGGCCTCCAAGTGGATTTCCTTAGTCTCAGTTTCTTCTTCTGATATACATATATACACATAGATGTATATGTGGGTATGTGCATATATACATATACATGCACATGTATGTACACATACGAAACAAGGGAATTAGATACCGTGATTTATGAAAATCCTTTCATCTCTGAATCTAGGACCTTATGATAATTGGAAAGAATAAAGTTGACTTATGAGATGAAGAGGTCCAGGTCATTTATGGCAAAAGGAAATTTGAAAGATTTGTCACAGGAGGTCCTAAAGTCAAACTGAGAGTATGAAATGACAGAGACAGAATTTGAAACCATTATCTCTGACTCCAGATCATGCCCATTTTCGTCATAGATCATAAAATCATTGTTCTAGAGCAGGAGGGGTCCTTATAGGTCTGGTATAATACTGTCATTTTAGAAATGAGTAAATGAGAACCTAGAAAATAAAACAGTTTGCTGAAGTCAGACAGGTAGTATGAGATGCACAATTTGAACTCAGAACCTCTGAATCCAAATCCATCATTCTTTCAGAAAAACAAATGTCTGAGTTTTCTGATGTGTGGGTCTTATAAGATAGATTATCTATGAGCACATTGGCATTCTTTGAAAATGTATACCATACCAAATTGAACTTAGATTGGGCTACTACCATCATGGATTTCTGCTAGTTGCTTCCAGATTTGAACTGAGCAGAGTATATCAGTGTACTGTTGCCCATCCATATTCACAACTGAACTCCCTACAAAGTCTTAATATGTATCAATTCCCCTCAAAGCCAAAAATTTCAATTTATGGACTGGATAATGAAACTTATAGTAAGTGATTCCTTTGTCACAAAATACAATAGAGTTGTACATCAGAGTGTTGATCTCTCTCTTGGAATAAAGCTGTTCCCATGTCCACTAGGCTGGTGTCCATATGTAATTTAAAGCACTTGCTTAGACTTACAAAAGTCAACAATGTTACATATATGAGTCAGAGAGCAAGGTCTTTAACATTCATTTGTAACATAACATTTTTCAAACCAGAATCTCCAAATTGTACCTGAGATTTTGGGCCTGATCTACCATCGACCCTCAATTTCCCTTTTGCCTTCTGCTTTGCAGTGTTCTCAGCCACATGGCTATGGATGAACCATATTGAGAGGCTTTTCAACAATGTAATTGTTCTTCATAATTTTCTGATAGTAGCCATGGAACCCTCGAGACAACTTCAGCTCCCAGTATGCTCACTCTATAGAGATGTAATGTGGCCATTTACTTCATAGAGTTTCTGGAGGATTCATACATCTTTAAACCAGAAGTTTCTGGTTTAGATCTTAGCATATTCATTTGTTTTATCTTGTGGTCTTCAAATTTCCTCCCAGATATATCATTCAGATATCCCAACACCTCCTACAAGGTCTCATTGCTAATATCTCTGTCTTTCTGCCTCTGTCTGTCTGTCTGTCTGTCTCTCAGTAGTTGTGGGTGAAAACTATAGAAATTCCTTGGAAGGTATTTTCTAATTCCTAGAATCCTCACTCTCCCTAACTCCATAAATCTTAGATGTAAAGTCTTATTGATTAAATCTCCAAAGCATCTTTCAATTTGTCCTTTTTTTCTTGCCTCATCCCTGAACTCCTGTAATAGCCTACTAACTGGTTGGCAGCTAGAGGGCACAGTGGTTAGAACCCCAGGCCTGAAGTCAGAAAGATCATCTTCCTGAGTTCAAATCTGACCTCAGACACATTAGCTGTGTGACTCTGGACAAGTCACTTATCCTGTTTGCTTCAGTTTCCTCATCTGTAAAATGAGCTGGAGATGAAAATGATAAACCACTCCTATACCTTTGCCAAGAAAACCTCGAATGCAGTCATGAAGAGTCAGATACAACTGAAAAAAAAAAAAAGCTCAACAACTAAACAAATATTTGGTTTATCTGCCTCATCTTTCCTTCTCTAAATTATCCTCAATATTCTTCCTGAATCTTAAAGCACAATCCTGATGTCAGTCCTCTTAGTAGACTATAGTGACTTCCTATTACCAATAAGGTGAAAAATAAATAAAAGTAAGTTCCTCTATTTGATACTGAACATCTTTCAGGATCTGCTTCCAACCTATAGTTCCAGTTTTATTATGCATTCTTCTTCTTCTTCTTCACGTAATCCATGGTCCTGCAGAACTGAACATGTTGCTATACTTCACATGTGTCCATCCATCCCCAATCACCATAGTTTTATACAAGGTTTGTACCAAGACTAAAATCCCCTTACTCATCAGCTCCACCTCATAGAATCCTCTCTTCCTTCAAAATTCAAAGAAAATGGAAGAAAGGAATAGAAGCCATGAGTTTTTATGACATAAAATTTGTTTCAAAAGATATGTGTATATGTGTGTTTTCATATTCATACAGATATATATAATAAAATTATTCTATATGTGTCCATTATAAATTTCATTTTTTGTTCTGTGCATTTTAAAATGATTATTTTATTAATGCTCTTTTTTATGTCTATGACTACCCACTAACTTAGTTCTTCCTTTACCCATCCTCCTGAGAAGCACACTTTTGAATATATATATATACATATATATATATATATATATGGATATTTATATACACAGCTACATATAATATATGTATACACATATATATATAGCATGCATGCATGTATGCATGTATGTATGTATGCATGTGCAAAACAAAAGAAATCCTTAGCCACATTTGAGAATGATTGACTTGTCCTGTACATCTAGTTCATTGCTAATCTACCAGGAGGTATCAAAGGTATCTCATCCTCAGTCCTCTAAAGTTATGATTGGTTGCTGCATTGATAAAAGTTCTAAGGATTTTCAAAGTTATTTCCTCTTTCATTATTATAGTCATGGTTGAAATTGTTTTTATGCTCATCCTATTTTTATTAGTTAATATAATCTCTTCCTCATGGAAGATAACATCTTAAGATTATTCTCAAAAAAGATTGATAGAGCAATGTGTACTGTTTTCCTGGGCATGTCTTACTTACATTGGCTCAGGTAGTGGGAACACACAGCTCTTATACTGAGTTTCCTTCTCAGAAAATCTTCCCATTTCTCAGACACTGGAAAGTCTCCAAAGTAGACCTTTCCTGTATCCAACTTTCCAGTTGGAGTGTTTGGAGCTGCCATGATGCTGTCTGCCAGCTGCACCTTCTCTCATCCAGGAAGATTCTACACAGTGGCCTTGACTGCCAGGGTGTTCAGGCATTGAGCCTTAGCTCATTGCCTGCAGGACTCAGTCCTTTGGATAGGTTGGAGTTGGCCTCAATCCAGGGGTGTTAGCCAGGTCTGATCATAATAGAGCCATGAAATATACCTGCTACCTCATACCCACAGCAATCCTATGGAACTCCAAATACACTGACATGACACAGATATGGCTATGGACCAAAGGAGGTATAGCCCATGCAGATACTATACATGCACCTGCTGGGTTTTCTTTTATGACTGTCTAGAGTGTGTAAGATTTTATTTTTAATTTTACTACTGAAGAAACTGAGGGGCAGAGTGATAAAATTATTTCTTCATATTACTACAGAAAGTTAGTGGCTGATATCCTTTCTAAAACAAACAAAAATTAAGAAACAAAGTCCTCTCCCTCAAGAGTCATTCATTCCTTTCTTATGTAAAACAAACACTTTTTAATAGATAATGGGAAAGAGGCTATACCATCTTCACTTTACTCTCTAACATACTACCCTCAACCCCCCCTCATCCACTCCCCTCATCCCCATTAGATTTCCAGCAGTCACAAACCAGATCAGAAACTACTAAGAAAAGAGACAAGGATATGATTTGTCAGTCTGACACTGCCCCAGAACCTGGTGCATTTGAAGTTTCAAAGCAAAACTAAGCCTTGAGGGTTATAGTTGTGAATAATACGTCAGACTTAGAAAGGATTTTTCTTTTAGATAGCTCAAAGGGTCTCATTTCTTTTTTTTTTTTTTTTTTGCTTTTTGGAGGGCAATTGGGGTTAAGTAACTTGCCCAAGGTCACATGGCTAGGTTTTTTATTTGTGTGTGTTAAGTGTCTGAGGTTGGATCCGAGCTCAGGTCCTACTGACTCCAGGGCTGGTGCTCTACTCACTGAGCCACCTAGCCGCCCAAGGGTCTCATTTCTAAGACCACATTTCTCCTTGTCATAGTGAGGGAGGAAGGATGGGGCAGAGTTTGCTACCCCATACCATGGTGTAAGAAAAAACCACCAGAACAAGTTGGCAATCCCCAATGGAAGCTGATTGGTCTTTTTAGAAGAGCCCAACAAATGCAGTCAGAGCAACATCAGTTAAACATTGGAAAACCCCAAGCTTCTTCCTCTGACTACACATGTCTAATCAATCCATGAGCATGTGTAAAGTGCCTGCTACATGCAGAATGCTATGCTAAGTACTGGGGGAGAGGCAAGGATACACAAGGCAGAGGCCCTGGTTACAATTCAGTCAAGGGAATTAAGACACAATGTAAGGTTGTGTTTTGCCAGAGCCATGGTGGTGACAAAGAAAATAAAGGCTTCAGGAGACAAAAGGTCAATGTGACCTGAGGTTGGAGTGGTTGGGAAAGACTTCACAATAGCACAACAGGTTTCTTCTTTCAACAGCCATTTTAAACACAGTATACCCAGGGTCCTGTGCCAGGTATTGAAGAGATGGAATATGTAGTTCAGTGAAAAGGAGGTTCGATTTAGAATCAGAGTACCTGGTTCAAATTCTTGCTCTGACTGTAAACTTGGGCAAATCACTTAATCTCTTTGGTTCTTGGCTTGCTTATCCATAAAATGAGGAGGTCAGAATAATGACTTTCCCTGCCTCTCTTAATCTATAGTCTTATAAATACAAAATAGGGAGTTTCTATTCCCATGGAGCTTATAATATGTAGGCAAAACGATAACAAAATATAGCTATAAAACACAATATCAAATGACAAATATCTTTGAATAAGACATAAAGAGCCTTTTGAGGTATGAGGGACATAATTATTACTAATGTGGGAAAATGATGGGGGGGGGGTTTCCTTAATGATTAGAATTTGAATTGGACTCTAAGAAAGGATGTGTGGGAATTCAGCAGAAAGGGAGAAGCAAGAACAGGAACGGGGTGAGAGTCTATAAGGTTTTAAAAACTTAGAAAGCTATCGAAACCTCTCTTAAACAGACACTCCTCAACTTCACCTGGACCAATCCCCTTGATATTTTTTTTCCTTCATCTTTTTCCCTTTATTTCTCTCTCATGCAAGAATGGGCATACACACATACATAAATGCACAGGGACATATACACACATTCTCATTCTTGCCTCACTGAATTCTTCATTGTTCTGTCCAGCTCCAAGACTGAAATAACTGCTCTTCCCCTTTCCAAATAATCAAATTTAAGATCCATTTCAAGCCTGATGTTTGCCTTGAAAAAGAATTATCTTTCTTTTTCTCTGGAACTCTTATAGCACTTGAGGTCTGAGTCACACACAATGTGTTGTTTATATTTTTATTTTGTTTTGTTTTCCCCCACTCCCAGGAACATTTAATGACATGGGCATGAATCAAACAGCAAAATTAGAGAATCAAGACTTTTTGTATCTCTGTCTGAAATGTCTTCCCACATCCATTCATTCAACCAATGAACAAACATATATTGTTACTATGGGCCAAGCATTATTCTTAATTATGGGGATGCAAAGAAAAAGCAAAAGATATCCCTGTCCTCAAGAAACTTACATACCGATGGGGAAGATAAAATATATAAATCAATAAACAAACCATAAATACAGAGCAGACAAAAGGTTTCCTTAGTGGGGAAGACACTGTGAGGGCCAGGAAAGGCCTCTTGGAGGAGGTGGCAATTTAGCTGAGCATTAGAAGAAGTCAGGTATTCTAAGAGGTAGAAGTAGAGAGGGAATGGTTTTTAGGGACAGGGAAATTCCATGCAAAGGCATAGAGATGGGGAATATAATGTTGTTGTGTTTTTGGATAGGCAGCTGAGTGTAGGAAGATAAGAAATGTATATTAAGGCCAGAAGAGCAGTTTAGGTCTGCAGCAGCAAGCACCCCAGCATCCCCAGGATGGCTGCTAGCACAGGTTCTTAGATCTGCTTTTCTAAAGGAAAGCAATTCAAAATGGGTTAATAATCTTACTTTAAAGCTATGAGAAGTTCAATGACCTGCCCAGGTTCACCTAGCAAGATTGACAAATGCTAGGAGTTAAATGAACCAAGATTTTAGATATCAGGAAAGTAAGATGATATTTCAGAGAAGGGCAAGAACACTTGCAGCTGGGACTAGTGTATATGTGGCGTATGAGTAAAGGCTGCATAAGCAAGTATCATAAAGCAAATGTTCATTTTTTATATGCAATTGAGAAAAATGCCTAAAAATAAAATAAGTATCATTAGAAAGAATTTTTTGAATAACTATTAAACATAATTTTAAATTTATAGAATAAAACAAGCATTTCTATAACAGTAAAATAAAAAGGTAATTACACACGAAACTGAAAATCTATATATATATATAACTTACTATTCCTTTCAAATATACAACAAAATTATCATTTTATATTTTTTCTCTCTCTCCTGCCCTAGCTATGGCTACCATTAGACACAAATTATATTATTTTGACTATTATAAATTCCTAAATTAACTATAAAAAGTTATATGAAGAAAGGCACTATCTGGACCCAGATAAATAACTACTAAATGGAAGTATGTATAGAAATAGTATTTAAAGGAGGAATACAATTTAGAAAGGCACAGGTGTTGGGAAAAGAAATTTAAGGTATACAGAAAAGCTTGAACAAAGGGATAGAAGCAAAAACCATCTTCAGGAAAGGGTGAGGGACTCAGATTGACCATAATATATACCACTTTTTTCCTATACTTTGAAAAATCTATAGCTTCACTGACATACCTCTGGCATTACAGATAATAAGCCCTCCAATGGGCTAAGAATTTCTTCTTTCTTTTTTTTTTTGCTTTTCGGAGGGCAATTGGGATTAATTAACTTGCCCAAGGTCACACGGCTAGGTTTTTATTTGTGCGTTAAGTGTCTGAGGCCGGATCCGAACTCAGGTCCTTCTGACACCAGGGCCGACGCTCTACTCACTGCGCCACCTAGCCGCCCCTGGGCTAAGAATTTCTACAGTTCAAAATTCAGCACCTGTGTAATGTTAATGGGATGTAAGATCTTCCCTTTCCATTAATAGGTCTCATGTGGAGCCCATTAAGGGAAGCTTACTTAGGGGATGTTTGCTTGTTGGAAAACTTTCACACCTTTTGCTAATTTCTAATTAGGCACTAAGTCACAATGGCTGTGATGCCTTCTGACTCTGAGAAGTGTATATATACTCTGAGTTGGCATTTTGCTTTGGGGGCTTGCTTATAAGAAGGATCTTGTGATTCCTTGGCCGAGATTCTGAGTGGCTGTATGTTCAGAGCTCCCCAGTTGCTCAGATGTAAAGGCTCTCTTGATCCAGGGATGTATATAAAGTATATAGCAATATTGCTTTGATTCAGGGAGTCATAGCCCTGTCTGTTGGTCTATTTCTCTGCTTGTATTTTCTTTGTATTTTCTCTGCATGCATTTACTCTGAAGTTCAGAGTGCTGACTTTTCCCCTGAATTCATGAATGTAATTAAAAAAGATTGTTGACCCCTTAAACAGTTATCTTTCCTCCCAAAGCAGATCTAAGAACCTGTGCTAGCAGTCACCCTGGGCATGCCAGTGTGGTTGCCACTACAATCTGGTAGCCAAATTTTGGATGACTGATCTCTCCACACTCTTAGGTTCATTCATAGATACCAAAGATATCCCCACAGCAAGTGCACCCATATGTCTCCCAACTTGGCAATAAGCTGGACCTCTGCTCATAGAATCTTTAAAAGCCCAGTATCCCCTCTATTCCTGAAGGGGTATTTAATCAGTGTTTTAATGGAGGTTTGCTAGATATAATTTAGAAATATAAATAATGTATTTCTTTTGTTAACAGATGCCTATTTAGGAGCTTCCCTGAAATGTCTATAGTAGAATAATCTTGGACTATCAACCATGAATGTGCCTTTATTGATCTATATATGATGCTAGGCCAGTAGGTTGCATAGGGGATAGAGTATGGGCCTGGAATCAGGAAGACTTGAATTCAAATCCAGTCTCAGACTAGCTGTGTAACCCTTGGCAAATCACTTAACCTCTGTCGGCTTTAGTTTCCTCAAATGTAGAAGTAGATAATTATAGCATTTCTCTTATAAGGTTACTGTGATGATAAAATGAGATAATATTTGAAATAGTCTTATCATA
This sequence comes from Gymnobelideus leadbeateri, assembly GCA_011680675.1. Lineage (NCBI taxonomy): Eukaryota > Metazoa > Chordata > Mammalia > Diprotodontia > Petauridae > Gymnobelideus > Gymnobelideus leadbeateri. The sequence continues at coordinate 453,451 of WOXC01004177.1, forward strand.
GTAGATGCTTACTAAATGTTTGTTTTCTTTCAGGTAGGTAAAGTACTGTATAAAGCTGTATAAAGACTAATTTGTGAGAAATAGATTTTTAAGAGGATGCTTCTAAGCTACTTTCTACTTAATTATTGTAGAGAAAAATAAAAATTAAATTTACGATGTAGACTTGGAGTCAGAAAGATTCATCTTCCCGAGTCCAAATCTGGTCTAAGATACTTACTAGCTGTGTGACCCTGGGCAAGTCACTTAACCCTTTTACCTCAGTTTCCTCATAAATGAGAAATGAGAAAATGAGTTTGAGACGGAAATGGCAAAACACTCCAGTATCTTTGCCCCCTGACACGCACACATGCACACACACACACACACACACACACACACACACACTCAACAGAGTTCATGAAGAGTCAGACACGACTGAAATGACTGAACAATAACATAAAAGGTTCATCTCACTGTCTTTGGAAAGACATTGGATGAATATGAGGAATAACTCTTAAGAAGTGTTAGACTGAACAAAGGGAGCTTTTCTGAAACTACCAGCTCACAAGTGTCAGTTTTGTAGAGCCTTTGTCAAGTATGTGGGCCATATGTTATCTCAGCAAAGGAGGAGCACTGACCCAGAGATTATTAAAAATGCTCATGAATTGGCTACCCCCAAACACCATTCAGGATGTAAAGACTTTTCTGGGATTTTATGGCTTTCATCTACATTTGTGAAAAATGATGTTGCTTTTTCCAAAGCCATCATTGATCCTACTCATGGATTGAGAACAACTAGAAGAATAAAAAAAGAGGGAGCTAGAAAAAAGAATGTTTTGGCCTAAACTATCTAAAACCATTTGGAGCTTGTTGGTATGAAAAATGTAAATAAGTTTTAAAGATCTGGTTATTTGTCATTACATAGAAGTACCATTATTGGCCTATGATGACCTCGTCACACCTTTGATTATGCTCATTAATACCAGGTTGAAAGGCACCAGACAGACATATTACATGATCAATGGCCATCAGAAACCAATCACATTTGTCAGCAGAGGATGTACGGATGATGAGACATGTTATCTCTTATATAAACAAGTATTCTTGGCTTTGAAATGGGCTATCACTGAGAAGTTTAAAGATAATATCATGCAGTTAAAAAGCAAGTAAGAACAGGCAGCCATATATTTTACCTATACTTTGACAAGTGCCAATTTAGTGCTTCCTGCCAGTGATAAGCAGCAGAATCAGACAACTATAAGTCATGTATATTTATATCTACACACACATTATATATATATGTACATATATATATATATTATGTGTGTGTATCAGTCATGAAAGACTAACACAGATGCTTATGCTTTATCCTGTAGTCCACTATTCAAGGAAGCTATGATGACATCTCTGCTATGAGTGAGACCTACTTAGAATGCCCAAGGAGCTGATTTATAGCTGGCTGAGTATGTATGGCGTCTGCTAACAAGTTTTCTATCTGCATCTGGGACCTTTGATACATTGAACCAATTACCCAAATATCCTTAGATGACTGGAAGTGGAAGCAAATAGATAATGGAAGGCCATGAGAAGTGATACAAGTAAGGAAGCAAGGGATTTACCTTCAGAATTATTATATTTCCTAGAGGGAATATTCTTTTGAGTACAGCGGAAGAAGCTGTAACTATGCAAAAGATGGCTCTACCAGATTATAAATGTTCCCCACATAGAATAACAGGAAGGAATTGGTGACTATGTGAGATTTTTTTTTTCTATCACTGTGGCAGCTTTGGATGACACCCATACATCAGGAAAGGACCTTGAAACTTGGAAGACTTTACAGACATGAAAGGAAGGAAAATATCTCTGATAAAGGTTAGGCTTGTGCCCAGTGTCTTCTCAGGACAGTGCTACCTATTCACTCTGTATACTTCAAGGACATAAATACTAGCATAAATTTTGACTTTGCATTCATTGATTTTATTTCTAGAAGGAGATAATAACATAAAATAAAACATAAGCCTTGTTATATTGGTTATTGGCTGTTTCAACCAATATGCATAGATATATCCAAACAGACATCAAAATGTTTCTGTTGTTAAAGTGTTATGGAATAAATATATAGATCCACTACCAAGATTCACTTTAATCAAGCCAGAAACACTGAAAAGAAAATAATCAAGGAATGCTGGCTTTGGCCGGACTTGAGAATAATACCTTATAGTTCCTATGGTGACCCACAGCTTGAGCATTTTAATATAACCCATTGCTTATGCTAGGACCCCTGAAGCCTATTCAGAAAGCTCAATGGATAAACATGTGGGATTCCTAGGGTACACTTGCAATACTACCAGGAATGATAAGCCAGTCTTTATACCTGCTGATATTTGGATAAAAATAAAACAGGCCTATGTATTTATGCTTTGGCGTTTCAGAAGACTGGGAAGTAGAGAATCATAACCAGTGTATCTTTCAACTGAAAGCTAAATAGAAGGAGACCTACCTAGCTATGGTCTCACCCAAAGTAGTGCAGGGGAATGGGAGGTACTAGCAGCTAGAGGCATCTGGAAAGGTATGTATTTGTAAGAGAGTGTGCTCCATGTTTATGGGAACAACATTTTAGTTCTTTTGCTACTATGCCTTTGTTTTGAGTTAATTGTGTTACTAGGAAAAACAAACACACAGAGAGGATATGCAACATAGATGTAGCCTCACAAAACACCTTGTTTGTAGGACCCAATGTGAAAGTTGTGGGGGCCCTTAGCTGCTTAGTGAAAGAATGCCTCATTTTACCTAGGTATCAAATAAGTGAAATGCACTCCATGTGTTCCAGGATCACACATTTTTGTTGGGCAGCTAAGACAAAAACTAAAATATAAGGTATAAATGTGCTCGCTAACCCAACCACTGAGGCAGCTAGGTGGCTCAGTGGATAGAATACTGGGTCTAGAATCAGAAAGATGAGATTTCAAATCTGGTACTAGTTGTGTGAACTTGAATAAGTCACTTAACCTCTACCTGCCTCAATTTCCTTAACTGTAAAATGAGTATAATAGTATTATGTATCTCCCAGGGTTGTTGTGAAGATTAAATGAGATGACATTAGTAAAACACTTTGAAAACCTTAAAGTGCTATGTAAATGCTTCTACTACCACTACTACTACTACTACTACTACTACTACTCCAAATATTTGTATAAATTATATTTGTCCTCAATGACTTTTTAAGAAAATGAAAGAATTAGTAATCAAACTGGCATTGTTTCTTTAATGAAAAGATATATTTCAGAGTACAACTTTATAGAGGACCTCCAGTAAAATATTATTCCAATGTACTGTCAAAACATGGTGGTGACTCTGGGTTCTCAAACAATATGCCAAAAAAGCATAAATTCTGGGAGGTCCTTCCAAACTAGAGAAGCTCTCAGCATAAGCCTGTATTAGAGCATCCAAGAAACCAAGTTTGTGGAAGCTCATTACTATGCTGGCTATAGGGCAATGTATTTTTTGGCCAAAGCAATTCTAAAAAGAATGACTACCAAATCATAGAAAAGTTATGATCTGCATCAGTGAAATAACTACTCAAACAGATGAAATCACAGTCCCCTGGACACATGGAGGTATATTTGTAGAGTGTTTAACAGTTCATAAAGCACTTTCACACTGTGTGTGTGTGTGTGTGTGTGTGTGTGTGTGTGTGTGTTGGGGAGATTCTAACTAGGTCATGTATTTCTTTGTTCCCTCTAAGTTTTCTATTCCTGAGGAAAGCCTAGCCTTTCACCTATATCCATGTCCCAAAAGACCATGATCTAAAAACTGAACGAAATAAACATCCTCAATGGATTTGCCTTGTAAACCTATGCCTTAAAGTGAAAGCAAACAACGATGGTGATAATAGCTTCTATCCAAAAAATGTCACAGCAAAACCCTGAACATCACACTCTTTGACAAATTTAAACATGTTTCTGGGCAAATCATGTCCCCAGAGAACAAAGTCCCTACATATAGACCCTCTTTTTACCAGGACTCTTAGATTTTCTGATGTTTCCCTCATGGGCACTCTCCTTTGGGAACAGGAACCAGAGGAAGACTGGCTGTGGTTTGAAAACAAATTCTATCAAATATTACTTGCAGCTCTTATCATTCTTCAGTCCACATAGGTATAGACTGTAAAGGTGCCAACGTCCAAGCCACAAAAATCTCACCAATATGCTTCTCCCCAAAGCATCACCACTTGTTCATTTATTTAACAAACGTGTTGAATGCCCACTATGTGCAAATTATTGTGCTATAGGATATGCAAAGATGAATTTTTAAAAAGTCTGCGCTTTGCAGAAACAAAGATTTTCATTGGGAAGACAAGATAAGAAGCAATAACTGCAGTCCAAAGTACAATGTGGTAACTACCACAACCTGCCAAATATGACATTCCATAAAAGTACTATGGTAGAATTCATGAAGAAAAGAGCTCACATCTTGTCAGGAGACAGAGTACAGATCACAAACACTTATGGAAGTGGTGGCATTTGAACTTGGTCTTGAATGATGAGTACAGTATTTTAATGGAAAGAGAAGAGAGAAAGATGGGTCAGAAGGAACAGTATAAGCAAAAACTAGGAGGTGGTTACTTCCTATCAAACTGCTTACGAATATTCCCTTGAAAATATGTACCAGAGCTTCCTCCAAAATAGAAATCAAGGTCGCCTGCCTATTGCACTTTCTAGAATTCTCTCTCTTCTAGCTCTTGAAAATCAGAACATTTGGTCATAACCAGTCTGATAGGGTCTGCTAGATCCTCCAAGATCTCTCAAATATGGTCAATAGGGGTTTCATACTCTATAATATTCATGCTTTTTTAGTGGACTGTGACATAGTGCATTGGCAGCTGGTGTCTTGATTTTATTTAGGACAGACCAAGTTTTCTTCTCCACAATTATTTGAATCTTAATTCCCTGTTAACCATTTTTGTTCTTTCTACACTTGGTCAAAAAAGAAATTCCCCTTTAAATAGAAGCAAGAGCTAAATATGGGTAGAGTAATTCTCTCTTATCACCATTATGCTATTATCCCTTTTGGGTTAAGCAGGTATTCTATCCCTTCTTCTATTGTCTACCTTTTGCTCTTATCAGAGCAAAAGACATTTGAAAGGTCCTTTCTGTTGTTTTTAGTTTTCTTGACTAACCTCAGTTCATGTTGGGCTTCAGTGATCCTGACACCATTTTTCAGGACTGTGCTCCTCTTTTGTGTTCACTTCATTCTCTTCTGGCTGCTTTTGTTCCCAATAGATATAGATATAAATAGATAAGTTGAGGGATACAGATATGTACACATATATTTATGAGTTTATATGTATGTGTGTACAGATATATGTGTGTAGATATATATACATAAGGATACATATGCATATAGATATATAATATACATACATACACATATACATATATGTGTATATGCATACATACATACATATGTGTGTATATATATATATATATATATATATATATATGAGCTTCTATTCCAACAACCATTTCCTCTTTACTAGTCAGAATCAGATGCAGAGCACTAAGTCTGGGTAAGAATTTAGCATTCACTCTGTTTTTTATAGAGAGAGAGAGAGAAAGAGAGAGACAGAGACAGAGAGAAATGCCAAAAGAGTTTTAGCAGATGATTGTTAAGTTGAGATTTCCCACCCTTACTTTATATTTCCCATATCAGGTCCCTTGTCTATTTCCTGAGCTTTTCATAAAAATTCTTCTTTCTATTCAACTGGTGTATAATATACTACCACCACAAGAAGGTGACAGACAATCCCTTGTAAGCCATGTAATAATGGGGATTATTTTCATGTATGGATTGGACTGCATAGCTACTTTAGTCCCCCCCAGATCTGCAATTTGGTGAACAATAGTTTCTGGGTTCTTGTTGTTATTGTTTTTCCCCCTTGATTGATTGTCCTAAAAATAATCATTGCCAATGATCCTACTGCCATGAACATATCTTAATATAGGCCATGAATCTGCTAGCATTTTTTTCTATGGCACTTTTGAATAATATTTATTGTTCTAGAGTCATATTCCAACCATGAACTCTACCCCATCAAGTCTCAGGGATAGCCTTTAGGGTAAAATTTGGCTCTTTGTATTAGGAGGAGTCTTTTTTTTTTTTTTTACCCATGCCCTTAAAAGAAAAGAAACAAGCAGATCTTAGGAGGTAGCATACTTTCCCCTTCTGCTCAAAACAAACTATTTATGGTAACCTGGTATTATAGTAACATGGAAGCCACTGGGGGAAAGTCTTCAGAATGAGAGGGTAATCATTGGCATCAAATTCTATAGGAAAGTCAAATGAAGAGAAAATGTAATTAGTTTTATTGATTAGATAGTTGTTGGCAACTTTTTAGAGTTCATTTTTGGTAGCAAGACTGAAGTAAGAGTGGAAGTCAAATTGCAAGAGATTGAGAAGCAAGCAGGAGGTGAGGTAATCAAACCATGAGGTTCTGGGAACTCTTCCTAGAGGCATGATCGCAAAGCAAAGAGAAAAATGATGGTCACTCAAGGAGACATTAGGGGCAAGAGAGTTGTATGCTTTGGGATAGAAATTATATGAGAATATTTATAGATAGACATGAATAAGACAATAGAGAGGCTGAGGCTTAAAACATTAGAGCATTAAGGTATAAGTGATAAACAATATCCTATAGGAGATGGTCTGAATTAATATATTCCCATACAAATATACAGATACAAATACAAATTTGTAAACAAATATACATAAGCATACACATATGCATGTAATGTGCATGTATATACTGTTTATTTATGTGCATATTGTATATGCAAATATATACATAAAATATATATACATATATTTTAATATGTATAAACATATATACGTTTCTATATATGTAAGCATATTATACATATGTATATCTATCTATGTATATCTACATTGCATAAAGATATACACATTTAGGAATCATTATTGGAAAACTTCTTTCCAATGTACAGTTTGAGTCCAGCTCCTAAGATCTGAGGAAAATAATTCTCTATCATTTGTTATCTTATTCTGAAGCATAAATGTAGACTGCTATGTGAGGAGCTATTTCCAAATGCAACTAGCCTGTTTTAAATTATCAGACCTAGACAAGCATGTCTTTCTAATGTTTCTGTTGATTCCCTTAAGGTGGGACCTTGGTGAATATATCCTGGAAATTCCAACAGAAATTTTACACGCAAATAGATGTCATAATAACAGTCTATTTAGGTGTGCCTGCAACAAAGAAAACACAGGTCCTTAAAAGCACTAAAGATGATGCTATCATTCTCCCTATCTTCTCCCACCCTGAAGTGCTGCTATCAGACATTTGACAGATTCCAGAAAGGCAAAATGTCAATTTTGCTGGTCTGAGAGCTACAAATGTCCAAAAAATTAGCTATATCAGACAGATTTTTTGCAGTATAATCACTAAGAATTTGAGCACTTCAAATTTAAATTTAACTTCTGACTCAAATATCCATAGGTATTTAGTATGGTCTAGTGGTGTTTTCCCCTCCCTTTCCTAGCACAGCAGCCAATAGCTTTCCTTCCTTTTTTCCTCCTCCTCCTCTTCCTCCATTTTCTCCTCCTTTTCCTTTTCCTCCTCCTCCTTCCCCTATCTCTCTTCCTCCCCCTATCTCTCTCCTCTCTCTTTCCCTCTTTTCTCCTTTTCCCCCTGACTTCATCCTGTCCAACTTAAAATGTGACACTCTGGGGGCATATTCTTCCAAGCTCAGACACCTCTGGAAACAGTAGTTGAATAAGACATTGTGTTGTGCAATGTTCAGTTTGAAGTGTCCTATGTCAACAACACTTGGCTTTAATTATCAAGACTAATGAGTTTTTCCCCTGGAGACACTGTAGTTTTAAATTTGCAAGTAAAACTCTATGCTTCCCTCCTTGCCCCTCCCCTACTTTCTCTTCACGAGAGGGGGCCAATTTGCCCACTATAGTGAATGTATATTATTTTCAAAAATCACATGATCTAAAAAATACATCTAAGTATGAAACAACCAACTTCAAAAGATTCTTTAAAGGATTCAGATGTGACTTATAATCCAAGGATGGCCTAAAGCATTTCTGCATGATGAGAAATCTTAAACTTTAAGCTATATTTCCCAACAGAGAGGCACTGGGCATTCTTTTCTGCAAATATTCTTACGGAATGAGACAAATCAACCCTAGACAGGTGGATTTGGAGGTAGAGAAAGTGATCAGTGGCATTTTTTTTAAACCACATTGGAGCTTGGAGGTGTTCCACAGGGGGTTTGTTAGTTCTTCTTAGGACTAGCTTTTCCCTCTAATTCTTTCTATCCCAACATAATTGGGGTTTCAAGGCATGGACCACATTAGACCTAAGAAACTGAGAACTTCAGTGAGGTGGTACATCAATACAATACAAAAAGGTATTTATGATATTATTAAATGCTTTCAATGATACAGTTTTATTAATGTATTCCACTGACAATTATAATATCACAGTACTTTAGCAGAAGGTTTCATGACTTGCTCTAATTGACTTGTTGTTTTCCCCCAGCAGAATATAACCATTTTGAAGGCAAGGGAATGATGTGTGTGTGTGTGTGTGTGTGTGTGTGTGTGTGTGTGTGTGTGTGTTTCCTCAGGCTTTAGGAGAGTTCCTTGAATCTAGAAGCTTAATACATGCTAAATGAGTGAATGAATGAATGAATGAATCATCTGATGGCTCTCCATTTGATGTTTGATTTTTTTTAATCTGTATCACATTAAGCGAATCATTTAACCTTTGTAGGCTGCAGTTTCCTAATCAATAAAATGAGAGGATTAGACTAGATAACTTAAGGTCCCTTCCAGTTTTAAATCTGTGATTCTTGGATCTTCCCTCAATTTAGCCAATTTAGTTTTACATCAATACATGTAGAGTCCATTGCTAAGACTATGATTCTAGCCTTTCCAGTTTAGTAGGACCCACCAGAGCCTGAACTTTGTTGAAATATACTTGGAGAAGGAAGGATCACCTCTACCTCATAATGATGTGTTACAAAGGATTGTAGTGGAGCTATTTATAAGTATTAAAAGGTGAATTAATTAGATAGTTTGTCAAATATAAATAAACAGTACCAAGTGAGAGGGGAAAGGTGGAAAATTTCTATGTACTGTATATATCCTAAACTTTTGTAATAACTTTATATGGGGTCCATTGTTCTTTTTTTTCATAAGTCAGAATTCCAGTATTTGATAACGATATACTTTGCATACACTAAAACAGCACCAGCCACAATGTTGGCAAATAATATAATTGAGTTCTCATGACTCTCAGAATAGATAGTCTCCTTTATTTGGTCTTCTCATTCTGGAACAATGTTCTGGAATGACATTTTCTTATTTCCATAGCAGCATTCTTTTTGTATTCTTCCTGGAGCAAATATAGCATCATGGGGTGAAAAAGGCAAAGAAATAAAAGTCTTATCCCTTCTTCCCCTTCTTTAACGTTTATGATTGAAGATTTTTAAAGTGAAAGATGTTTTATAGTACACAACATAGCTAAATAATCTTGCATAATTATAACAAATAATGCAATATTTCTTCATAAGACAACACAGGGCAATGTGATTGAAAATGTGTTGATAAGATAGATGTTAGCTATTCAGATGGAATTTAGAAAATAGGAAGTGATTTCACTTCTAGACAAACAAGTTTGGAGTCATAGAAACCCAAATTTCATTCTCCATTCTCCACCTAAGCTATTATTACCTTTCTCATTTATAATCTAGTTCTACTCCCCTGCCTCCAAAACAAAGATTTTTTTTAAATATTAAATTAAACTCTAAACCTAGAAGGACAACTTTTATTCTTGAAGATCTCCAAAGGACATTCCTTGGTTGTCAACTCTATTTCAAAAAGAAAAAAAAAAGAAATTACTTGTGATACTATGGCCAGCGTCTAGTCCTTTTCAGTATTCAGGGAAAATGTGGCTATAAAACAGGTGCTCAGCTCTACTTGTAATGTATACCTCCCCATTCCGGATGCACTTAAGGATAAACTCCCTCTACCTCTTTTTTTTGCCCACCTCTCAGAAGGACTGGCTGCCATTCAAGTCATTGCTCCATCTCTTTTTAGGTGATGTTGACATCACAAGTATTAGTTGAAGTTTTGACGAGTAAAATCATGACTTGGGCCCCATCTACCTAGTTCCTCACTTCATCTCTTTACCTTGGCATGTGCTTCATTAATTCATCTTTGCTGAGGTCATTAATATATACACATTTAGTTGGCTTAACTGAAAGTCATTAAAAGCTTAAATATAACTCACATGTACATTATTATATCAAAATTCTAAATCTTTCTGAAAGAAAGAAACCCCTTCAGGACTGAAATCTATCTTCTTTTTTCTCTTCTTCCAGGTCCATGGTGAGATCCAAATCAGACATTCAGTTGTTTATTGTTCTTAGTTGGGACAAGAGTATAAAGTGTGTGTGTGTGTGTGTGTGTGTGTGTGTGTGTGTGTGTACATTTCAGTCATACATCGCATATCATCATCACCTATAGTTGCTTCAGATGCATTTCAAAAATATCAGAGCACCCTGGAAGTCTCTCTAAAACTCACATCACTTAAGAAAGTAGAAGAACACTCATTTCTATGTTTTGGGGACTTATTCCTCCACATCATATAAATCTTCTTTCTCATTAAGCCTTAGGATAATGTTTATTGGCATCTCAATAATAACTACAAAGGTAACTCTAGTCTTCTAGAAGAAGAATCCAAAAGAAAACAGTATGAGAATAGGGTAGCAACAATCTGTGACCACTCAATTGATAATTAATTTCCAACAAAACCATCCCCTTGAAAATGATTGGGCTAAGCTAGTAAGCCTTTGGTCTTTTCCAGCTCCGGGTTCATGATCCCACTAACACAAAAATTCTCCCACCACTTAATTTGGAGTCCCTTAAAACTACATAGGAGTATGCCAAATCTTTGCAAATATGTCTTAATCATAATTATTTAGCATATAATATTATCACAGGTAATTATTTTAAAATACATTGTTTAGTTCACATTAACACTAGAAATGCAAGCAATTTATACAACTATGCATACAACATATTTATAAAGCACCTCCCCTGCATCCAATATCTTGATAAAGATGTTGAAAGCTACACTGAAATGGAACGTGATACTTGCCCTCACAGAATTTACAATTTTGTCAAGATAGTCTAAATACACGTGAAATTTACACAAGGTGACAAAATGAAAAAGTACCAGAAGAAATGTTATATACCAATGCAAAGAAAGAAGAAATCTATATTAGCTGGAATGTCTGGGAAATAGTTCCTGATTCAGTCCACTTGGAAGGATGAATAGTATTTGGATAGGTAGAGAAGGTGGAGGACATTCTTTATTATCTTTCCCATATCTTTCTCTCTCATTGTTCTGATCCTCATATCTGTCACCCAAGAAATAGGTTCTCCAGTCCCTGGCTTTTGAAGTCCCCTCTTCCAACATTTAAATCAAGTACTATGTTCTCTCAAATTATAACATTCATTGTCCTCCTCTTGGTAAAAATGGTCTCTCCCTTCAACTTCTCAAAGACCTTTATCTGGACATCTCTTTTAGAATGATTGCACTTACTCTTATATCACAATTACATGTATATATCTTTGCCCTAAGACGAGAAGTTATTGTTCTCATATCCCTAATGCAGTATTTCATAGTAAGGATTGAGGTGTATGAGACAATAAATCAATCATCCCACCCCACTTACCCTGATACCTTTATCAGGGGTGGCCATAACTAGATTTGAACAAAGCCTGGACATCTCTGGCATTTTAATTAAGCAAAACAGTGAGCCTGTTTGGATCTGTTAATGGATTTGCACCAAATCAGTGGTTTGTTTGGAATAAGAAATTTGAGCATTTGGTAGCTTAGGCTAGAAGCCTTCTAGCCCAATTCCTAAGAGTGAATCACAGGCAGCAGAGAGCAGAGCTGCCCATTCTCAGTCTCAGCCTTGGTCTCCTTCCCTGCTTCCCCTTTGTCTCATGAATTGTGAAAGATAGAAGTTTTTTGTTTGTTGGGTTTGTTTGTTTGTTTGTTTGTTTTTGCTTTTTTTCATCAGCATCCTAGCACTGTTCCAAAAACAGCAACATGTGAACTCAGTATCAAATCAGTAGCTAAGGATAGATTGTACACAGTAACCAAAGGCTAATTCAAGGCTCTTCAGCTAAGCAGAGAAGCTATACTGTGCGTCAGGGAACTTCGTGAACTCCCACAAAAGGGAGAAAAGAATTTCTAGCAAACAGAAGCAGTGAGTTACCTGTTTGCTACATGGAACCTCTAAGGTTGAGCCCATTTTCTCTTAGACTCTGAGTACTTGCTGGAAAGTTTGTCACAGACTTTTGGTGGAAGGCTATGTTTTATTAACAACTTTTATTATACTACTTAGCTAACTAAAACTGGGTGACCAACTGATATCAACTGATAGTCATGGGTAAACATACTGCTGAGGACTCCATAAGCTATGTATCATTAGAAAGATACCCCTGTCCTTTTAAAACTATGACTATAACCCTGAGGAGAAACATAGTAGCTTTGCTCTGGGGAGCAAACTTGCTAAAAAGAGAAGAATAGCAAAAAAGAACTAGAGAAATAGAGAGCAAGTGCTAACAATACCATAAGTATTTAAAAATACTGCTAAACTGAATTGATCCTTTAGTTTCATTGCTATTTGGTCTTTCAAGGGTCTGAACAATAAATGCTTCACCACTGAGGATTGAACCTCCAAGTTAGTACATGATGGATAGTCTGGGGCTCTTTGTACATTTCTTTTTATATCTTTGGAGACTCATTGTAAGAAAGGCATACGTATCTCCCAGAGTGAACAAGTGTTCACTGTCTCTTCTAAAGACAATGTCTCTTGGGGACGACTAGGTGGCACAGTGAGTGGAACACTGGCCCTTGAGTCAGGAGGACCTGAGTTCAAATCCGGCCTCAGACACTTAACACAAAAACTAACCTTGGGCAAGTCACTTAATCCCAATTGCCCTCCAAAAAGAAAAAAAAAGACAATGTTCCTCTGTGAATATAATTATAGTAAAAAACCAGAAAACAAAACCACCTAATCAGTCTATTACTACTGCTTCCTGGCATTCTAAAGGGTCTTAGCCTTGCCATTTAGGTATATTCTTTAATCCCCTGGAAGGATAAGAAAGAAAAGAAATTACCATTGGCCACAGGCCCATAGGATCCTTATCAATCTTGACCAAAGAAAACACAACTCCATGGGAGGAAGAGATGGCAGAACATGATGAAATATTTTTGTTTTTTATTTGGACAATTAAGCAGTCAAAAGCACTGCTAAAAATCCCTACATAATTCTATTTCATGCATTGTATACAGCGTCTTACCATCAACAGAACAGAGTTCTCTAATAAAGAAAAAATTAGCCTATATTTCAGTTGTGTCTTTGGAGACTTTCTCTTCCCATCAACAATAGTGTGTAACTAGTGAACTTAGGTGAGTTTGGGGTGCTTGTTATTATTTTCCCCTTCCCCTTAGGAGTCTTCAGTAGTCAGGCATATGGTCTCTGCATCTGAATATAAAATAAGATATTTCTTTTAAATGCTTCCGATGGTCTGTCTTCCCAGCTCTTAGTGTATGTCTCATTTTGTTCCACTAATACTTACATCATTTTGAAGTATGCCAAATTCATATTATTTTTCAAGGTTAGATTTCTCCACCTTCCTTTGAAAACTGCTTAAATCTATAGATAGATGGTCTTGAGGTATACAAATGAGAACCTTCTGAAGAGCAAAGATAACGTAAATAAGAGAATGTGGTATTTTGCCCACTACTAAATCCCCACAAATCCCATAAGCTTCAGATTTATCTGTGACTTTCCCATTACATAAAGTCCCATCTTTAGGAAGACAAAAGGCTCATTTGCTCATTCACCCAAAGTAACAATTCTAAAGTGCACCTCCAACCTTCAACAGGAGCAAGAGGCAGCAGGGATATTAGACTTGTGTACTATGCACTAAATTACTATAATTTTTCCCCCCATCAGTGTTTCTACAACACTAACACTGCAGTGACTACCTAGGTATAATTAAGGTCACAGGCTCAAGCACCAGTAGAGGAAATGTTGAGTACAAAATTACAGCATGTAATAAGGTACTTGGGAGAAAAGGACTATGGTTGGGAAGGTGGAAAAAGAGAGAGTAAGGGAGGAGCCAGGGGAGTTAATTAATAGTATTGCCCAACTGCTAGACAGTGGCTTTTTTCCCCCACAGATACCCTGGATTGTCTCAATCGTATAATAGTAAAATTTTATGTCATAGGAAATTCTTAAATACCACACATCTGAATCTACTTTGAGCATACACAATCAGACAAAGAGAATTGGAGATGGACCCCAAGGGTAGTATCCACTGGCAATACTGGAAACAAAAAAAGCAAGAGGAAAGAAGGCCTGGAGTTTCCCTGCCATGTATCCCTCTCTGGGCTTTTGCTCTCAACGTATAGCTTTAGGTTTGTAAGGAAGATGCAAATAAAGCTATTGTTTCTTCCATGATTTTAGACTAGAAGTGTCAGACAAGGAGCCTACAATATTTGCTAGTGCTACTGGAGGCAGAATAAAAATGTAATTGGGAAATATTAAACAAAATAAATAAACAAATATACACACACACACTATTATATATATATATATTTTTTTTTTTTTACTAAGCAAAAGAGGCCATTCTTTGCTTTATTTTTACCTAGCCTTAGTCACTAAGTGGGCATTGCCTCAAAAAAACTGATCCCTGGGAAAGACCTTAGCTCAAAAAGGCCAAGGCCTCCCACCACATATAGGGCCTTCTCTTGTCTTCCTGATCTATAGCTTGCCCCTAGACCCAGATGGTTCTGGAGGAGAAAGTGAGCCTGGTGACTTTGCACAGCCCTCCCTCACTTAAGTTCAATTGACTTGCCAGTCATGACATCTCCTTCCTGATGTCATGGGAATGAAGGACTAAGAACAACACTTCTCAGGGAACTAGAAATGTGCCTCGGCCTTTTGCTGAAAGACATGTACCCTAATCCCTCACAGTCAATAACTATTTATTGAAGGCTTACTGTGCAGCAGGCATTATGATAAATTCTAGGAACATAAAGATAGGCATATATTCTAATGGGGACAAAGCAACTAGCTAGAAACATGATTACTACTTAACAGATAAAAGTTGCTTTGAGGAGGCATTGGCAGAAAGGAGGTTTTGAGTTGCATCTTCCTGACTCCAGGCCCAACACTCTATCTGGTGTGCCACCTAGCTACTCTAAAAGTCCCTCTTGGTAACATTTCCCCGTGTTTGTTCTTTCTAGCAGAAAGTAACTTCTGTCTACTTACACATTTTAAGGAAAATCTTCCTCTGAATTCCCATACTTCTTCCAGTCTTTATAGCTGAACAGGGTGAAAAACAAGTAAAGAACACCTCAATAGGCTGGCTATTATGAAAAACCTGATTAAATATTTACAGTCAGTTGTCTCTCTGGGAGCTAACTTCTAAGTTATCTCAGGTTTTCCCATTCCTGCCCCACCCTGAATTAATGCCCAGCATCTTCATGTAGTTTTCTAGTTCAGTGGTTATGTATGCTCCATAAATTTTTTTTTCTTATCAGTGTTGTTCATTTATGGTCTGGTTTTTGACACAGATAATATGATCTCAAAGAGACCATGCTCATATTTCAAATGAACTATATTTAAGGTGCATTTAAACAGAAAAAAAGTTTAAAAACAGAAATGTAAAGTATTTCTACCTCAGTGTGAAGAAACAAATAATTTCAAATAAAACAGTTCTACATTATAATAGAAAACAGAAACATTGTGTAAAATCACCTTGGCATAACCTAGACAAACAGGAGAATGGAAAATGTCTTCAGGTGACTGTTCTCAAAAGCATTTCCTCTGTTAGTGTCAAAGGAAGCTGTTGCCAGGGAATAAGGAGTAGCAAGTGGAAGGCAAAGTGTACTTTCTCTAAAATTTTAAAAATGATCCCATGATAGTACATAGTAACAAAAACGTATATTTCACCTAGGCTGTATCTGGTCTCTGGCTCCATTGGCCTATTCTAGAACTTCTGCTCAGATTCTCTTTTTCCTATATTCATTTGGTCTCATCTAACCTGCCCACTGGAATAATCTCAGGAGATTCTTTGGATCCCTCATAACTCTGGTCCCTTCAGTGTCATCTCTTCCATTAACTATTGCCTAGTAAGATTGCTATGTTGTCTGTCTATAAGGATTAAACCCCAGTTAAATGAATACTGGGTAATTACAGCCCTTGTTGGATCTGGATATCATCCATTACCTGGGACCTAGGCTACATAGCCTTGCCCTCTCTAATTGGAAGAACACAGTCCCAGGAAGATTGCCAAAAATCTCCCAGGATGACAAGTTGGTTTCCCCCACTCCTTTTGAGTATATTGATGTCATGAGAAGACTGCCAGGGTGTGACAAAGGCCATTTCTCTAGTGGCCTTGAAAGCAGAAATGATTTTGTGAAACTCGTTTAATTCAGGTGTCTTTACAATTTATGTGGCCACAATTAATGGGAACAGTCATATTGTCAATCTGATTTAGTTAGTGAGACTGATGACTACTCTGATTCAGCTGTTTCTCAATCTTATATTCATTATCATCACAAAAATCACCAATATTTTTCTGGCTTGGCAGGAAAACGACAAAATGACACAAGTTAGAGTTGGGGAATGAGAAAGAGTGTTGAATGAAGAGTAAGATGAACTAAAAGCAACACTGGCTTTTCCACTTGTTATCTACCCAACCTTTGTCAAGTCCCTTCCATTCTCTAAGCATAGGCAGTAATTAGAAGGGTGTGTAAAGTAAATTCAGATACCTGCTGATGTAGTGCTGATTCCTTTCCCTGAGAAGGGTAGGCCCGGGTGCAGGACCAGTGGTTAATAATCACCATGGTGTGCCTGTATCTTTGGTTCTCAGTTTCCGGAACTTCTTTATTTTATATGTTCATTTTCTCTTCTAATCACTGACTTGACTTCTAAATTCATGCATATATATTCATTTCATTTCTATCATCTTTAGAAAACTTCCTCATTTATAGACCCTTCAATCCACATTTGTTTTTGCTTTCCTGCACAGATCTGACAATAGTTTCTCCTATGCTCTTGTCTTTCCCATTTAGGTTGTGTTCTAGTAGGTCTACTGACATCAGGGACTTACTCTTCAGTTTATTTGCAATCTCCCTACAATAAATGGGATGAATCCCCAAGTAGAGAGGTTAGAGAAATAGCATCATAGTACTGGAAGAAACTTCAAACCGCATCCAGTCCATCTTCTTTTCTTCTGTAGAACAAGAAATAAATGTCCAGAGAGGAGAAGTAACACGTAGCTAATTAGCATCTGATAGAAATCCAGAACTAAAATTGACTGCTTCCTAGACTGGTGTTTTTGCCAGATAAAATATGATGACGGATTGAAAGTCTGATACTTGCCACCTCACTGGAGAGGATGAGCTTATTGGCTGGATCATTAAATCCAATCTGATGAAATTAAAAGAGCTGCCTCAGGAATCAGTAGGCATCTTACCCACACTGGACTTGAGGTATACAACCAAAGCTATATGACCATTTGTTGGGTAAGTTGAATAAGGAATTCTTCAAGTATAGACTGGAATAAAAGGGCACTGAAATCATTTCCAACTCTGAAGTTCTGGAATCAACAAGAGACATATTTGGGGTACAATTTGAGCAACAAGATATTGACTGGGTTTCTAAATGGTTGTTGACCATAACTGATAAATGACAGAGACAAAGAGGCAAAGAATAGCAAGAGAGGGAGGGAAGGGAGACAGAGAGAGACACATAGAGAAAGACAGAGAAAAATTTTGGTTGCCTACAGAAAAAACTACATTTTCTTTCCTTTTTTTTTGTTTGTTTTTTGCATGGCTACTGTCCTATTGGTGACATTCTGCAGTGCAAAAATCCATTGTACTTGTCAGAACTTTCATTCCCTGGCTGTGGCTATTTTGTATGTCTGAGTGGTTTTCATGAGGGAGGCACAAGTCACATTCTGTGAGCCAGAAATGGTCCTAATCAACTGAACAAGAGGCAGGTTGCTCTGGAACAACATGCATGCATGGTCAGCTGGGTGACCATGACCAAGAAGCATGAGCAGTGGTGCGAGTGTAAATGCTTGATGATCAGAAAAGACATGCTAGGAAAGACATCCTTTGTCCTTCATTAAGCACAAAAGAAATATTCTTCTAGTGGAGAAAAACACTTTCTCCTGCTTTTAACCCCTTTTACAAATGAGAGGCAATATGGAAATCATGTAACTCTAGGAATCTGGAGTATGTTCTATGCTGGAATTACCACTAAATAGCTTTGAAATCTTGATTAAGTCATATAATTGCCCTGTACCTTAGCAACTGAGGTCCAGAAAAAAAGAATGGGGATGATCATGGTATTCCTGCCTGAAGGTGAAAATCTGAACTTTTTTAGGTCTCTCTTCTAGGTCCAATATAGAAGAAAGCACTTCTTCCAACTTCTGGTTAATATCATCTCAACTTTCCACTGCCTTCGCTTCCTATATTGCTGCTGCTATTCAGTCATTTTTCAGTAGTATCCAACTCTTTGAGCCCTTATTTGGGATTTTCCTGGGGGAAAAAAAAGAAAAAAACAACTTACATGATAACATTCTTATATATTTAAAAGGAATAGCATGTTGTACATAGTATATTTGCAGTTTCATGTGCATTTTTAATTATATTTTGTTATGGAAATGCTTCTTTTATTCCATAAATTAAAAATAAACAGAGCTGCCTTGATATCTTCATTCTCCATTGACTTTTTTCCTTTCCCAAAGCAGACTGGCATCAATCTGAGTAGTGAATTTGAGCCAGCTTCTGAAAGTTTCTAAAACTGAGGTGAAGTGGGCACTGTCAAAAGGTGTGAGTTCTCTAAGGACCTTGGACATATTTTTTGGTGGGGAGGGGGGTAATGCAAGGCAACTGGGGTTAAGTGACTTGCTCAAGGCCACACAGCTAGTGAGTATGTCAAGTGTCTGAGACTGGATTTAAACTCAGGTGCTCCTGACTCCCAGGCCAAGGCTCTATTCACTGTGCTACCTAGCTGCCCCAATCTTAGATGTTTTTGAGAACAATGGGCATTAAATTCTTTTTGAATTAAAGGAAATCACAGCTATAAAGGCTACTTTGGTTCCTTAAGAGGGGCAAATATTCATTTTGACTTGGAGGGAAGTCAATCAGCATAGCCAATAAGAGGGGAGCTAATTATCCATGCTATTTCCTTTCTTGACATATGCCCAGAGATACATAGTTATATTTTCAAATTTTCATTTTTTTAAATGACCTTCCTAATTTAATCATTAAAAACTCTCAAGATAAGCCAGTTTAATTAGACTTCTCACCAAGGTTTCTACAAACATATTCTAGCAATATGTAAGGCATGTTTGATTATTTTACAAAGTTGTGGATTTCCATCGATTTTTCCCTTAAATGAAGGAAGATGATTACCGAGTTGTATTGATCCCCTCCTTTTTCTGTCTATTGAAATCCTGTACCTCTTCCTACAACAAATTCCACCTCCATCATGATATGTTAACTGATGTTATAATTCTTTTTCTTAAAATTCAGAGCCCTTATGACTTTGTGTTTGTGTTCTTCCATTCACTTACTGCACTGTGTTTTTTGTATTAGCCCCTTGTGAGCATATTTTTTCTCCATTGCAGCCTGGTGCAATGCTAAGAGCTGGATTTGAATTCAGAAGACCTGGCCTCAAACACAGTCTCTGACACACATGTTACCCATGTGACTTTAGATAAGTCATTTAACCCCTCAGATCCTCCGTTTCACATACATGTAAGTTAGTTGGGTTGTTGTGAGGCTCCAGTGAGGTAATAATGTATTTAAATTGTTTTCTAATACTTTGAGTATCATAAAATTAATGAAAAATAAAATGAAGGAATTAAATGAAATCAAAAGTCCCTTTCAGCACTAAAACTATGAATCTACTATACTATAAAATCCAGGAGGCAATGATGCTATCTTATTCATCGATAGAGTGTAAAGAACACTAGCTCTGGAATTAGAGGCCCTGGGTTCAGATCCCACCTGTTATGCTTATCACCTATGTCACTGTGGACAAGTTAACTAGCTTATTTGTGATTCAGTTTCCTCATCTGCAAAATTAGAGATTTGGCTTACATACACTCTGATGTCCTTTCCATCTCTAGATCCACAAATCTATGAGTGATTATCTTCTCTTTTACTGGCCTGTATAGTGTTTTGAATATATTATGTGTTAACCAAATGTTCTTTGAGTTCAATAAATACCAATGACTGAGCAAATCAATACTTACCTGAAAGGCACTTGTCTTCAGCACATTTAAAATGCTACCCTTGCAAATTTGACAATAAAATCTGTGTCAGATCTCTAGGCTGTAGGTGAATGAAGAAGACTATGCCAATTTTTCTTCCATCATGCAATATTATACCTTGTTGTCTTGACAAAGTAACATGTGTAAACAGCTGTACATGCTGGTACATGAAAGATGTTACAAAGCATTCATGCATATCCTATATAAGGTAGCTTTTCACATAGCACATAGGTTTGTATGAGGACAACCACCAAGTGAGAAGACAGAGGGATTTCAATAGGTACCATTTCCAAAGAAACACGGACCCAGGAGGCTAAGGTGAAGCCTCTGACTTCCTCACAAAGTCTGTCATCTTCCTATGAATCTCAAAAGGCAGAAATACGAAAGCACAAGATTATCCTTGAAAATGAATGCAGTTAATTTCATTCCACTGGATTTGGAGTCTGAAAAACTGAGTTCAAATTATTTTTTAGCCATTTATTAGTGGCATGACGTTGGGCAAGTAACCTAAATTCCCTGGCCCTTGGTTTCTATGGTTATAAAACTATTTGGAGAAGATCATCTCTAAGGTTCCTTCAAGATCTTTTTTTTTTTTTTTGCTTTTTGGAGGGCAATTGGGGTTAAGTAACTTGCCCAAGGTCACACGGCTAGGTTTTTTTTTTGTGTGTGTGCGTTAAGTGTCTGAGGTCAGATCCGAACTCAGGTCCTTCTGACTCCGGGGCCGACACTCTACTCACTGTGCCACCTAGCAGCCCCCCCTTCAAGATCTTATAATTTATTTTATTTAGGATAGTGACATGAGGGAGATGACTAAGGCTAGTGATGTGTGAAACATGTACAGTATTACTTTTCAAAGTGTCTTCATGAACATTATCTTATTTATCCTGGCTATTACTCTAAGTAGGTGTTATTTCTGACAGTGTCACTAGGGACAGATATACAGCATGAACTGTATATATCTTGAAGCAAATGGAAATGAATGAAAGAGATAGGAGTAAGGGTTGTGCTATATTCTATGTCTTAGTGAAGACCCTGCCCTCTCATCCTTATAGCAATACCAGTATTTGGGGATAATGTTGAAAATCTGTGTCAGCTTCTTTATTGTACAACATGTCTGGATAACAAATTGCTCAGCTCTCTGTATTCTTTACATGCCATGGGCTTAGGGTAGAGGACATATAAAATTGAGAGTGTTAAGTCTCTAAGAAAAGGGTCATGAAGTGAAAACTTATATATGAACTGATGCAAAATGTGGTATGAAGAACCAGGGAAACAATATGCACAATAATTGCAACAAGGTAAGTAGAAAGAACAACCACAAGCTGAAAATGAATCCTGTGTGATTATAATGACAAAGATCACTTGATAAAAGAAATATAAAAATACCACTTCCCTCTCTTTTTGGAGAAGCAGGGAGCTATGGATATGGCAGATTGCATATGTGTCAGATTTATTTGATGCATTTATTTGTTTTGTTGAATTGCTTTTTCTATTTTCATTTTTATTCTGTGTTATAAGGGATGGATCTCTGAATAAAGGAGTTTAGAGGGATGTATTGAGGAAAGAAGATAATATGAAAGTAAAATATCAGTAAAATTAATTAAATAAGAGAACAGACTCTAAAATAATCTATTTTTTAAAGGGAATAAATCTTTTAGTAAAATACACTCACCATCTCCAGCATTCAGCTTGCATTTTCTAACTCTAAGCCTTTCTACTGACTGGGCTTGTTCCTACACTTTCTTTATACTAAAGAATACCTTTTTATTCTAACAACTCTACTCACAACTCATCTCCTTAAGGAAGTCTCCTCAGAATAACCTATCCTGCTCTAGTCAATTCAAACACTGCATTGGAAAAGCTTTGCTAGGATGGTTTTACTCATTTCTGGTCAGCTGTTCAGGTTTAAGGTTATTTATGTTTTCCTATTTTAACTATTTTGTTTCATGAGTGTGGTAGGTGAGTGACTTTTCTCTTAAACTGTACTCACATTCAGAGCACTATCTGGATTCCTTAAGTCTGTTTGTATTGCTATACAGAACCTTGGGCCATGACCCTGAACCCAGAGCTATATCTCCTGGCAATGAATGAGGAAAACAATTAAAAACAAATTCTCCTTTGTCTTTAGTTTTCTGAGTGATTTGGACAAAAAACTATGGTGTTGCATTTCCTTCCTCAAACCTATTTGCAAGATCTTTGTATCCAAATACTATACGTCCTTTCAGGATTCCTTTTTTTCAAATCAGAGTAAGTAGATGAGAGAGTGAGACCAGCAGAGATCACCTTACAACTCAATAGCAAACCCTTTTTCTCCTTTCCTTTTCCCAGTATGCTTTACATCTCTCACCCTGTTCAGGCTAGTTCCATTCCCTGTGCTTGGAACTGCTGTCTTCTCTGCAGCCTTTTCACCTCTCTAATACAATTCGAGGTGATTGTCTCCTGACATAGTACTGTACCTTGAAGCCTCACCTTGCTCCCTTCCTGAACAAGTCCCGTTAATCATCACCAATCTAATAACAGCCATCTTACTCCCACCATATGATGCACTGGCTTCCCTCTTCTAGCCTTCTAGGCTATTCAGGTGGCTAATATCTTGTTAAAACTTTTTTTACTTATTAATTTTATCTGTGACAGAGCCTGATTAGCTTCTGAATTACTCTGTGTCTATTTTTAGTATGCCATGCCCCTATCCTTCACAGACAGTTTAATCCCAAAGTATTAATTCGTCTCTATATAATGCTGACCTGTCTTTCTGCAGGTATCCTAAATCTTCCTGTTTTCACTTGAGGTCCATCCACCTTTCTTTTAACTCTTATTAACTTTCTCATTACTTTCATCCACCCCCGTACCCAGGGAGTAAGCCTGAACACACTGTATGGAAGCCAAGTGCAGACCTCCTATGCATCAACTGTTCTGTCCTCTTCATAAAAAACTAGTGTTATTTCTAGCTGCAAACAAGTATTAATTTTTTAAAAATACTTTCATCATTCCTAACCCTTTAGTAGACCTGTGAGGAATATGCTCTATGTTAACAAAGGGATTAGAATCTTTTGATGAAAGAGGAACATTACATATCAACCAGCTAAATACTAATAGAAGAAAATATAGAAAACAGAGACCTGATGTAATATAATTGTAGGTTCAAAAATTCTGAGCTATTATTATGATAGGATAACCAAATTAGAGCTAGAAGGAAACTTGGAGAACATCTCATTTAACTCCCTCCTTTTATAGATGAGGACATGAAGGACCAAAGAGGTGGTGACAGAGATTTCATAGGTAGGAAGAGGAGCACAGCCTGGAATTCAAACTGGACTCAATAACTTCAAATCCAATATTCTGCTATTGTTTAACACTTAAATACCCAAATATTCCAAAGATATTGTAGCATACAGTCAGAAAGGGGGAAATGGTCAGTGTTGAATGGAGTTATAGGGAAATTCAATTCAATTAAATGAATATTTATTAAATGGCTCCTTCATGGCTCTTATGTGCTGGAGATGCAAGGATGAAAATGAAACCATTAGAACATTCTGCTAGAAGAATATAAACTATACATATAAATAAATCAAAATAATTTGACAAAGAAAAGAACATTAATTACCAGGGGGGGTCAAAAATGACTTCTTTATGCCTCTTATCATGTGTTCCTCAAACTTAAGATAAATTAATATCATACTATTATATTAATAACTAACTATTAATTGTGATGCACCTTTTTTCCTTCTATTTTCTATAAAGGCCCAGCTCCTGTTAAGGTCAGTCAGTCTATGAAGCATATCTCTGATTGATGAGATTGCTTCTAGCCCTCAAGGAACATGCTTTTCAGTTTTGGGTGGGACCTCATCCTAGTGGGAGACCTAATTCCTGTTTAGAGTATAAACAAAATCCAGTCTGGGTGAGCCCTTATGCTGAGGGAAGGAACCTGACTTCTTGGTCCCCTCCCTTAGAGCTTAAGGTGATCCAGCTCATGAAGGGGAAAACTAGCCAGAGAGGTCTAAATGTAGATGGCTTCCCCCTGCTGAGACTGCTGGAGGGTTCTGAGTCTCATGATCAAGCCAAGTCCTCAATAGGAGGAACTGAAGACTTTTAGCCCACCTTCTCATTTCAATGTCCACCATTGTGGGGGAATTCCCTTTCAGAAGGTGTTTAAGGCATTTCAAGGTGTACTTTGGATCTTTGGTTACCAAGAGAAATCACTGATGATAAATTTATTGATTGATGACTAATCTAATTAATACACTGATTATTAATTACCCAGAAACTCTGTCTCTTGGGATTTTTATTCATCTCAAACTTCTCCTGTCTCCATGCCTTTGCACTGAACTTTCCTCATGCCTAAAAGGTACTCTCTACTTTCCTTCCTCTTATCCTGTTTCACTTTTCCTTTAAGATAAAGCTCAAGCCCTATCTTCCTTATCAAGACTTTCTTGATCATCCCAAGTGATAGTACTTTTCCCAAATTATCTTATATTTACCAACTTTTTACTTATTTTTTTTTGCTTCCTTTATATTCATTCTGGATACATTCATATTTGTAATTTTGTCCTTGTGTGGGGTACAGAGACCCTAACCCAAATAAATTGATCACTCAGAGATCTCTCAAAGTGAAGGTAGAAAGATTTATTAGAATCTCGCGAGAAGCAGGTGGTCCAGTCACTGGCACAGTGCCCAGAGAAAGGAGGCCTAGGTACAGAAGCTAAAGCTGAGTTAAATAGGCAAGAATTACTTGCCCCTCGAAAACACTAAGCTAATTATTACTAATGAGGCTCTAATTCTGTTATAATACATGAGGTGTACTACGCAAGCACAGTAACAACCTCAGAATACTGAACCCCCTTCTACTAACCTAGATGTGTCCTTATCTGGGCCTCAGTGTCCCAAGGCCACTGTCTGCTTTCTGATTGGTCAAATCTACCTGCTTCTGCCAACTCTTTTTATCTACATTATTTCATTTTAGTATTATCTAGTTCTCTGGGAACTGGAACTCGCACTTCTTCCCAAGGCTATTGCCTCAACTTTTCCCAAGGCTACTGTCTGGTACTTTTTATCAGTATCTTGTTTCAGCAATTCTTGCAGTTCTATAGAAACTTAACCCTTTGCTACCTCTCAACTACCATTCCTTTCCCCAAACTAAAAACACCTCTAATTTGGTCTAATAGTTAATCCAATCAATTGTATTAATACTCAATAGCTCTTACATTACCTTGAAACATACAATGACTTACACATATATATGGGGAAACAATACTGAACTTAGTTACAAAATACAAGGAAGTAATAAGAATGTATATATGATATTCAGAATGGGAAACTTCACTGCAAGTCATCCCACACATCCTCATATGAATCTGAGCTTCCTGTGAATAGGGATTGTTTCACTCTTTGTACTTTTATTTCCATCATCTGGCGCAGTGTCTGGCACATAGTAGTCACTAAATAAATAATAATTGATTGGCTGTGTGAATGTTAATTTATAATTATAGCCAATGAATCAACACATATTTATTAAGTGCCTATGTATACCAGGCCACTGTGCTAGATCTTTTTAATTATTTCCAGATAGTTTATTTAATTTCTTCCTTACAATATCCCTCTGAATTTGTTCACCTTATCCTTGATACCACAGTTTTTCCTTGATTTCTGTGGTCTTACTCTTGCCTCTTTTATTTCTGACATTCCTATTCCTAAGAGCCATGGGGCTCTTCCCACTTCTTTTTCTCTATCTGTTTTCTCACTTGGTGATCTTTTCAATTCCCATTATTTCAACCATCATATGTGTGAGGATAATGGCCATACCAACACCTTCAAATTTAAGTTTTTTCCATCAGTTCTAATACCATATTTTCAACTAGAAAATACAACCTATCACAGTAGCCCCTCAAAGCCAATATGTACAAAACAAACTTTTCTTTCCCCCTGTCAGACTCTTCTCCTAATGTGTATTGATGGCATCACCATGCTCTTTAGCACGTTACCTAAAATATAATAAGTGCTTAATAAAAGCTTATTCATTCAATTGTACATTCATTTATTCACTCATTTTTAACTGGGGATCAAACCCCCATCTACTACTCCAGTCAGTCTGTTTTCCAGTCCAATCAATTTCCTTGATGTTCCATAGATAGCTCAGACCCACATCATGGCAGCCACCACATCTCAAAAATATCTTCTTGGAAGCAGTGCTAGATTCATGTGGAAGAGTAGCAGAATGTAGAATGTCACAATTGAAACCACTGTTTCCAGCTCTGCTGTTTGATGACTGCTTTTAATCATACCCAATGGGTAGGTGGGTGACACAGTGGATAGATCTCCAGCCCTTTAGTCAGGAAGAGTTCAAATCCAACCTCAGATACTTAATAGAAATGTGTCCCTCAACAAGTCCCTTAACCCTGTTTGCCTCAATTTTCTCATCTGTAAAATTAGCTGGAGAAGGAAATGGCAAGCCATTCCAATATTTTTTGCCAAGAAAACCCCAAATGGGATCACAAAAAGTCATAAACTAATAAAAAAACAACTGAAGAGCAACAACAAAAAAACACCCAACCAGTCCTTTATTTTATTTTATTTTTTTTAATCACTTTATTTTATCACAAAAGAAATGATGCTGCAGTAGAGTACAGAGTTCAGAGTCTTCCATGCTATCTCATTCAACTCATTGGACTGTAGTGGACTCAAATTCATATCTCTGTCTTCTAATCCAAACTGGACTATCTGACTATGGGCAAAGCTTTGAGGTGTCCATGTTTCATTATTTTTAATGTAAGAAATGTGAGCTTCGTGATTTATAGAGCTCTATGCTTTTCAAAGCATTATCATACCCATTACCTTATTTCATCCTGACACTAATCCTATGAGGTAGGTCACAGGATTATAAGGTTTAGAGCTAGAAAAAGATTTCAGAAATAACAATCCAGTCCAATCTGCAAATTTAATAGAAGAGGAAACTGATGTCCAATAAGAGCAATCGACTATCCCATGGGTACTGAAGTAATAAGTAGTAGGGCTGATTTTTCAACCCAACCCACTGATTCTTTCACTATTAAATGTTCCAAAGTGGCATGATTTGTCTCAGGAAGTCATGGGTTTCCCCCAGTCAGAGGTTTTGCAGGGAAGACTGGATGAGAACTTGTTGGGAATGTTAGATTTCTATACAAGTTCAGACTCTGAGATTCTGGTGATTCTGTTTTTGGCTGAATGCTGTTGATTACCAAATTGTGTCAAACTATGCCTGCAGTTTGTGTTTTTGATTGTTTAGTCAATCTTGAACCAAAATTGGGCAAACTTACTTTCAGAGCAATTTTGGTGGATGTTGGTGTTCCTTGTTTTAAAACATTTTATTGCTGCCTTTTGTCTTTTATGAAATTATTCATTATTACTCAGAAAGAAAATGAAGCACTTCTCCAGATTGAAACCCCTTGCTTATTTCATTTCCCTACTCTCTTTCTCTCTCTCCACCATACTTATATACATGCATATTAATATTTATAAATGTATCTATAATTTTATATTAATATAGAAATTTATATGTACATATAAATTTTATTTATAACCATCTATATATAGAATATATGTATATTATATTTCTGTTTATACAGAGATTAGCTTTCTTGCAGTGGTCTTTTCATTTACATATTTGTACAAATTGGGTATATTGTTATTCTGATTCTGTTTATTCCATTCTGCATCAGTTCATACAACTGTATGATTGTGACTTGTTCATGAATCTCTGATCCCTTTATCAATAAAATTCCCTCAAATCAATATAGTTGCAACTAAATAGCATGCTTGTAATGTGAGGGTAAGAGTGATCTCAGCTTCCAGGTTCTGGCTGGCACTGAATCAGTTGATAAATTTGAGAAAATGGAGTAGCCAAATTAATATCCAAATTTATCTATTAAGAACGTGAGGTTATGGTAAGGATGGAAATCCAAAACAGACTCAGAGACTAATATATATATATATATATATATATATATATATATATATATATGTGTGTGTGTGTGTGTGTGTGTGTGTGTGTGTGTATATATATATATATATCAAGTAATTCAAACTGGTAGGGTTATACATTCAGCACATAGACCCATTTTAGAGTAGGAACAGAGAAGAGCCCAACATTTCATTCTCAGGAAGGACTGTCCCTTCATCTTGGGTTCACATATGAAACAGTGGGAGCTTGGTATATCAGAGTACATTGCACAGAATAGGTAATTAATACATTTGTTCAGTTGAACTCAGTCACACTATTCCATACTGATAACAGTGATGCACTTAGTGAAAAGACTCTCCAAGTAAAATGAGCACTGCAATTGAAGAATACCACAAGAACTTTGAGAGAAATGGAAGAAACACCTTGTTCATCCAATGTATACTGGCTCCAGAGGAAAAATGTTTTGGACATGTGAAAGACAGACAGTGTATGACTTGCGGTCATAATTCACTCCTGCTCCCCAAGTTCCAGGCAACCTAGACTACTATACTTCCTCTCTTGAACAGAAAACAACAATCAAAATAATATTATAATTGCTGTTGGGAACAGGGTGACAGTTCACTACAGTATTCTCTCAAACCCCCAGTTCCATCTTTAGTCACTGTCCACTCATATAGGCTATCTGCCAACGTCTGAAATGCTGCCCTTTGATTATCCACCTTTCAAAATTTTTATCTTCCTCCATACACCACTCAGGTGCCATCTATTCTATGAAGCCTTCTCTAATATCTCAAGTTGTTAATGTTCTCTTCTGCTTAACTTGCCTTCTAGCTCCTCATTTGTACCTGTTGTGTATGTGTAGTACACCAAACCTCTCCCCAGTAGAGCATACACACCTTGAGGGAAGGGATTTTTTTGTTTCAGTCTGGACATCCTTGATGCCTGCCATTAGAATGGGCATTAACTCATCTGAATGAATTAATGATTCAGCTATAGGTGGCAGAGTTTTATCAGAAACTGGGAAATTTGGTTTCCTTAAGATCTGAGCATACTTCCCCAGTCTCTAGACTTCAGAGAAGCTGTATTAAGAATTCCAGTCATCTTATTCAGACACCAGAGTTTCTGTGATCATCCAGACCATGAGTAAAAAGTATTGAGATGTGTAGTTTCACACAGTTAAATATATGGTTGGAGAATCTCCCCCCGTTCTCCAGATACACAAAAATTATCAAAAATCATTAAGTCCTTTGACATGGTATTGAGTTGCATTTTTCTTACTGATTAAAATTTACATTATCGGCCATTTGATTTCTCTTAGGCTGACCTAATTTCTTTTGCACTCTACCTAGGAGTTGAAGTGATGCAGATGGTTACTCCAAAGTACCAAGTATTTATAGGACTATTTTTAAAAAATATATCAAAGCATTCATATCATATTCATTAAAAATAAAATAAAAGTAATGAACTTGAAGTCAAGACACATGTGGGGGAATTCAGGATCCGACATATTTTAACTGGGTCACTATGGCAGGTCATATCCTCAGTTTCTTGAAATGTAAAATGAGAATAATAATTCTTTGAGGATATGCCTCACAGAATAATTATGGGGGAAAAAAGTACTTTTGAACACTTAAAGCTGCCTTTAAATTTTAGTTAACATGAGGTTGTATAATTTTGTAATTTTTTAAAAAATAGAGCATGCCTTAGTATGTATACATTAGACATGTCCATTTGGGCATTATTAATTCTATGGTTTACTTTTTCTGAGCAATAAATTCCCCAGTACAAAATCAAGTTCATATTATTTGGTTCCAACATACTTGAATCAAAGAAATATGAAATTAAGTGAAATTTGTAGCCTAGGAATATGGGTTTCTTTGGGTTATTAGATTTTTTATACCTGTAGGGACCTAACACTAAAGAATCTTGAGAATGACTTGAAAGGTATAAACAAAAAGAATTCTAAATTGTGAAGCACAAGGGTTAGGCTGGGATTATTTCACTTAGAGAATTAATTATTTTTCCTGTTCATGTTTCATGAAATTGTTATATTTGTGTTTGATTTGACATAGTTGGAAATTTTTCACCTGTAATATCCTGAAGTATAGGCCACAGAAAAACCCCTAAACATTTTATCAAAGTGACAAGACAATGATACTCCATGTATCTTGGCTGAGGAAATATGTTATTAGATTCAATTTATCATGAAAAATTGCTGGATTGTGAGGAGGCTGAGATGGCGGCATAGCAAGAGGCACAGATGTTTGATACTAATTATCGTAAGAACTGACCTCTCAGGTCACCCTTCATTCCATTGGAGAACAGGGAGGTTCAAGACAAAGAAGACAGTCCGTTCAGTGAGAGAGATCTATAGGCTTAACTCTGGCAACTATGTATGAAGAGACAGCAAGATGCATTGGTGCTCAGGGACTTCAACAACCCTGGCCCCAAACGACTTTTCCTCATTTTTAGCTATTATTTCCCTACCCAAATACTTTGCTCTAGCCTCCTTTGTCTTAGTAAATCAATAATAATGACAGAAAAAAATGATAATAAAATATTATTATTTAAATACTAAGAAAAAGAAACTGAAACATAGAGGGTTTATTTTCATCACCACCATCATCATCTTCATCATCATCACCACCACCATCACCATCACCACCATCATCATCTTCATCATCATCACCATCACCGTCACCATCACCACCATCATCATCTTCATCGTCATCACCACCATCACCATCACCACCATTATCATCTTCATCATCATCACCACCGCCACCACCATCACCATCACCACCATCATCATCATCATCACCACCACCACCATCATCATCATGTAATATTTAAATAGCATTTTAAGAACCAAAGACTTCTTCTCCATTGTTCTTACCACTATACCACATGGTTTCTTCAGACCCTTATACTCTCTTCCTATGTTTTTGCTCATATTTCTTTCCACCAGTTATCCTCTTCATTCTTCTTCATTTAATAAAAAATATACTGTCTAATGATCCCTAATTAAGGGTGAACATTTTTACAACTTACTTATGATTTGATTTAAGATGATTAACTCTGAAAAAAATATTCCTTAAGGCAAACTAGTCAATGAATTTGAATTGAGTCCTAGAAAAAAATTAGAATTTATCCCGTTTAATGGGATAATTTGTGAGAGTTTAGAAAATGAAACAATGATCACTAAGCCATCCCAGCATCATCACAAATAAGTCCTGATACATTAACCTGATTTCATTTTTTCATCATAGTGTCCATTGACATGTTATACCTAGATTTCAACAAAACATTTGAAAAAGTCTATCATGCTATCCTTATGTACATGGTGGAGATATATAGACCAAGTAAAATTAGATGGGTTTGGAACTACTTGAATGCCTAGATGCAAAATGTAACTTTGTATTATTTAACAATTTTATTTTTATCAGATTTTCACATGATAAAAGCTTGGTGCCATAGGTAATATGCTGAATAACCAAGTAAGGATCCTAAATGATATAGACACATTTAAATATTGGACTGAATTGAATAAGATGAAAGGTAAAGTAATTTATTTTCATTTCAAAAATGTATGTCAAAATATCAGCAAGGCATGACTAGATATCAGATTGTCTGGCAAGGGTGAGATGAGGACCAACAGGTTTTGAGGACTATACATTTAATATCAGATAATTTAATAAGACATTAAAAAAATAATCACACAATTTTCTTCTGCCTGAATAGGGGATTGATATTTGGAAATGGGGAGACAATAGTGCCATTGGATTCTTCCCAGGTCAGATATTTGGGTATGGGTCAGATATAAGGTTCAATTTTGGCCACCATATTTAGGAAGGACATTAACAAGCTGGGGCCCTCAGTGAAAGGGGACCAGAATGGTGAGCAACCAGAAAATCATGGCATAAGAGGATCTGTAGATTGAATTGAGGATGTTTATCCAGGAGAAGAGATAATTTCAGAATGCTATGCTAACTGTCTTCATGGCTGAAATGTAGAATGAGGATTAGATTTGATCTGTTTAGTGCCAAAAGGCAAGAGTAGATAGTAAAGTTGCATACATGAAGATTCTTGTGACCAAAACAAATTTTTTAAAAAAAAGATTCTCTAACAATTAGCATTGAGCCAAAATGAAATGAGTATCTACAGGAGGCAATGGGTTGCTTCTTAGAAAAACATCTTTAAGTGGTGTCTAGATGAGCATTAGTCAGGCATGTTGTAGTCATGGATGCCTAATAAGGCAAAGACTGTACTATGTGCCCTCCTGCTGAACGTCTATAATCCTATAAGAGACTAAGTGAATTACCTTGGATCACATGGCTAGTACATAGAGGGCTGGGAATAATAATAATAAAAAAAAATCTCTTAATCATAAATTTTGTATTAGCTTCACTATTCCCACAATGTCAAACTGGCTAACTATGAATTTGTGCAGTCACCTCTTTCTTTTGTTAGGGTTAAATGAGGGAACTTAGAAATACAAGCTATCAACAACAAGTACTGTTGGCAACAATATAAAAAAAGCCTCAAACAACTAAGAAAAAGAGAAATTTGAATTAAGAAGTACTTCAAAGCCATCAGATTCACAGATATGACAAATATGGTAAGGGGAGGGGCTATGGAAGCACAAACAAAACAATGCACTGGGGGTTAATTTGTAAATTTGTCCAACAATTCTGGAAAACAATTTCACACTACATCCAAAAAGTAACAAAACTATGCATAGCCTTTGACACAGTGAGACAACTACCAGGTCTATACCCTAAAGACATCAAAGATAGAGAGAACACATTCATATATTAAAAATATTAATCCATATATTAAAAGTAATTTGATGTAACAAAAACCTAGTAACAAAGTAGGTTACATCAGTTGGGGAAATGCAAAACAATTTTGGTCTATGATTATAATAAATTATTATGACATCATGTGAAATAATCAAAAGGATGAATTCAGAGAAACCCAAGAAGAATTCTATAAACTGATACTTTGTGAAGTGAACAGAATCTGTATAATAATATATACAATAAATAAATAACATAAAGGAAAATAATTGATCAATTCAATGACTAATTATGTTAAAAGAAAACTTATGATTAAGTACATCCCCAATTTCTAAACAAAAAGGTCATACCTATATGTTAT